>OY987258.1:23124761-23724761 GCA_963920725.1 Rhamphomyia laevipes | reverse complement strand
GGCTGTAATATTTAAGAATTTTTTTACTTGATTCATTATTAATACAATTATTTTATTGATGTATGGCTTATTCAATTTTGAATCCTTATTGAAAAATTCATAACATTCATTGATTTTAAGTTCAAGAAAAATAATATTAATTTTGACAACATTATAAATATGTGACCAATTAAGAAATTATGTAAACCTGTAACTTAATACTTGTATAGTATGACGGGTTTGAATTTCCCTGACCGATTTTTACATATATGTATTTATTTTATAGAAATGTAGCAATATAACTCTTGTAGATGTAGTGTAGAATATTGTCTATTCAATTTATTGAGGCAGAGTTTATATTTTCTTAATTGTATTGGTTAGTACATTTTATACCAATACCAATACTACTTCCTGTCAATTAAGATGATGTCATTATCAATCAATGTTTGCAAAGAAGTAATTTTTTTAGTAGTTTTATTTCTCTTTGTTACAATTACAAACTTATGAAGTTTTCATAGATTTGATAAATGAAAGTTTCCAGTTTTTATTTTTTGATTAAATGTGTATTTTCTTCTATCAACGAATCTGCAATATATTGAGATTTTTCATTTTATTTGCAGATCTAGAATTTATTGATTATAAGATAGTTCCTTAGATTTTTTTAATTAAAAAATTATTTTATTTTTGTATTATTAATTTTGATTCCCTTAAAATTGTATACTTTTCTTCTAATGTGAACTTAATACTAAATGTATACAATTTGCGACTCTGAAACTTATTTTTACATAATAGTACAAAAACAGAATTTATCGTAGTAAATTTCCTCAATCCTCATAATCTTTAATGGACAAATTTTCCATTTTTCGTAGTTATATAGTTCTATAAATATCTTCAGCAAATTACACACATGATTAGAGGATTAGACATGTTTAGTACAAACAACAAAAAAGTTAAGAATTTATCAATTTTCACTCTTTAATTAGAAAAAGCTGGAATTTATTATCATTATCATAAAATATATACAAAAAATTTAGAAAAACTAATTAATATAAAAAGGATACCGGAAACTGATAATTTTTGAAATTACCTGCCTAACAATATTTTCATTTTTCTAAAGAAAAATCTATATTTAGAAAAATCTTCCAAGTCTCATTAATCACTAAAGAACATCGTGCTTGCCTTTTACAAAACTAATTGGTTGAAATTTTATTTTATCTTTCAATTTGGAATATTGATTGTTAAGTCCTTTTTGTGAAACAAACAATTCCTTTATTTTCATCCATTGTCAATTTGTCTCACCGATTAACTTTTTCAAATTGTAATTTCAAGCAGAAAGTATTCAGCTATATTTTTGGCAAAATCTGCTTTGAAGAACGATTACTATACAGTGGAAATTATTTAAATTACTTAAAGTTTTCCGAGCGTTTCTGCCACTAGTTGGCTGGCAGGCACCGAGTAGTTGTCTCAGAATATAAAGTTCCTATCTCCTTAATGAACATTATCACATTACATTGACCGTTTTTATGTAATTTAACATTATAGTAAATGTTCAAACTCTTAAGTATGAAACAATTATATAATATTTCCACTGCGCTAGCGTTTTTTACATTCTTTTTTAAATTTGTAACCAATTTAATACAAAACTTTGTTAACTTTATTTTCTTTAAAAATACAGAAGAAAATCCTATTTTTTTTATTGATTATGTCTATTTGTCATGTAAAACTTAAATAAAATCCCGAACGAGTAAAAAATAAAAAAAGGATTTTAGGAAATTGTAGTATGGATACTAAATTTGATTATTGATTTCATCAAACAGAAAATTCATGTCTATTTATTTCTTGGTTAAAAAATAAATTTATGTTTTTCACATATAAAAAAAATGTTATTAAATTATAACAATGAAAATCTAAAATTGTAAGGATTTTAAAGCCAAACTCTTGCATAGATAATAGAAAAATGCTTCTAACTAGATGGATCAGATAACTCGTAGTTACCTTCAACAGTGAGTTATGTACAATAGTGTTTTGTAATTAACAGAACACCTTTGTAACATGTAGTGTTTTTTTAATAAAATTTAATTTTTAAAGACACCTATATCCGATAATATATTCCATTTAATTCGAAACTGAAACTATCGACATCATAAAGAAAATTTAATATACTTCTTATAGCGAGATCGTAGAAACTGTGACAAAGTATTTCTATGTACTATATTTTAAATTTCATACAATCGTATGTAACCATCTCTGCGCTGAGCGCTAGTAGATATAGATAGTTTTTTTTTCAAATCATTTTGTTGCTTTTCATGAAATATCCTCATTATCTGATACGGATTTTGAAAAAATTCAAATACATAAAGAAAATTTATGCTTTTTTTCCTTTATACTTGCAGTAATTTATATTATCTATATAACATTATGTAAGACAAACCAACAAATTTAAATTATCGAGAACATTTTAAATGTCTTAATTTGATAAAAAAAGAAATATTTTTCTATTATATTTACATGATAAAAAGGACTAGGATTGAAATATAAAATTTGTATAAGAATGGCTGAAAACAGGATTGAAGCATGACGTTAAATAATTTCTTACAAGTTTTTTACATTAATTAAGATATAAATTTCCTTATTATTTTTTTATTTAAATTTAATATTGTTTAATATTTGCACCACATAAATTAATATACTCTACAAGGATTACTTTTAGTCCTTCTCTTACTTTTTGTTTTTTGTATAATAATAATTATCAGTTTTTATTAAATCTTTTTAAATATAGCTCCTTAAAAATATTTTTACAGGTCCTATAATTCAAGAGGAATAAAATTACAATATATTTTTAATATGCAATTTTAAAAATACAATCAGAATTTCAAATAATATTTTTCTATACAAAATATAAATAAAATACATTTGTAGTGCCGCAAAATTGTTAAAAACATTAAATTTTTATTTTTAAACAATAAGTATCCTATGAAATTGTCCTTTTGCACGTCAATACAAACCAAAACACTTAAAAAAAGTATTTAAATTATTAACAAATAAATTTAATTTTCATATTGAAAAGGACACTAACATCCTTTATTTGAAATTGTATACAAAAAATGTATAGCATGACGTTTATTACAATACTTTACATAATAATTAATACTTGTTTTGAGGACCAAAAGGCGGGAGCAATAACAAATTTAAATATTATTACTATCAAAAATATATTAATTAAGTGTATTTACTAGACTATTTTTATATTTTTTAGGGTTTACTTCAATTTTTTACTATGTTATTGTAATTTGTGTTGGCGGAAGATATTTATTATTGAAGAAACTTATCTGGATAAGGGTTAAAAAAAGATAAAATATTGAAAGGTGATTTATTTATAGTGACTTTATTTTGATAATATATTTCTGAATCCTTTTTGGTTGATAGTGAAAAGTATATAATACAAATAAAATTTTTAAAAACTATATGTATGTCTTAAAAAAAGGGTCAACATAATATGGAAAATGGCTTCATTTAATTAACAATTTCTATAGAGTTGTATTAAATCTTATATTGTATGATTATTGGAAAAAGAATTTAATTTGTTAGCATTTAATTAACTTAAGTGAGTTTTGGAATAAACAAGAATTTAGTAATAAAATTATCTAACAATATGGAAAAAAGCATCTTTTATGACTCATAAAGTAGCTAAATATTTAGAAATTTAATTTATCTAGATACATATAAATTTAATACTTCAACATTTTAATTTTATCAACTATATTTAAAATTATTTTCTGTAACATTATAATTACATAAAAATTGGTTCAAGTTTTCCAAATAATCTCAATAATTATCACACTTTATTCTTTAATTAGTTTTTAGCTACTCATTTTAAACTCTACACAAAAATTTGAATTGCCGTGACGTGTTAATAAAATACTTGATTGCGTTTTATATTTTATTTAATGATCTTTACTGTGCACATTTCTGTAAACACAGTGTATGATTTTCTTTATATCAGGAAATAGATATCGGTATGAATTTCAATTTCTGTATCGGTATGACTAATTTCTACGTAAAACATAATTTCCTGGTTATTTTTTTTATAAAATATCAGAACACCATTAAATTCAACCAGGGAACGCAGTGACAATTTGATGCTTTTTTATTGTGCATACATATAATACGTGTAATCTTAGACTAAACATTTGTTAAGGTTCAAAATATCGTAAGGTTGAAAAATAGTCGGGCGTGTTCTCTCAGTTTTTAATAGATGGTCTTATAAAATTATGTTTCAAATAAGGAAAAAGAAAATATAAATCTAGTTTCAAATGAAAATTATATCCTTTTCGTTATATGGTAAACCCTTAGGTATTTTTTTATTGAGTATAATAATGAGGTATTCATAATAATGAGTTACATCAAATTTACCAGTTCGATCCTTTAAAAATTAAATATGCTTTTCTTAAGTTAATTTTAAATTTAGCCCAATTATTTTATTTGTTACTTTAATTAGAATTATATATACCGATATTTATTTCCTGATACCGTATAAAGAAAATTGAGATTATTTGGAATAATTTGATTTGGGTCAATATTTTTTACTATTTTCTTCCATGAGATTATTTGAGCATTTATAAACCCGTATCAAATATTACAATATTTTGGAAACAAATATTGAAAACTCAATTATTTTTTTCATAATATTATAAGTACCATGCACCTGTACCATGTCTGCCCAATCCCATTTTCATTTTGCTTAAAAAACTTATTAATGGTGGACTTATAAAAGACTTCATCACCTTAAAGTTAATTTACAATCAAATAATTCTTTTGGGATGTGGCAACTTATGTTTTATAATAGAATTAAATTCAAATAAATTTTGGATTAGTATAGGGCTATACGGTTCCTTCAAATGAATAGGAAGAAAGCTAGAACAATAATAGAATAGGCCTCATTACATCAGGTCGCTGTAATCTCAAAATGTACCACGATGGTAAACACAATGGTGAGACTTCGGAACATATGCTATGTTCCTTAAGGTGTTGATTGTCTCGGAAGTTATATTAGCGCTCCTTCGGAAAACTGTATTGTTTTTTCAATACTATGGGTTTGAATAATTGGAATGGATATAATAATAAAATATATGGCTGCATATATTAGGACTGTATGTGACCCTCCCTTACTCAAAGCATAAAGAAACCTATTATTATTATTTAGCCAGTGTCATTTGATATCAAACTTTTTTTTTTATTCATTTATTTTAAATCTTATATAATGAATTTTATTTTATTTCAGGTGGCATCATTAAAAAATCCATTATTAAAAAATAGTATGGCAGTGTACAGAATTGGCCATGAAGATTAAGTGGCGAATATAATTTGTGAACTATAATCTCTAACAACTTATTGTATTAGTAAGTATATAGTACTAGCATAAGATAATGCAGAATAAATAAAATATATTTTAAAATATTAAGTTTTCTGATTCGTACAACTTAATTAAATGGAATGGAATCTTTTTTTTTTAATATTTGATTTGCAAATTTCAACTTGAATAAAATTTACAAAATTCACAATTTTTTTTACAAATTATCAACGCAATTTTATTTAAATATGTACATATATACTTAAACATTCAAATGGCCAATTAGAAAATCTCTTATAATAATTAAAATATCCTTTCTAAATCTGATTTCTATATATATATATATATATATATATAAAATAAACCCCATTTAATCTTGTCCTTTTTAAACGTCCTTTTATTACGTTTTCTTGTGCTATGTACTTTTATAATCACTAAGAAATTATTATTCCTAAACAAATATTAAATTGAAAACCTTCTACAAAATTTTGTTATAAATTTCTTCAAAAATAAAAATACATTTCATTTAGCATAACCCTTTAAATGTGTTGTACAATACTTTATAACAAAAATATTAATTTATTCTTTCTATACTTAGCAACTGAATTTAAAATTCGTATTTCTTTGATCCTTAATAAATATTTTTTTAATAACTAGACACCCTACTATGTTTAAGATTATAATCATTATAATTAAAAGTATTGTCACTTTTTTTATGTTGAACTGAACTATGTCAGTTCAAGGATTTTAAATGTATCCTTTAAAAAATAATCAATTGAATGCGGTGTTAAAAATGGGGCTCGTAAAAAATAAAATCTAATGTACGCCATTTTGCATCCTTAAGTTTTTTATTTTCAAAGTAATAAAATCAGTTATGAAAACCTTATAAAAAAAATAGAGAAAATTATTATTTTTATGATCTCATTGTTATCCTTTAAATAAAAAAAAAATAGAAGCTCGGTCGTACGCAACGTAAATTTCAACAGGTTTCAAAAACAAATTTACATACTTTAATTTTTATGACTAGTACTCTATTTTTATAATAAATATAATTAAATGGCTTGGCAAAGTAATTCGAAACATTTACAGATTTAATATATTTACATTCAACTTGTAAATTATATTTTTTATTTTTTAGTTTCGAATTTAATGTTGGACTTAATGTTGGAAAATTAAATTTTATATTTATCTTCTTTAAAACTTTAATTCAAAATATACTTTCATGTTTATAAGATCAATGTAGCAAGTATTGATAATTAATTTTCAAGGTTAATAATTTTTATTATGAAATATTAAAGTTTTCATAAAATAATGTACTATTTTTGGCTGATTCCATTGGCGCCTTTCAAATAGCAGAGTGCTAGCTCTATGCTTGCTCTATCTCCTCCAAACATCTTTGTCTACGATATTCTATACACTGAAACATGTTTTGAAGAAATTATTGTCTCATTTTTTCAATCTGACTCCCACCAATAGGGTATATCTCCTCATCTTACTAGTAATCAGAGGCATAAATGTTGTGATTTTCAAAGATCTCAACCTATTCTATATAAATACCAAGTTTTAAGAAACCTTTATTACATATTTAAATTTAAAAAAATTGGACCACAGTCCAAAAATTTGAAAACAGTTTAAAAACAGAGAAACAAATTCAAAAAAAATAAAATTGTGATATAAGGCTAAATTTTTTTATTAAATTTGCCTGAAAATATGCAAATTTGTTTGTACAAAATTTTTAAAAATTAATAAGAGCAAAGAAAATTTTAAAACAAATTAATTAAATTGTAATTTCATATTTTATTTCATTTATTTTCAAATTTTGTATAAATAAAATGAGTTCAGATTTCGAATTATTTGCAAAAAAATTGACTTGTCCTACCTTTTCGCGATAGACTTTTTATTACATAATGCTTGGCACCAAATACACATGTTCAATTTTAATGTATTAAGATTATAGCAGTTAAGAAGTATTTCCTATTTAAATAATATTTAATAGATAAATTTAACTCCAAATTCAGATTACATTAGAAAGCACTGTTGGATATAATTACAAGTTTCCTATTCCCCTAGGTTAGCTGATACATTTTTTATCTTGATTATTATCTTCTTATTTACAAAATCATAAATTCAGATTTCCAATAATTGACTAGGCCTAATTTATTTCTTGTAATTTATTTAGTGATATACTTATTAATTACTTAAGCTGTTTAAAGTACCATGCTTCAGCTAACCTGAGCATTAAATAATCTAAAATTGTAAAAATATTAGTGAAAAATAATATACTATTTTCTATTGAAATGTTTTATTAATATATTTTCAATCCAATCGTAGAACTAAAACTATATAGCCTTTGTATAACTAGGAATCATTTCATATTTTGGTTTAGACGAAATTAGAAATTTGACATACAATCCGGTTGAGTTTCTCACTTATGCCGGCAACGATAGGATTGGTAGTTATTACTTTATTTAAAACTTTTTATTAAAAATTCAATGCTAAGTTAATTTTATTTTATTTTTTATCATTTATTGCAGATACTTAAAAACTTGATGATGCAACATGAGTTATAATTTTAGCAGCATTCAACGAGCAGTATAGAATGACAAAATGGAGTCTCCGTCATTCATCGACAAAACTTTTATTTAAATTATTATTACCAGTGCGCTATAGCAATTCTATGGAAAAAAAATCAATTAAATTTGTTAAATCCATCAGAAGATTTGTAGAAAGTTTCTACAAATGTTAATATCAGGCAAATATAATTTTTATGATAATATATTCCAAAATTTATTAGATATAAGGTCAAGAAAATAATCTAATAAAATTCCTTAATTAGAACTTCACCAGCCAATTCATTTAGAAATTGTGAAAGTTAACAATTAACAAATTTAGATATTACGATGAACATAAAATTATGTAAAATAAGTAAGTATCTAACAGAAACACTTGCTTTTAATAGCATGGCCCTATTATAAAACTACACTTTGAAGAACATTTATATCCAGAATATAAAAAAATGATGACAATTCACTTTGTAAATCAAAATTATCTCGAAATTGTAAATCGATGATTTCATCTAAACTAAATTATCTTATAAGCTAGCTCTATGCCAGGCGGCAGATTAAATAAATACTTCCAATACAGTGATATAGAAATCTGGCAATATATAAATTTATTAAACTTAAGCTAGAACTATGATTGAATTTGAATTAAAAAATACATTTTTTTATATAACTAAGAAATGGACACGCTGATAATTAAACTGAAACATCATAATTTAAATGGACAGATGAAAAGCAATGGTGAAAAAAAACAAATTGTTTACTTAGATAGGTATTTTAATTTAAGCAGAATTTGCTAAACTGATGTGAATAAAATAATTCCGTTTTTATCTCAATCAGGAAATGTTGTTGTTCAGCCAGTTCACATAACTAAGAAAGATTGAAACAACATTTGCAAAAGATGTAGGAAAACTTACATTTATCTAGCGTCCTACAACCGAAAAGGTACCTTAAAATAATTAAATAGGACATTTTGGGAATCAAAAACAACAAATAAAATTAATTTGAATGTAAACCATGCAGATTTCTTTTATTTATAGTTCAAGGAGAAGTTAAATTATTTATTTCAGAAACTTTAGCAGACTCAGTTATAAATGTTAAACATATTTTGAGTGCCCCTTTTTTAAATTATCTAATGTTGTAAAACTAGTAATGGTGTAACTATGAAACTAAATTAGCAAAATTGAATTTTATAAATTCTTATATACAAAAAAACAATATAATTTGAAGATTAAAATTCTTTGATGGGTCACGGAATTTTTAAGACATATAGAGAAATTCTTAAACAATACGATGATATGATACTGAAGATGAAAATATAATTTTATTTCAATAAAATAATTTTATTCCAAATGATTAATAAGTACGTCGAATATATTTAACCTTGACTCAATTTGAGATTTTTATATAGCATAGAATAATATTCCCAATATGCTAATTTTATATGCAAAATAAATTGATAAACATTTTTATAAGTTTTTTCGGAAGGTTGTAAAAGGATTTTTTTGTCTTTTTCATGTTTCACGAAAACGATTTTAAATTGGAAGAAAAAATAATTGTACCGTAATGTAGGAGCTTACACAAAATATCATTTCGAATTTCTAGATCATAATTTTTAAAAAAGAAATTGTAATGGTCTCCTTAGTATAGTTTTCAAGTAAGTCAATAAGCTTTTCAATGAAAAATATTTAATCTGTTGAACCTAAACTTGATATTTACTGAAAACATATAAAAACTAAGAAACATGGTTTTTTAATTTCGCGTAATTTTCAGTCTCAATACCAAATACCAAGTCGATTAGCATTTTCAGTCTCTCTACATACTTTACTTTTTCTATTTAGTTCGATATTGAAATTATTTTAAAATTAATTCCATCAAATTAGTGGGATAAAATATTTAAAATATTAATTCAATGTCTAATTTTATATTAAAGAGGTCTAATTTATAATCCATATCAAAAATCATTTTAATTTTAATTTTTTGTATTTAAATTCTAGTTCTATGGCAAGGATTTATAACACTACTAGTTAGTCGAAGCATTATCAAACATAGTACAAGGTAAATATTATAGAACAGGTGTATTTAGTATGTATATAAGTAATTCTGTAAAAAGTAACCAAACCTTACAGAAATTCGTAAATAGATTCGTTGTTATATTCAATTAAAAATAAAAAAAACCGAATATTTTCACTAAAATTGATATTCAAATTAAAAAAATTGACATTTTTCCAAACATTATAAGAGAAAAGCTAATAAACAATTTAATAAAAAAAGTTGCTAGGGTAGCAGATTACTCGTAGTTATATGCAACAATGACATATCTATACCAGTGATTTGTAATTAACAGTACACTTGTAGTACCAAACATTACTTTGTAAAAAAATACTGCTTTGTTAAAACTGTCACATCTTTTCATACACCAGCGACCAGCAATTTCTCAGCAACATGTGAAAGTAACAATTTATCCAGTCTGTAACATTATTATATGTATAATGAAGATTTCGAAAATTGAACATATTAAATATAATTCGGTATTTCATAGACCCACTAAAACCACCGACTAGGCTCTTATCATGTATGCCAAATTTCATTCAAATCACATAATAATTACTATATATGCTCTCTACAACTACATAGAACAATTTAAAAAATTAATTGAATATTTTAGTATGAATATGTTGATAAAATTAACCAGTGTACCTAATTTCATTAAAACCTAATGAGAGGTTCTAGAATTTGTTTCTGTGTTCAGCCTAATTTTGCGTACGAGTACTAATTTTTTTTTAAAATTATTTGGATTCTCTGACCTCGAAAACACGCAGAAATAAAATTTCGTCGAAATCTATTTTTTTTAGGTCCATATCCAATACACACTCGTAATTATTCTAACTACACGTAATATAAAGAAAAGAAAGATTATAAATTCATAAATAACTACTAAAAAACATTGAAATGAAAGTAAAAATTTTAAAATTTTTATTTATTTTTATGCTGTTTCATTGTTTTCATTATTAAATTTTTAATGTAATTCGTGTATCTCAATTACAAAAACAAAAAGTTCAGATAACATTGTTTTACCATTTTTCATCTAAAGATTCGCTAAGAGACTAATAATAATTTGCGTTTATATTATTTTGTATTTACAAAAAGTATGGATCAATTAATCATGAAAAAAAACAAACATGTAAAAATTATGTTTTCAGGTTATTGATAGTATAAGAATTCCATTTATATATCTAAATTTCATTATATAGTATCTTTGGCAGTGGTAAAAATTACATTAAAATTTTAGTATTTGCTAACTTTCATTTATAATATATAATTATGTACATATATATTAAGTTAACCGTATAAATTATACTTAGAATACTTTCCATTTTGTAAATACGACTTAAATTTTGTCAATTAAATTAACAATTACTTTTTGATTCTGAATTTTTTATTAAAAGTAATTTTATCAAAAAAACTAAAAATAGTCAAAAATGATATGCAATAAAAATTTTCTTTAAGATAAAATTGAAAAAGCTCTGGATAAATTTAGAAAATCCTGTAGTTTCTTAACAAAACGAAGTATAAGAAAAATGTAAGTCAATTTCCACGCATATATAAAAAACTAAATTTAGATCAAATTTATTATTATTTATAAATTTTGATTTTAAAGAAAAGTTTTATAAACTATACTATAAGTTAAAAGTTTTCATATGGAATTTAAAAAAAAAAATTTAAATGATAAAACATTAAAAATCCTATGGGATTTGTAAGTTAAAGTCAACATAAGGCAAGCTAAAAGTTGGGTTGGGACATTCGTATCTAACTAACTGTATTAAATACTTTTAATTTAAATTTGCAATTTCATTCATAGACACAAAGTCGGAGTAAGCGCTTGTATCCTAGGTGGAACCTAAATCTAAGTTTCTTCGTAAACAAAAGTGAAGAACAAGAAAAAATTACTTGTCGATTTAGTAATTTTATATTTACAATTCGTCAAAAGTTACAGACCTAATTACTTAATTTCTTCGTAATTTAAATTTCAGGAAACTTAATGTTGAGCAATGTGATAATATGACATTTACAGGACAAACTTCTTTAATTCAATTCAATTACCATAACTAATTGATCAAAATGTACCGATTGTGAAATGTTTGTAGGATTTGTAGCATTTATTTTATTTAGTCTCAAAACTTAAGTTTAAGTTGTAATATAGTTATTAAAATAATTTTCAGATCCTTATATTATAAAACCACTTTACACTTGCCTTGTTCACCCAGAGCTGGCATACACTACCCAAGTCTGAAATCTAAACTTCGATCTTCATATTCATCGTATCGAATCTATCCAAAGGAATTTCCTTTTTTTTCTATCAATTTCCTCGGATAAATCTTTAAATCTTCAAAATAGGTTAAAACTTTGGGAAAAAGACGAGAAATTGCTTATTAAGTTTTCTTAACTGAATTGTTTCAACTTAACATTGATTAATCATTTGTATTAAATAAAATTAATATAAATCTGTATTCCTAATTTGTTTAAATTAGAGTTCTATAGAATGACATATGAGAAGTTTGAGCCTGTTAATAGGATGCTAATACTTGGTAATAAATATACGAGAAAACACTCTTTTAACAATAAAGTAACTTCAATTAACTTTTGATTTGAATATATTAGCTCTATTTATTTGTATATCATTTTTTCTAATAGAGTTACTTACACTTATGTTAACGTATAAAATAAAAAAAAAAAACAGTTTTATATATATAATTTACACCTTATCAACTAGATAGTCTTCCCCAAAGTATTAACTTGATAAATTACAAACAATTTTTTACCCAAAGTTAATATTTCTTTAATGGCATATCTTAATAATTCCCATAAGTCGTAATCAATAACAATTTCCAAAGCTACAATAGATAAGTGTGCTTCATCAAACAATTTCTTTATGTATGAGAAGATAATTTCAAGAATGTTAACCATTTTTTTTTTTTGGGTTAATAATAATAAGATAACTAATTTGATCAGAAATAGGCCAAAAATCGTTATTTTTTATACTTAATGCCCAGTTACACTCAACATTCAAAACGGCAGCCCGCTTCATCTAGCTGTTAGAAAAAGTTCTACCCATATAAAATGTATGGGGGTAGCTAAACTCATCGCAAACATTCTCAACGCAGATAGTTCGAAAAATTGAAAGATTGAAAGCAAACATTCACGATCCAGAAATTTGACAAATTACATGGAATATAATAGCAACTTGCTAAATAAATTATATCATTTCTTCGTTTGAAGATCAATTAATAAATTTAGTTCAAGAAAATAATATTTTATCTGATATGTCTTGATAGAAGCTATAAAAATGTTTAAAAAAAAGCTGAGAAATGGAAAGAAATTGCTGAAATATTAGGAGCACCCGCCAAATTATTATTTATAATGTTTTTGCTATTATAAAATAGCTGAATAAAATTACATGTTTTATGTCATTAACGTATTAACACAACTTTGAGAGTGCCTATAAAACGTAGTTGTAAAGCGCGTGAACGTTGTGAATGTTGAGAGTAACTGGGGGTAAGATGTGTAATTTCAGTAATTATTTAATATCAAAAGTAAGGCATATTCTAGTTCTGATTAATTTATATGTCATATTTTATTGATAATAAATAAAAATAATTTTATATTAGATTTGGTATATAATAAGTAAAAGTTATTTACAAGAACGTCTACTAATTATCCAAAGTTATAGTTTTGCCATGGTGTAAATAGCTTAATGGTATGATCTTCCGCGTTATATTTTTGTATTTTATTTTTGTGATAAAAATAATATTTGTTTTTGAGTTTGATATGAAAATATTGTTTACAAATATGTTTTTCTTACAAAATCCTCTTGATAAAATCTCAGTGTTGATCTTAATTAAGATTTATATCTCTACTTTATATGGAATATCCATAATAGATTGAAATTTTGTAGTAAGAAAATATTGTAGTACATAATTGCTTCCAGTATTTGAAGTCAACAAATATTGTTGCCAAGATAAGTAACGTCATAAATATAATTTTTACCTATGTCCTTAATTTTAAATTATTGTTATTATATATTTGGAAGGTAATTTAATTGTGAAAAATATCTTTAATTATTTTAAGGTTATAAAGATTGTGTAAATCAATTATCTTATCTGAAAACCTTTCTTTTTTTGGTTTTTTGTTGAAAATTATAATTAAACATATAGTTTTGAATTATTTTGATTAGAAATTTGCATAAAATTAAAATTAAATAAAACCATTTGCTGCATAAAATATTGAAAATTCAGAATATCAATGAAAATGAAAATGAAAATTTTATCCAATTGAGGGTTTCGAAAAATGCGCTATTTCGCAGGCGATTTATTATTAAATAAAAGTAAATAGTAAAATTAAAAATTATGTAATTTTTGGTAAAATCCTAAAAATAATAATTTGTGAATAAAATATCGATAGAAAAATATAATACCAAAAGATTTGCAATTCCCTTAGTTATATTTTAGGATCATGATATTTGATCGTTTAGAAAAATTATGATATTTAATCGATCACTCAATTTTTAATCATTATATTCTTCGTTTTTTAAGTTTCCAAAAGCGGTGGTAGAATTATGTTTTATGTAATGTGATGATAAAATAGATATTCCTTATATTGATAATTAGAAGTGATCAACAAATTTTGTGTTATAGTATATCGTGATCACAACCATATGCATAACCGGTAATAAATTGTTTAAACTATAAAATACTCCACTATTCTATAATTGAATTACTATAAAACAATATATTTGAAATTGATAAGTAGGTAACGAAAATGAAACTAGATTTTATTTTACATAGAAAAAAGTTAAAGAAGCTAACACTGCAATGTATTTCGAAATGGTAATTTTATTCAATTTTATTCTAAATACGTACTACTAAAATAACTAGCATATAATGATAATATTAAAATAAATTCTAGTTAATACAATTTTAGAATTAAAATTTAAATTTCTCTTTAATAACAATTTAGATAAATTGTACTTTGATAATTTTCAAAGAAATATTGACATTTTAGTTTATTGTTCAATCCAATTCTTTAGAAATTTAATTAATTAAATCTAGAAGTACTTTTAAAATTTACTAAAAACTGAAAGTTTATATTACTAAATTTCTCTGATATACTTTCGAGGGATTCAGATTTCTTTTGAAATATATAAAAGAGTTCATATGAAAATTATAATTTCTTTACACATAATTTAAATGTCCAAATACAAATATATACATATATTTCTAATATCAGTAATTTCTCAATAATTATATATTTAATATAAAAAGTGCTAATAAATGTCCCATCATTATTTTATCTTCCAAAAAAAAAGAAAAACCACTTCAACTTCCATAGTATAATTAGTAAAATTTCACTTTTTAAGTAAAATAACTCACATTAATGTATAATAAACGCAAATAATTACTTAAAATTACTTATGATTTCACTTGTTTTTCATTTCATTTTCATTAAAGTTAAATATAATTTAATATTTTCCATACTATATTAAAAAATGTAATATAAAAGTAAAAATACCAATTGTGAATTGTATAATATACTAAATGAAATCTTAATTTTTATACTATCGAATCATCATAGCGTTCAAATTGCTCTTTAATTAATCTAAAAGTTACACTATTTGCACATGTTTTCTTTTACAAATGTTAACAATAAAAATAAAAACGTAAATCATTAATCAAATTATGAAAGTAATAAAATCACATTTCCCATTGAATAAATGGTAAAGACAATGTTATAGGATTTAAAGAAATGTGTAAGTTTAGCTATTAATTTTAATAATACAATTTCGTGCATTTATGGTGTGTAAATTTTAAGAAAATTTGAAAATGTAATATATATAATAACAAAATTGTAATTAAAAATTTTAAATAAATATTTATCTATTTACAAACTGAGTTGATTTTTTAAGTTAATTGATAGTTTACGAATTAATCGCATGATAAAAATCATTGCTATATTAAAAAAATTATATAAACCGAGAAATTTTACTACAAAACTATAATAGAAATTAAATTAGTATTTTAAAATTTTGAAATATAGGCCAATTCCAAATTATTTTAAAATATGGCCTTAATAGACTTACGCAATCTAAAAAATAATACTTATCATTTCCTCTGAGGTCCTCTTCATGTATAAAAAGTTTTGTTTTTCAATTAGCATCAAAACTTATATAATATAATTAAGTTGTTACAATCAATTAAAAATTAATAATTATTATTATTTATAATAATTATTATATGCATTGTGATCCAAATATTTTGGATTAGAAAAATTTATAAAGTTTCAACAATACTTTAAAGAACACTATAATATCTAATGTGCAAATTACAACAAACTACCTCAAATATTCTCGATTTTATGGGTAATAATTTATTATGAAAATTCTGAAGACACCAATAATGTATTTGATATAATTAAAAATATCGACCCACTGAAAAGTGAAACTACCGAAATTAGATTACGATTCTAACTTGAACCGAAATTAGATTACGATCCCAACTTGAACCGAACTTAGATTACGATCCAACTTAGATTTCGATACCAACTAAATGTCATTGAAGTTATATCGAATATAATTTGGAAACTAAACAGTGTATCTATAAACTTACTGAAATAGTTAATATAAATCGGAAATTTCAGTATGAACTCACTCAAGGTACGGACGCCAAATTTTATAGCGACTCATTAAATACTGTTCATATGCAATTTCAGGAGCGAATTAGTAAAATAACAAAATCGAGCTAATGTGAAATGTTATTAAAATCGAGTGACAATTACTGTATAATGTATTGTAGACTTATAAAATCTTATTGTAGAATTTAATGTGGATTTACTGAAGCTACTAACCTGTACCTGAATAGGCACGTGCATAATCATTAAAATTTCAATTTTCAAAAATGTCAACTGTTCTCTCTCATAAGATATCAGTTAAAATCAGTTTATCTGTTGTATAGAAGTATAGTTTTGTTGGTCAATATTTTTTATTTTTAACCCTCTGCGTTGGGTGACGAATAATTAAAAAGACGGCCAGCAAATTAATATAGTTTCCATGCTTACTTTATCTATCATTCAAAAATCATAAAAAAAAGTCTAAGTACTTAAGTAATTACACCCCACTCAGCTCAGCTATGATTATAAAACTTTAAATTTATTTTAAACAAAATATATAAATTATTTATAATGAAATTCCATTTTC
The DNA here is from genome assembly GCA_963920725.1 of Rhamphomyia laevipes. Taxonomy (NCBI): domain Eukaryota; kingdom Metazoa; phylum Arthropoda; class Insecta; order Diptera; family Empididae; genus Rhamphomyia; species Rhamphomyia laevipes. Next base: position 23,707,621 of record OY987258.1, on the reverse strand, counting down.
TTGGCGTAATGAATCATTTTCTGTCCTTATATTCAACAATTCACGGATTTCCGATTAGAATTAATCAACACACAAACATAGATTTTTCTCAACATTAATGTTATCTTTTCGATATTATTTTTTACGAGTGCCTTAGTTGAAAATTAGATCAGAGAATTTTGTAATCAGTAAATTTATAGCATTTTGAATACATTATGAAACTGCATTTTTTGAACATCATAAAAATAATCATAAATTTAGTTTTATGTATTCAATTAAAAGTGCAATGATCTATAGAGAAAGAAAAAGATTTAAAAACAATGATGTTTTTTATATTCGTGCTCCCACTGAAATTTACATACAATAAATCAGTTTTGTTATGATTTTTTTAGCTTGAACTTGCTATACTAACAAAAACCAGACAAAAATTTAGTAATTACTTAATTACTAAAAAATCATGAATATTAATGAATGAAATTTTAGATTATTTTTCATATATTTAAATGAGTTTTAAAGTTAATTGTGGTGATTTTTAAGAAAAAGGTGATTCGTTTTAATATAATAAATCGGAATGGTTGGAAAATACATGAAAAACTAAAAATATCATCAATAGAAAAAAAATATACTTTAAAATTTCGAAATATTACAGGAAATTTTTACACTAAAAATAAACCAAATTGTCACAGATTAAGAAAATTTCTTCAGATATTTTATATTATAATTAGACAACGAATAGTGATAATTACATATTTTTTTCGGACTGGTTAAGAGTTTCACTTTTTAAAATATAATAGGTTTTAAATCTGAAATACAAATGATAAATTTAAATTTACGAAATAATGATTGATCGATAGAAAAGAAAGTTCATCCTAATTGGAATAATTTGATTGAGAAAATTATTAGAATAAAAACTGTCATTTGTTTTTATGAAAATTTAAAATCATTTCCTTTTAATAAGAATAATAATTATACCAATTTTAATGGTTTAAACTCATTTTAACTTATTTAATATAATTCAGTGTATTTATAGGCGTATGTATGTCAGTTTTATCAGCTGGTTAATGATGAGGAAATCATAAATTATACAAATTTATTAATCAAATCCCAATGTTGAAATGGAAAAATTAATCATTTTAATAAGTGGGATGATTTTGATTTGTTTGATAGATTTCGGTTATCAAAAAGCACAGAACAATACGTGATGAATTTAATAAATGATGAAATTGCTTCATCAACTGAAAGGGATTGTTTCATTCGTTAAATCGTAAATATTTTTATATTTTAATTAATTGAAGAACTTTATTTTATAGAATAAAAATATTGAAAATTTGTAGTAATAATGAAACTGAATAAAAAGAAAAAAATAATAATCAGCATTGGAATGTTAAGATTTTATGTCACACATAAGCTTTTTAATTGTTGTCAGAAACTTTCAGAAGTGCACTATTCAATTCCTAGGAAAGTTTATATGTCCAATAGCAAAACTTCGACGAAAATTTATAAAAATACCAAGCACAGTTGTTGCAACTAATTAAATTGATGGAAATTCTTCATAAATGTACAATTAATTTCAGGTGCAATTTAGAGATATTGTAGCAAGGTGGCTAGGATCTTCACATATTTGTACAATAATTAATAATTTATAATAAGAGAAACGCTGGAATCAGGACAGTTTAAAAATAATATAATAGTAAGAGATATAGGTTGGTATTCCTTTATTTTTAATAACATCTTTAAGTACATCTAAAACTGAAACTGAAACACTTCGTTTTCACTATTATAAAATCACAACTATATAATAATAATAATAATAATAAATTTCTTTATTTCATATAAAATATCAGGAGAAAATATTACAAATTTTATAAATAAAATATTTTTTATAAATAAGTTTAATTATTAAGCAAAATTATTATTAAAACTTTAAATATATTATTTTATATGAAATAGCTAAAAAACATTTTTCAATATAGATTGTGTCTGATAGAGAGTATGACATATACAATATTAATTTGTGTTTTTCTATCATTACATTAAAGACATAAAAATAATCATAGCTCGCTATAGTAATGAAAAACGTTACCAAATCGTTCAATTATTTTATCCAAATTCGCGTTCATGAATATGGTATGAAAATGGTTTGAATGATATTTTGTTTCAACCGTTTGAACAAGCCGGTGCTACCAGTTATACTGCTCGTGCTCGTGAAACAATGATTTTATTGCGTTGTAAATTTAATGATTCGTTTATTTCACGTTTTGGATCTATTAACTCTTTGACGGACACAATTTTGTTCACGTGATTCAGCTATAGCTGAAACAATAGATCAATGATCAACTCACTGCAATTGCAGTTGGTGTCCACGAACGTGTGGTCATATGAATGAAATATTGTTTAAAAAGTAATGTATAGTAAAATTTTTCAATATAAAAACTTTTTTACAATTCATACTTTTTATTTTATTTCAATTTAACATTGTATCAAGCTTAATGAGACCATATACAAACGAATCATAATTTAAATTAACTTAAATTTTTTTACTGTGTTTTGCCGTTCTAAAGTTTAAACTTACACTGAAAAAACGTTCCTAAATGTTATAAAAAATTGCTTAATTATGATTATGATTTTTTCATATTGCTAAAATTACACCTTTACTTTTATAATTAAATTAAGACATAAATGTATAAGATTTAAAAATATAAGCTAAATTTATACTGACAGTTGATGCAGTACTTACATTTTACCTATTATAATGAAAATCACCAAAATTTTACTAATATATATCAAAGTATGATTTAAATGTCCTCCCACTGATTCCGTCTATAATTTCATTATTCTTAAGTGACAAGAAATTTTTATTTTATCCTGTCCCAAATATAAAATTAATAATAAATTCATGATAAAAATTAGAAAGTTTTTTATTCAATTTTCTTTTATAAATTGGTTGTCACAAATTTTATGAAATTATATTTCCAAATTTTTTGGTGTGTACAGATTTTCTTTCCATAGCGAAAACAATAACGTAGAAATTTTATGAATTTCGTTAAGTCAACAAGTAGTGAAAATAATTTAATTTTACAAATATTATTCGTTGTATTAACGTATTAAAAATTATACCAAAAATAAAAAACCTTGAACATAAATTTCATTACCAAGATATAATTTCATTTAATATTTATTTCTTGTTTTTTTTTTTGACAAAATTCAAATATTTTAAATTATATTCGTTCTTTTTTTTAAATTAAAAATATTTATTTTAATTTCGACAAAATTTTTTAACCTACAATACTAAATTTAACCAAAAACTAAAGAATTTATGTAATTAATTATTATTTATTCGGCATATTTTTGATGCATATTGCAGTAACATTTTAGATTGAAATGCAGCAACATATTTAAGGTGTCAGCAACATGTTCAGAAATAAAGTGGACTAGTTTACTACATTTTATTTAGTTAATAGACCCATCGCACCAAAATCTCACAGCTTATGATATTTTAATAAAACAGGTCCGAAAAAATGAAATTCGGTGTATAGGTTGGTTTTCAACGTCATGGATTTGTTTGTCATAGTGCTCCTGACATTTGGAGTCAGTGATGGTATTATCGCAAACTAATATAAATGTTCATTTTAGTTTGCTCTAAATACTGTACATTTATTAGTTAAAATTCTAGCTATAGCTTGTAATTTTTAAAGCATTTAATTAAAATTTTGTACACATGTTACTTTTCTTATCTAGTTTATGTCTATAAAGCTTTAGTGGGTCCAGGGTTAAATTTATATGTTTTAGATTTAGAGTATACATATATTAATTATTATCCCATTTTAATTGTAAACACCAACTACATCAGGAAATTCAGGTTGTGTTTCGGTGTTATGGTATGTACAAGTAATCTTAGTTATAAATTTTTTCAAAAAATGTGGTTATCATAGAAAAACAACGTAAATGGAGATTTTTAGCATGAATCCATACCTACCGATTCAAACTTTTTTCAAGCTCCAATGAGAATCTCAATCGCAATTGTATGCAATATTTCATTAATATCGAACAAACAATTCTATGAAATGAATTTGGAGTCTACGATCGCGAAAACGTAAAGAAAAACATATTTCAGCGAAATCGATTTTTTTATCGAACTTGTCACAATACTCATAGTTATTCTAATTACTTGTAAAAATCAACACTGCAACCGCAAAAATGACATTTTTTTAAACGTTATCGAATAACACAACGAATCGTAATATTATCCGCTTAGAATTTTGAATAATTATGTATAATTTCGTATTTTATGATTACATGCAAATCGAATAACAATTCTATGTTTACTAGTAAGTAGCTTTAGATTTAGACTATTACTTTATTAGCATATACACAGTATATACATACATATTCAATTCTCTGCTACATAGATGTATCTGAATTGATAAATTATCTTGAATGCGGCTCAAATATTACAATTTTCATCAGTATTAATAACAATTTAGTGCAATCCCTGTTCCGTTTTTTACAAAGTTAGACTTCCTTCAATACATTAACACCAATTTAAAGGACAATCAGATCCTTTTCAAAATGATGTTGTAATTTTTTTTATTATTATTTTAAAACGTTGAGTAATCAAAACTCGAATTTGATTGAATTTGAAAAGAAATATTTGTTGTCCTTTGAAGTGAAAGTGGCTATGGTAAAAATATTCTTGAAATAGGATGTAAGGGTTTATCGAAAAGGAAATAAAATTATTTTTATGAATATTATATATTTATCGTTATTATATACTTGTTAGTAAATTATGGTTCTAGAACTTATTTCATAATCTTCAATAAATTATTAAATATATTATAGATTCATAAAGGAATCTTGTATGCGTCAACAATAGATGCAAGAAAATGATACTAGATATTAAAAAATGAATTGTGATAATTGAATTACGTGCAAAATACACTGAAGTTTTATCCTAAACATTAAACAATTCGGTATTGCATATTTAGGCAATATAATTCTGCAAAATTTGAATGAATTTTTAGCACATAATAGCTAGTTTATCTTAAAACATATAAATTTTTTAACTGATTCTATGTTTCTTTAAAAACAACTGTTTGTTACAAAAGTTTTCAATTACAAAACACTGTTGGACATTATTACCTTAGCAGTTATCTATGTTACTGTTTTGTTTCCCTCAAGTTAGTAGCATCATCAATCATGTAAGTAAAAAGTATTTTATTATAAAATGAGGTGAGTATCAAGGAAATAAATTTCATAGGAAACCATTTTTAAATTGTTACAAAGAGACTAGTTATTCGAAAGCAAATTTCCAGCATAGTGATAAATTAATCAAGTCGAAAATATTTGATTCATAATTTAACTGGAAAACCTTATTTTGGTTCAGAAATAATTCTACTAAAAATGTTCATAATAAGGAAAAAAATATTTTATTAAATAATAATTTATTATTATTTTTTTATGGATAAACCTATTACCATCATAAAATATATATGTTTTTCGTATCGTTTTTCATATTTAATAATTACATTATGTTTATAATATTTTGTACACATTAATTAGGAAATCATGTAGTCTTATAATATTCCACAACATTATAAATTTTATGATTTTAAAATATTTGAACATTATAAAATCATGTAAATTTTCATATAACATAAAAATATAATATGTGTTATAAAAATTGGCAGACAGCGTTCACTGAGATGAAAAAACATAAATTTATATAAGTTCGAAAAAGATATAGTTGCATCAAAGTTTGAAGAAAATATGGTAAATTAACATTATCTAATTGCATTTTAAAGGCTTTAATGTGTAATTAAGACTCAAATTCCCTACAATTTTTCTTGCAAATTCTATTTCTATATAAATAACAATAAGAAAGTTTTGGAAAGTTCAATTTAATGGAAACTTTGTTAGCGATATTATGTTGTACTTTAGTATGGTATAGAATTATATATAAAATATTTAAAAATGTTTTTTAAATTATATTATTAATTAAAATCAACCAAAACGTTAATTATTTATGATTTTAATTAATTATTTTTATATTTACTATATTAAATAGTATTAATTTAAACAAAAATATATTTGATCACAAATTGAATTTTACTTTATGAATTTTTTAACGATTTAGGATTTTAAAAATTATGACATTAAATAATCTTGTTGTACATATGTAAAATTTTAACATACATTTAAAAATAACTGGAACGAACAGCTGTTATAATATTGTTAAAACCATTATATTTATTTCATTTAAATCTTGATTTAAAAATCATATAATTTTTGACTTCATATGTACTGCGTTTATTTTACGCTAGCGGAATTCCGATCTTTTCAAACATTCACCATAAAAAGTTGAAGAGTTAAGAAATTTCATCCATGCATGCGATATTTCTTTGCTTAAGCAAAAAAAAAAAAGAAATATACAAAGTGCATGTGGAATGGATTCCAACTATAATTAGGTAATTTTATAAATAATAATCGTTTTAATAATACAAATTACAAATAAATTTATTTTCAACATAAAGTAAGATATTTAAGTTATAATTTCTAAGGAAGCTATTTAGGTCAAATTTTATTTATATAAATGACTTAACCAGTTTTCTCACTAGAGTTAAGTTAAAATCCTTTTTATGCTATTGATTTAAAACTATTTGTTCGAGTAAAATCCTACATTGATTATAATGTTTTGCAAAGTTGTTTTAACCCATTTACACAAGTGCTGCATTTAGAAACGGATTTGTTGTTGCCCCACAAAAATTGCAATGTGATTCGGTAGTAAAATATCTTGGTAATTGATTATTACCTTTAAAAAATTGATACAGTTTGTTCTAATTGCAAACGAATCTTTGGATTTTTGCCAATCGAAGAGCAAAAGAATTTATCGGTGCTCACCAATTTACCAATCGACATTGTTATAATCTAATCGACCTAAAATCAATTAGCTGAAGTTATATTTGCGTTCGATTTAGTGAGACTCAACATACAATCCTCAAATTTATGACTTCGCCATTTTAACAGAATATAAATTCAATTAATACTTCGTTATTTTAACTGAATTTTCATATAAATCTAATAATATTATTTATGAACCATTTAATTTTAATAGATTGTCAAAATCCAGAACTTGTATCGCCTATATGTTTACGTGAAGTAATACATAATTTTTACTTCACGTAAACATCATCATCTAATAATTATGAATGTTGCAAATATCACTTCAACAAACGAAACTTGGTTAGATAACATTTATCTGACCAAGTTTTCTAGAATACTTTAACTTAACTTCTACATACTTAAAAATTATAATTAAATTCAATGTTTATTGATTAATAATTCCGAAGATCGTTATCTAACACGTGGTCTTCTGCATGTCAATGCGATAATATGATTAAATTGCTGGAAATCACGCCGAAAGATAATATATATTATATAATACATAGGTACATAATATATACATACTTTACTTATCTAATAAAAAAAATAAAAATAAAAAAAATAATTATTAAAATATAGTTCCTCTAAAAAATAATGTTAATTTGTTCCAATTGCAAATATGTCGTACTTAAATAGTACTAAATTTGAAAGATTAAATAAAAATTTATTTTTAGACTAAGAACAAAAAAAATAGCTAGAATCCGAAATTCGAATGAACAAATACAAATTTTTGTAGTTTATACTTTCAAAATAGAAGACAGCAATCTGTAATTAATTTTTAAATCTTACTTTTATCATTAGAAAATATTTTCAGCAAGTTGTTTTCTCTTAAAAATCTTTCTAAATTCATGGATATATAATCATAATCAATGATTTCTCAAAGTTTTTGGAGTCCATTTTATAAAAATAATATCAAATGTGGTTCGATTGCGATTTGGTAAGGCCATTATTGTTAATTAACATTTTGTTTCATAAGTATATACTATAGATAAAGATCTGCTAAAAGCTAATTATAGTAAAGTGCATCCATCATATGTCATTTTGTGATAGAACATAGGTTTGCCGACTTATTTTAGTTTAAATAAAATTAGAAGTTTATTACAATACGAAATTGCTCATTGCTCAATATTAGAAAACACAATATCTCATTTTACCTAAATCACAAATATTCTTATCTATGTAATATGAAAAAAGCTTTGTATAGCATTTAAAATTTAAACCAACAGACTACAATTATTATTTCATTTTTAATTTTACAAAGATTTTTTTAAACTAAATAGCTAAATGTAATTTTCTCTTTAAGATCTAGTTATTTCCAAAAAAAATTAATCGTTCTGACAACTGTCAGTATTAAATAGTTTGGCCAATATTGACTTTTTTAAATAATGCTGATTTTTTCAGGTTTGTCTAAATATATAGTACATATACTAAAAATAATTATATTTAAAACTTTGAAGTAATAAATGATCTTGACTTGACCATACTAGAATTTAATATATGATCTGACAAAGAATATACAAGCAAACGCGAGAGGTATATGATTAATTATAGTTAAAAGAGTACAACTGATAAGAAATATTAAAAACTAACATAATAGTCTGGTTTAAAGCATTATAGTAAATTGATAATTTACAATTACTATTATCTATTACTATATTATGTTGTGGATTCATAAATTATCATTTTTTCATTTTTAATGTTATCTTTTTTATTATTAATATGTATAAAATTGTATTAAGTTGCTTGAAAACTAAAATGAATTGAGATAAATTTTATAATTTATAAAAAATATTTCTAGACATAATCAGACACTGCAGCAAAATATTTAAAAATTCATTTTATGCAAATTACATATAAAATTAATCATTATTTCCTTCTTATTTCTGATAAAAAAAAACCAAGTCATTTTGGTATAACCCTTAAAAAATTAAATTTAGTTAGTTTACAACTGCGTTGCTTAAGCTACTGTGTAATATATTTGTCACTTGAATATTTGTCAAAAAAAAAAAAGTAAAAAAAATCGAATATTTTTTATCAGTTTAAAAAAATGTCAATTCTCAAACCACTTTTAGAATCTGATAATGATAATGATGAAATTGAAGATAGTAGTGTTAACTTTTCAATCGGAAAAACAAATAATTCACGAAATTTTGAAAATTTACGAAAACAATGGCAATATACAGTGATCAGTGTTAAAGATGTAAAATGGCCAAAAGCTAATAGTGCTCCAAATAGTCCAAAAAATAATTTACAAAAATTAATCTTTGATTATGAACAAGGAAAAACCGTGAATCATGACAGGAATCGTCCAATAATTCCTCTAAGGTTTGTAATATTTTAAATACTAGGTCATAATGGCTAGTTGTGATGTAATCATATCACTGATAGGCCAGTACTGTTGATAAAATAATATAGCTGCGTCAATGACAACCGCCACATGTCTTGAAGAAGTAATAGTATTGTTTAAGATGTTTAGACGTCAGTGTGTCTAGATTTATTTTTAGTTCCAGTGTTCTTATTTTCTTTTTATTCAATGCCAAGACGTAAACATTTTTTAATCAATTATTAAAAACTCTGAACTCTCAGTCGATTTTTATATAATAAATTAAAAATTTAACATTTTACTTCATATATACTATACATAAAGCTCCTAAGCAAATTATAGTAAAGTGCATAAAATGTCATTTTGTGATTGACATAGGTCTGCCGACTTATTTTAGTTTAAATAAAATTAAACAAGTTTTATACAATATGAAATGTTCTGAATTGCTCAATATTAGAAAACACAATATCTCATTTTACATATATCACAAAGCTTGTTATCTATAGTCGAAGTGAAATTTAAAAAAAATGTGTTTTCTATTCGAAAAATCTCCCATGTCCGAAAAGGCTTCTTAATAATGGTAAAAAAGGCTTCTTAATAATGGTAAATGTATTTTCTGGAGTTCGATATGTTAAACCTCTCTTTGACTACGAATTCTTTTTAGAAAACGGATTTTAGTTCTTTTTTTTAGTTAATTATCGTTAAAATGTGAAAACCAATAAATCATATAATTTTTTTTATTTAATCTTGTTCTCGTAGATCGTTTTTTTTTTAATTTAGGATTATATGTACCAATGGGATCACTGTTTTTAGGTGAAAAATGGTCTATCTATATTATAAAACCATGTGGCGCAAATATTCCGATCGGTGCCATTACATAAAGCCATGCGTCATAAAAACTTTATGTTTCATTCGATTAATATATAATGTCGTAATCGCGAATTAGTGTAAATACTCCAGTTAGTTCTCATAATTATCTCTATCAAAAGGTTTCAATTATAATGATTCGTGTTTTACTAATTTTTATTTCTAATGCAAATTTTAAAGAATTTATTGCTTTCTCAGCTTCGCTTCAGTCTTGGCATATGGCTAGAAAATTAGAATTTTTTGTAGTTAATATTACCCATAAAATCTAGAATATTTAAGGTCTTTAAAAATCATTATTAAAACTATAAATTTCTTGTCTAATTAATCCGAAATTTATGGGGCATTCTACCGTGATTGGCAACTTTTTTTACATATTGTTTATAATTCGGTTTCCGATATAATTTCGCCTTAATGTACTTACCAATTTATGTAAAAAAAAGTCCACCACTACTGACCTAATAGAGTAGCCGGAACAATATATTTTGTATATCCATAATCTTTTTTGCAAAAGACAATAATTTTTTTATTAAAATTAATTTACAATTTATTTAGCGTTATTTGGACAACAAAAATATAATTAAACTCACAAATGTAGCTTTGTTTCACATAGTAATAATAAATTTAAAAAATGGGGCAAAGTGTTTTGCATTATAATTGTGGTAACATTCAATTTATTATTCCCTCAAAAATTTAAATTTAACACAATTTTATTAGAATAACTGGGAGTGTTGCGACGGAAATTAACAAAAAAAAAAACTCCATTCCGCTCAAATTGACGGGCCTGGGCGCACAAAGGTCCGCTTCGGTTTCTCGTTGATGCCAGAAAAATGTTTTTATCAGAGCTTCAGTAGGTACATGATAAAATTTATGTTGAATTTTGTGTTTTTCTAGTATAGTGTGACAAATTTTATAACTCAGTTTAGTTGTCGAAGTATATTTGAAAATATGTTCTAACTATGTAGAGCATATAGTAACCATTAACCGATTTGAATGATATTTGGAATACAGATTGATTTTCTAAAGTTGGTGGCTCTAAAATGTTTGTTCGGTAACTTCAGCGAATTATGCTAAAATTTAAATAATATTTCAAATGTTAAATGTCTACATTTCATTCTTACCCAATGTGACAGAGGTTGAGTTTCTCTTATAGTAAGTGTTATTTAAGTTTGAAATTGGTAGCTTCAGTGGGTTCATTCCAAATTATATGTGTAAAGTTTAGTTTGCTAACTTATTATTAGTGGATTTCAGTAAAAATTGTTTTTTAATTTAGAGTTTGTGTTTATAAATCTTGGAAGCATTAGTTTTAACTGACAAATTTCCAAATTATGTTTATTTGAGCTTAGAGAATATAGTAATTGTTATTTGAATTAAATTTAGTACATGAGTTTGTTTTATTCTGAATATGCTAATGTTACTTTAAACAATTTACTGCAATTCATCTAAAAAAGATTGTGACACTTTTAACAAATCAGTGTTTATCTGCTCCCCTAGATTATCAGATTATTTGTAATATACATTTATATTACATTTTATTATCACACTTTTTATGGTTCATATTTTAAAATATTTTGAACTGTGATGTTGGTTAATAAATCCAAAAATTTTTCCATTAATAAATGAAATTTAGAATGATATAATAATAATTTCTGCTAAAGTGCTAAACGTTATTATGATATGAGGAAATGTTCATCAAAAAATTGATTAGTACATACACATATCATATATAATTTAAAACAGAATAACGTCGAGTAATATTATTCAAACTACAAATAGCTAAATAAACAGATACAAATAAATAAATTGGAAATAATCATTGATGGTTTTTAATTAGTTTGGTTAGCTTGGAAATAAGTAGTGTCAAAATATACTCTATTTATAAAATAAGAAGAAGTATTAAATAAAAATCATTCAACCTTTTAGGATTTCAGCAATTCACTTTAAAATTTTACATATTATGAAAAGACGATATCGTTTATGTTAACATTAATAATGTCGTCTGCTATTTTAAAATAATCTGATATTTAATCTGATATAATTTCTGTATAAATATTTTATCTTTATTCAGCTTATTTTTTACACGATATCACCATTTATGTAAGATAATATATTTTATGAGGAGTTACATGGAGACGATGTGTGATGGAGTGAAAAGTTAACATAATATACTAAATCACTGCAGCGACTGTGGTCCTATTGTGATGTAAACCTAAGTTAGAATCTAAGTTAAATGTAGTTTTCAGCTAACCCCATTATATATAGATGTCTCTCAAGGTTATTGCAATGTCCAATGAGTTAGTTCTTACTAATTTTTTTAAATCTACTCATATCAAGAAGCTCTCGCGTCCGCTCGATGAGTGAATAGGTACGACATGTTTGGCAAACATATTACCTTGTACGGAGTTCCAGAGCTTATGCATTTTTGATTAAATTCACAACTAAATGTATAATTCTGGATAATTCTGGGTCGTGGAATGGCACAGAATGATATTCGATTGGTGAACATTTGTTCGGATCCTTTTCCTGCAAGAGAATCAACTGTCAGGTTTTCTTCAATACCCAAATGTCCTAGCAGTCCCAGACAAGTTTGGATTTTTACATAAAAAAATGTTATTTCGTATGGAATATGTTTTTTATTTGTACGATTGAAGTTTTATTAAATTTTATTATTTAAATTAAAATACATAATGTTCGAAGTATGTAGCACTATATTTTAGTGATAATGACAAAGAAAATACACCAGATAATAAGTGGCTGTTATATTTAGAAAGATTAAAGATAAATCTAATCAAAAATTAAATAGCATTTTAATTAATTTACACTCTCTGTTAAAAAATCCTCAAAATAACGAAAAATATACTACATTTTTATATTTAAAACTGAGTGTACATAAAAATAATCCTTATAGTCCTTTACCTAAGGCAACAAATTAAATAGTAGAGAAAGGGAATGGTTTAGTAAAGAAAATAGCACCAAATTTAATAGAAGTGGAACATACTTTCATTAATATGGTAACAATTTCGATTATAATATTTTGATTACTCAAAAATAAGATAAGCCTAGAAAAATAATGTCTGTATTTTTGTTATAAATAATGTATCTATATTTATATGTATGTATGTATCTTTATCTTATTGTATTTATTTATGTTTCTATTTTATGTTTACATGCTATATACATAATTGTTGGTTAAATAGTAAGGGAATACAAAAAAAATTGTATAATTTCGCTCTTATTTACTTCATAAGAGAAGATCTCTCGTTATCAATATGATGAAGACATGAAGATTGAGGAAGAAAAGAACCGGATCGGTTATAAAAAAAAAACAATAATAAACATAAAAACATTGAAGAGCAACAGCTGTTAAGCATGCGTAGTTTTCCATGACCTCTTATTTTATCGGTTTATCTTTATCTTATAGATTTTAAAAATAAACTGTTGCTTCTAATATTTATAAATACATTAACATTTGTTTGGATGTATAGGAGTATATAACAGTATCAATTCCATGATTTCTGTTATTTATATATATCAGCTGTTAAAATACTACTTAACATACTCTATCTCGACTGGAATTGCTCCAACTCTCCAATCTCCAACAAAATCAGTTCCAGTGAAAAATAAAAAGGTGAGCAAATTCACTTTTATACTCAATTTAAATTTATACCTTCAGAAGCAAAAATTATACCTGCAATTATGACAGCGACAATGTTTGTTGGGATAATAATGTTTAGTGAAAATGTTTTTAAATTGGAATAGGAAATTTGGTGGAGACTTTTGGAGCAATTCAACTCTACCTCTCTAGTTTGAGATTAGAGTTTCTATATCTCTATTTTATTATACTCATTTTGTTGGGGGGCTCTCCCAATTTCCAATTCAATTTCAATTTTATATCAAAAAAATCAAATAATTTTAAAATCTTGGAATTTCTTTTGCCTAATTTAAATATAAATATTTATTTGTTATTTTTAATAAATATTACAGAGAGGCCAGTCTTCAACAAACTGTGTAGGTGGTCGTAACGTTTTGTTAAACTTAAGATGTCGGATTCGGATATTATTCATATGAAAAAAAACTATACAATTAAATTTTTAAATTAGCTTTTTTTTATATAATTGCAAAGCACGAAATAACTGCTTTTTTTCTTATCACTATATCAAAAATTATTGTCATTTTAACTTACGTTTAATTTATCACATAATTTTCTAAACTAAGAAAATTTTGTGTACGCGATTTTCTTTAGATTTATGTTTTAGAGTTAGTTATTTACATAAAACGTGTTCATAAAATCATAGTGAAATTTTTTTTATTTTTGTAAAGCAATTGAAGCTATTTAAAAAAAGTGATCGTTGTTGCTGCTTTACTTTGCTATATTATAAATAATAATAAAGTGAAAATTATTATGATTAAAAATAGAAATTTATATTTCAAAAAAATGAGTTAATTCTATTTTTTATAATTCTCAAAAATTAATATTTTTGGTATAATTAGAATGTGAAAATTTTTCGAATTAAGTTTATTATGTGTGAAAAAAATTATGAGTTTCGATTTGAAATTGGAAATATTGATAATTTTCAATTTATGATTTAAAAAAAAAGGTGTGTAAAAAGTGTTAAAAAGTGTAGTTAATTTTGAATTTATCAGAAAAAAAAAGAAATTATTTTATTTGATTTGAATTTCAATTTATTATCCATTAAATTTGTATATATATCGTCGTAAAAAAAACGTTTATATGTAAAAGGAAAAGAGAACGCGAACATAAATTGTGCAATTTTTTTATTATTATATTTTGTTGAAATGTAAAATTAAATTTCTTTTCACGTTCGATAATAGTTTCCAAAAAGCAAAATATTTTTTTTTTATATATATGTAATACAATTATTTATGGAATGCAACAAAATAAATGAATTTGGATTTAATGGATGGCATGGCAATGTGCTTTAGTATAATAGCATAACGTAGTGTATCACTGGAATATGAATTATGATACTATACATTTCAAAAAATAAAATTTTTATTTAGGTTCTTGCAGTATGAAAACATGGAATATGAATTTATATATATTTATTTTAGATTCCGATTTGGATGATTTAGAAATGAGTGCAATGAAAAAGTTAGAATAATTTCAATATTTTACAAATCTGAGAACTTTTAGTTAACATTAATTTATTTTTTTTATTATTTAATATTGACTGTAATATTAAAATTTTAAATTGTACTAAAAAAATTAATATAAAATCTCTTCAACTTAATACAATTTGAAAACATTGCAAATTTAATGTTTAAAAATACAATTTTAAATTGATATTAATTAATTCTCCATAATTTATTAAAAATTATTGAAGTTTTAATAAATTTTTCGGAAACTATCGCATATACCACATTATTTTTATCTTAAAATGAATTAATTCAGTTCTTATAATTCTTCTTGGCTATATCTGGAATATGTGCATACTAATGTGCATATACACTTCCGATATAAATAAAGACGAATGAAATATGTTCATTATCTCCTATCCTCCTCCGCACACTTAGAAATAGAAAATTTTACATGTCCGAATCCGAATAATTCTTATAAAAACTTATACAATTTTTTATTTTCTTGTAATTTGAAAACATCATAAATTTTGTTAAACTTAAAGTTTAAATATAATATTTTTTATAAAATCTGATAATCACTTCGCTTTCCGTATCTTCTAATCCGGCGATTGTTAAGTTATTTAGCATTAGCGAATGAACTTCATAAACTTTTCTTCCGTTCCTAGACGACTTAAATCTTTTAATATAAAAATATGTCAAATATTGCGTGTATGTATGACATATAAAATATGTGTACATACTTTTTTAAATAGTGTTCGGAAACTAGGTAAACATTTCTACAAGATGCTGGGCAGAGACCGATTTAATAAACTATAAGAATCCATTTTATTTTTATATCTATATTTTATGACCAAAGGTATTCTATGTTTCTATGTAACAGTGTAGAGGTTACAGTGTTATTTCACTCTAATGGGTAATAAAATTGACAGAGCTTTGTGATTTACTTATTGCACAAAATAATAAAAAAAAAAACGTAAAAAATGGACAATTTTATAATAAGTTTTATATACAAATGTAAAATTGATCTTTTTAAATTCTAAAATTAGACTTACAGGCACTTCTTAGGTTCAAACTAATAAATAAGAAATTTTCACAGTTCAATATTTGTATTAAATTTAGTACAGTTTTAATTAAATTTCAATATATCTGCAGAAATTTCTACAGACCATTTATAAATATATAAGAAAAATAATTAAATTTTCATTAAATAAACGAATTGCAAAACATAAATTTTCTTTTCTCCTTAATTATCGACCTATTCCTTATTTAAGATTTTAATTTAAATTGCATTTTTAAATTGTATTTAAGGTTGAGATTTATATAATGTTAATGGTCAGTTCAGATTTCGGTATTTCACCATTAAGGATATAATAAAATAATTTATGAGTCCTGAAATTCAAATTCATGTAAAATTTACTAATTAAGAATTCCAATTTACGTTACGGAAAATTGAATTTTGTTTTAATATCCAATTAGTAAATTTATATTTGGTATAGTCTATTTTTTTATTTGTGACTTATCAGATATGCTTCATAATACAATTTTCTTTTAGTTTTAATGAACATTAAACATAAATATTTTTATATTATACTTAAAACGAGCAATTTATTTACAATCGAAAAGTTATTTAATCTTCTTCAAGACAAATTTTACGATTAATACTCAGTTGTTATATCTATAACGTATAAGTAAGAATCTTATGAGGACGATGTAATCTATTGAAAATAATTATGAATTTAAGTTAAAAGGAAATTAAAATGTTGTAAAAATGAATATTTTATTTATAAATCATTTTTAAAAGAATATAAAATTATATTTTTAATAAAATTCAAATGAAAATCATAAAATAAAAACGAATGCTAAGAATAAAGAATAAATTTTGTTGTTAATTCAAAATTCAACGAAATTTCTAAATTTTACTAAGAAATATTAAATATAAAAATTAATTAACTCATAAATTATTTCAACTAAACTTTAAATTGAGTCCCAAAATTTATTTTTATAAACCCTTATCTTTTAACCAGATTATCGTTTAAAGATCACTGTATAAATTAAATATTCTTAGCTTAGTCGTCCCAAAAAAAACTTGATTTTTCAACTCTTAAATGTAATAAATTAAATTTTGACGAAAAATCTAAAAATAAATCACTTCTTCAAATTTGCAACGTCTCATCCAGTTTTTTTTTTTGAACGTTTTCCGTACAAAGGAACCTTTTTTAAATAATAAAAAACCACCCCTGAATTAACCTCCTCACCTTCGTAATGGTAAAAGATCTATGAGACGATAAGCAAAGGAAAATTTTAAATATATATAAATTTTTATATTACTTTAACCCATTTATTTTTATATACATTTTTTGTTGTTGTATATAACTCACTTTTTTACTTGTTGATTGTATCCACAAAAAAATTCGGAAGATCTTTTGCCCAAATTTATTACAATTTATAAAATTTTGTCCTTGAATTTTTATTTTTTATATCATAAAAATCTTTTTATATTTTTTTTTTTATATTTTCATCTTTGATATGAATAGGAGACTCAAATAAGTACATTAAAAATATGAGAAATGTCTTCCTGTCGTTCAGAAATTTGAAAACATCATAGTTTTCGGAACGATATTCAGTAATGTTTGCCATGGCGCCAATATTTCAAATTTGTGGTTTTGTTAATTTAAAGTAAATATATTTGAAATTTTTCTGTTCTGGTTTTAGAAATAGTTTTTACACCTACATTATGTAAAAACCGTATTCGTACACCTCACTTTTTACATTAAAATAATGCAAGATTCAAGATAATATAAATATATAATATACAAAAAATTATTCAATCTCTTAGAAAATCAATAAACTGATTCCATCCACCATTGAAATTAATTTGGCGGGTAATTGTAATTAAAACACTGAGCATGTTTTTTTTTAACTACGCGCGGGTTTTAATATCAGTAAGGAGAAATAACTTGTTTACTGATAGATAATATTTGATACATGAGTGGTGCACATCAGTCACCACTCATCAGTCATCTGCTTGTTGAATAAAATAGATATGAAGACCGGATTTTACGACAGTTGTTATAAGGACATTGAAGCGGTTAGTTATATGGTCAGTTTCCCGCACTCCAGCAGGGGATGGTTTAAAATATTTTTGTTTGGATATATATATATATATATATATATATATATATATATATATATATATATATATATATATATATACCGTATATATATATATATATAAATAAATCTGTATATATATTTATTTATATTATAGCATAGTTAAAATTTAAAACAAAAAACGCGCAAAATTTTTTTTTTTTTAAATTAGTGTTTTAATTATAATTACCCGCCAAATTAATTTCAATGGTGGATGGAATCAGTTTATTGATTTTCTAAGAGATTGAATAATTTTTTGTATATTATATATTTATATTATCTTGAATCTTGCATGATTTTAATGTATTAAAAGTGAGGTGTACGAATACGGTTTTTACATACTGTATCAGAAATTTGAATGGTCCAGATTATTTAAACATGTAACTCTAATAATTTATAAAGCATTCAAAGAATTTGCATAATTTAACTTTGAGGTATAAACAAAAAGTAACATCACTTGAGTCTTTAATGAAACTGAAAGAGAAAAATCTTATTTGAAAAAGTACTTTTAGGTATAAATCACACAATACCGAAAATACAAAATTTGATAATAAAAATAATCTTTGTAGTGGATGTTGTGTATCACAAATTGGAAGACTTATTATTAAGAAATTTTAAATCCGTCTTTCAAAATAAATCATTTATAATATCTTCAAATATTTTCAAAATTATTTAAGGAAATTCTTCTTTTACCCTATGCTTTACAAGTTATTTTTTTTTTCGTATGATTATATTTGAACAATGGCACAATTATCTGAACTTCATCAAGTTCTTCTGGCTCATTATTATATCATTTTGCACAATTTTTTGCTAATTTAGCATTAATTAATGAAAATCTCTACAATTTTATTATAGTATAATCTAATATGGTTTTATATAAAATTATTATACTAGTAAGAACCGTAGTAAATAGTTGTATGGACGATTCTATTATGCTGTTATGCATGATCAGGACATACAAATACATTGCGAAGCCTACACACTAAGTTGATATAATTTCAATTTTTACTAGTTCTCTTTATTTTGGAATTCATTTTAAAGACATTTTCCTAGTATACACTTTGTCTACAGTTAATCCTTTGAGCCCAAAGATTGGTGACTACATCTCGTATTTTTATGATTTTTAATGAGAAGTAGCTATATGTAATTATGTAATATATTTTTGCTATATTACATAAAAAAAAAAACTTTGTGTTATTTCTTTTGAGATAATTTTCAGACCAACAGGCGACATTTTACAATGCTCATTAAAATTCCAAGGTCACAAAAAAAGTGTGTAAGGATATAAAATAAACTGAAAACAAAGTGACTAAGCAAAAAAAAAAAAAAAACTGGATCTCACTTGAATTTCAAGGCAAGAAAAAATGGAATGGATTTAAATTGGCTGTATTTAATGTATATAAATAGTCAAGTTCTTTGCGTGGGAATAAAAAAAGGTGCCTTGATTAAAGTTTTTTGTTAATGGATTTTTATTATATTAAATTTATATCCTTTTTAATAGTCCAACGAAGAGATATAAAATTGTTGGATACATTTAAGAAATATTTGATAGAAAATTAACTAAAAATTGTTAAGGAAAAGTTTGGGACTGCAAATTATTTTATTTTTTAACTTAAAAGTTGAAAAAGTAACCTTTTCAATTCAATTCACTTGATTAGTTTTATTAATTTTTTTTTTTTTTTTTGATTTTTCTTTTATCTTTCATTTGGCGATAAAAAGACTGTATATAAAAAACATAATTTATGAGCTACTGTTATGAAATGTTGACATGTTTTGAAGATTTGTGATTGTTTTAATTATGGATTTCCGAATAACTTTTGTACTCGAATAAATAACAGATTAATTTTAAGATTGTCAAAATTATCTAAAAGTGATTTTGTTTCAGAAAGGAAGAATAATTTCATAATTGTTTTTATTAAATTAATTAAATATTAAACCCATTTTATTGAAATCACAGACGAGCAAAAAAAACATTTTTGTGAGCTACTCTTATGTGTGAATTTTTCTATTCAAATAATGTTCACAATAATTCATGAATTTAATATTTCCAAGAAAAACGTAAGAAAATAAATATTGATTTTCCTTGTTATTATATTTAATATTACAGACATGTTTTTTTTTTCAATATCAAATAAAATAATTTCTTTTTATAATAATTGTTTATTCATTCGGAAAAGTATTTGTTTTACAAATAATATTTTACTAAATTTTCTTTTCATTTTGTTTTTCTCAGAAAAATTATCAGAAAATGTAGGAAAATAAAAAATATTATATATTGAAAAAATTCAGATAAATTTTCGTTGTAAACCAAGTGAAATGTGGATATATAAATAAGCCAAGTGCAATTAAATAAAATAGAAATTATTTAAATACATAAATAATGGCTACATTGAAAGTTTGATTAGAAAAGTTCTAATTTTGTAATTATTTTATATAATAGTGATTTTATTTTGAATTACCAAAAATTGTTATTTTTGGTTTTGTTAAATTATGTTAAAAATTCAAATGCTGGAACAGATCGTTACAAGCGATTCTGTAGACAGTGATGAAAAGGATATCAAAGCACAACAGTTATTACAACAGCAACAATTACAAAAGAAACAAAATAATCACCAACAGCAACAGATAAGTGGAAATAATATTAAATCTGCTAGTCAAGGATCGTCGCCTTCAACTGGGTATGTTTAGTTCAATATTTTTGTTAATTAAGTTCAATTTAATTAATTATAAAGTTAGTAATAAACAAGATTTATAAAAAAATGATTTGAAGATAAAATTTTAAATATTTTGAGAAATGTTAATTTTTGTAGGTTCTTTTATAATACTACACTTTGGTGCTAGAATTTAAATGTAGATTATTGATTATCGCACCGCTAGTAAACTGCCACATCTCAAAATTTTTAGTTTTGAGAAAATCAAATTCGAAGTAATGTAATTTTTCTATGGAAATATGGTCAATTTTTAGTTACACTATTGAGTTAAAAATATGTTTTTTTTTTCTGTCCATTTTTAAAATGTTGTCATTTTGTATTATTTAATTGTCTATTTTAATAATTTTATAATTAACAAACATATCCTCATTTTTTGTTATGGCACCTTTTTTTCTCATATCCTTATTTTTTGTTATTTTTTGTTATATCCTACTGTTTTTTTTATATATATTTGACTGTAAAACGATCATATTTCTAGTTCTGGCGGTATACTATTAATAGTAAAAATTGCACGAAAAAATATTGAATATTGAAGTATTAAAAAAGTCCATATCTTTGACAGATTTCGACATAAATGTTTCTGGGTTAGAGAAAAATATAAAGAATTCCTAGTTTATTTACCCTAGCGCCATAACTAAAAAATTTAAAATTTTTGAGATGTGGCACTGTTCTACTAGCAATATTAGAATTATAATTTTGGTTGTGACAAATTGTTTAAAACTGATACAACAACTGATTATAGAATATATAAAAAAAGACAATTCTCCACACTTAAAGCCATCGATAAAACTTGAAATTTGAAAAAAATATCTCGAGGTCATCAGTGATATTGATAGAGGTTTAATGTAATTTTTATTGCAATAATTCGAGATCCTCATGATAGAGGTTTCGTGAGATTTTTACTAATTTTATATGGATTCCGAATATGGAATTCATATAAAAAACATTAATTTGATATAAATATGTAATGATAAAACTTTAATTTCAATGAGGCTTTTAATAATATTACATTAGTTGAAGGTTGAGTTTGACTATACTAAGTAATTATTTTATTTCTTAATTAAAAATTATTTAAAATAGTCTTTAATTTTCAAAAATTTCAGCAATACGTTACTTTTGTTAAATAAATTTTTCAATATTCCAACTTTACCATTTTGTGCAGTGTAGTTCAACTTCTTAATCGAAATGTGTACGTAAATATTTAATATTTTAATGTTTCATTTTTTGCGTACCTACAATAAAAAGCTTTTCGTTTCTCTTTTTATATCTACTAATTCTGATCCCGAAAACACTAATCACGTACATATATGCTCTCTCTAATGGTCGAGTTTTCGCATTTACATGTGCAAATCTAATAAAAATATAATTTTTACCTTAGTTCCACATTTATAGCGTCTAGAAAGCATAATACAAAATAATAATTACAGTTTTTATATCATTATAAATCATAATTTATGAAAATGCTCTCTTATGTTCGTTCATATTATTGATCCAAAGAAAATAAAATTCAAAGTAGAAAATTATTATTACCAGGTAACATTATCAATGCAATATGTAAAGAGTTAAACAGAGCACGTATTCAAGCTAACTTAATGAATATCAATTTTATAAAAATTTCAGAAATTAATTTAACAATTTCATTTTATTTAGTTTTCATGGTTCAGGTTTTTATAGGGTAACATTTTCAATAATGGCCCGTATTATAATTGTAGTTCTGGTATTGTCTCAGATCTAATTAAACATATTTTGTGATTACCGATAATAATTCTTAATTTGTGGTTTTGTCTATTTGCACCTGTCGGTTTGATTGCTTGTGAAATCATAATATTAAGAGCAATAATTGGTAACAATAGCAAAGCTTTGGAACTTTTACAATATATGAAGAAGAACATGAATATAACGTTTTAGGCTAAACTGAAATTAAATTATGCCATGTTTAATTTGTAATACAATATTTATCAAATTTCTCTTTCATTGTTATTCATTTCATAATTAATATTTAAATTTTTTTAAAACATATTTTCTCCTACCTAACAAAATTGGTGACAAATTTTTAGCTATTTCAGGGAAATCAAAATTCCTATATATAAATTTTATTCGTAAATAATTAATTTAAAATTCATATTCAAGAACAATATAGTGTTAAATTGTCATATAAAAATATCTTTATAATCATTTAATTGCCAAGACCAAAAGATCAATTTAAAAAAAAATCTATAGTCTTTAGCTTTAATATTCATAATTTGCCCTTTTGTCATTCAACAACATATAAACTTAAAATTATATGCAAACTAAATTCACTTTTAAATTATTATTTTTTTTTTTTAATCGAAAACAACTTAAAATTCATGTGAATCACAACTATCAAATTATCTCACAAGACAAAAATCATCTTTTTAATCAACAAAATAAGAATATATAAGGCAAAACGAATGATTAAATGCGGCATTATATTTTGAATATCTTAAAAGCATAGAAGATGTGATTTTTATTTAGTATGTGCATAATTTATGATTATAGAATACAATCAGTTATCACTTTGTCTTTTGTTGTGACCCTTTCACAAAAAATTCTGTTGCAGATAATATACATATTTTTCCAGGGCTACAAAACTTTAAAAATGTTTAGTCGACAAAGTTCAAAAATTCATTGTTTTTATAAAAAAAACTAAAAATGTTATTTAATTTTGTAATGTGTTACACATTCTGTAAAACTTTTTTGTGAGAAATTTAATTTCTATATTACGAAAGATTCTTCCAAAATGATGGGACTTTATTTATTATAATACTTAAAATATGTTTTACATATAATTTTAACTTCAAAATAACAGAATCAAGAAGTTTTTTTGTTGTTGTATTTTGTTTCTTATATCACTTCCGATGAATTTGTTATAATTAATTTTCTTTTTAAGTTCTTTGTATACATTAAAATAGACCGGATCTGAAATGCCGGCAATAAGAAATTTAAATTTAAAATCTAGCGTATTAACCGATTTTAGAGATTGTAGTTTAAGTAGTTGTTCAATCCAGGGTTGGAATATTGTTTATGAATATATGAAGAATAGTCAGTCACAGGCACACTAATAACAAGTAAATTTGTGTGTATTAAAAGATTATTTGCAAATTAAGATATGATTGAAAAAGATCTTACCGCCTCAGTGAATTAAGAATTACGGAATTAAAAAACAGTCAACGAAATGATTATAAAGTTTTTAGGACTCGCTGGGTTAAGAGAGTTATCATAATTATCTCATTGGTTGGTTGGTAAAAGTGTCGAACAGCGGCTCACATGAAGTTCCAATTAACGCCTATACTCCGTTTTGAAACCACGGTTTTGTTATTAAGTAGCTGTGGGATAATCTTAGATCCACTTAGTGGCGTGCAGAAACATCACGGTTTACGTGGGCCATTTCGCGGCATAATCGTTAAGGTCGTTGAAGAAAAGGCTACCAATCGAACAGAACCTGGCCCTAGCTAGTGCCGAGCACTTACATATGAATAATTATCTCCTAACTGATATTCCTTTAAATCTTCAATTGATGAAATTGTACATATGTAAGTCAATTAAATCCTAAGTTCTCTGTTGAATCCGTTTTCGTGGAGTTATTATAGATACTTTAAAATTGAAACAATAAATTCAATGACGAAGTTACAACCCTGAAAAATATTAAAACTCTGCTTAGTTCTAATCGACAAATGCATTAAGGCCATGTATTAGGTCAATTTTGTACGATACACAATTTCATATTAAAACTTAAACATAACTTTCATAATTTTTCCATTTTATTTAATATATAATTCATTAAAATTTAGTCGGAAGTAAACGCGCGTTTAAAGATTAAAAAAATTGTCGTAATTCTATGAAAAAAAATATTATATATTTTCCGTCTATAAAGAATTGATTTATTTTTTGTTATTCTTGATGTTTTTACTTACGATTTATGCATGTTTAAAATTAAAATGTCTACTTTCATGAAAGCATAATTTTATCTACATAATACTAAAAATTTATTATTTAGCATAAAAATGTTAAAAAATTGTACAGCTTGTGTACCAGTGAAACTAAAATATAGTTCAAAAGTTTTAGTACCAATGGAAAGTATGTACATTTGGAAATCTGTGAATTATGCATTATATAAAGTTATGTTATTCATAAAAAGAAATTTAAATATTAATTCCAATTAGATTTTTTAAATTTAAGTGGTTACCATTTGAAATTGTATGCAAAATTTTATATTAAATATTTAAATTATCGTCTTATCATGATGATAATTTAAGGGAAAGTTTATTGCAGATAATTATAGTTAAAATAAAAAACTCGATAATTATTATCGAGGTATATTTTCTGGGTTATATTGACCTATTAAATCTTTATTAATTTTAGCAATTTATTTAAATAACTTATTCGACTTTCAATTATATTACAATACTTAAAATGATTTTTATTTTTTAAAAATAATTTATTCAATAATTTATTATCATAATATATTATATAATTTTAATTTCACTGTCATTAATTATTATGTATAGTTGAATATGATAATTCCATTTTATATTAAATAATTCTATATATACAAAATCAACTATAAAAATTTACAATAATTATTGATAACCTCTGATCAGCTTTACAGAAAAACTACAAACAACAAAAATGTTATTCATTATTAGTTCAAGTTTAATAAAAATATAAAATAAAATAAAAATTGTAATTATTAAAGTAAAAATGAATTTTAACTTTGATTAAAGACTGAAACTATGGCTAGCAGAACAAAAAAAGGTTAGAATGGGTTGCGTTGAACAGTTGTATCCAGACAAGACCGTTTTCGAGCAACCCTAAAGCTGTTCTGGAACCACCCTAACTTTCGAGAAGTATTCTGGATATGACCAAACCCATGCTCAGACTGTCCACAGGAATAATCACGAGGCATTTACTATTGGGTAAAAATACCGGGCAACTAGGTCTGACAACGAAAACAGCTTGTAGAGGCTGCGCATTACGAGACAATTGAACATCTTTTATGTCATTGTCCTTCTTCTCTGTGTAATAAAAATTAAAAAAATTCAGTTTTTTCCAGGAGATTTAATAGAATTAAGCAAGGAAAAACCTGCTTATCTGACTATATAAAGAAAGGGGGATGGCACGATTCGTGGTAAAAATGGGTAACTTTTCGTAAGGGAGTACAACCGATCCTACGGTCTAGGTATGTGGTTTGGCCACTTCCATTCTCCCCATCTCAAACCAACCAACTTTGATTAAAGTTCTATCAGTTTTGTATATCAATTTAAATCTTCAAAATCTCCAAAAACACAAAATATCTAAAAATATAAATTACATAATTCAATATCGAACGACTCGACACTAATATTCTATTTGATGATTGTCATTTTATTATTTTTCATATTACCATATCGAGTTCACATGTAAAAACACCTTAAAGAAAAACTTGTAATTTAATCATTTTAATATTATAGATATAGGAAATCTATTTTTGTCCGAAATGTCCATTGTTGTCTAATTTAATGATCATAAAATACCATATTTGATTATTTTCGTTTACGTCAGACTACATTTAATTTTATGTCATTTTCAAAATAGTAATTTTCTTTGTAATTAGAAAAAGATACAAAAATAATCTTACAGATATGAATCAAATGAACTTTTAAGGTAAACGATTTGTTTATAGTTGTGGCACAGATTTTTTTTTTAAAAGAACTTGTTTTAACTATAATTTACCGAATTTTCACAGTTTTAATTTGATCATTTGATTATATATCACATGCTGAGAAAATTAAAAATTTTATGGAAACTGGGAAAATTTAAATATTTTTATTTTTTTTAGAAAATTTTATTATATGTTAAGTTTTATTTTCGTTTTTATATAATATAACATTCAGAAATTAATTATATATAATTGAAAATTAACTTATTCTTCTGATAAATATTTACTTCAAGATTGTAAGTTGTAATTCTTAGTTTGATTTTGATTAATCTTTATAAGTTTTAAAGTCCATACGCTGCTTCAGATTAGGCAAGATTATCGTATTTAATGTAAATCGGCTTACGATATTATTACAATTACGACTAATGTTAAAATTCAATTAAAGCGGTACACTGCTAAAGATTACCAAAAATAGTCGTTTTTCGTCCCTTTTTCCAAACGTTTCCATAATACAATTTACATTAATTTGATGCGAAAATTCATTATTTTTTGTAGTTTAATTTGGTTTCTTCACTTTTTAAAGTAAAAAGCTTTAAAAATAAAGTTATATTAAAACGATATTAAAATGCTAACGTCATAAAATGATATTCTCATTTTATCTATGCCTTCGGAGATGCCATGGTAGATGGCAAGCTAATCTACAGCAGCGTCTTAGATTTTACGAAATATTAAGTTGTTAGATAATTTCTTGATTTATTTTTTTTATGTATAATTTTAATTGATTGATTGATGGAATTGATTTTTTATAAGTTTACAAAATTACATAAAATTTCGTAAAATCTATAAAAAAATTTATGAAAGTTTTATGAATAAAAAAATAATTGAATTTCAATAAATTTGATTTATTTTTTAAATTTCAACAAATTTCTTTCTTTATTTATATAAATTTAGTTATTTTGTGATACGATATTGTGTATTTTAATATTTCAAACTTCGGGAAATTAGATAAATTAGAAATATGGTGATAGCTAAAGTGTTCAGAAGGCTTCTACATACCATTCCATTTTAATTTTGCACCTACGTTATATAAATATTTTCTTTCCAATTAGAATATTTGTTACTCAAATATTTATAAGTTCAAGTTTATACCTTTTTTTTTAAACTATAAACATAAAGCTACCCATAGACTATCCAACTTGGTCGTAAAACTGTCTGTCCAACTTTCTGTGAAAAATATATCAAGTTGTATAGTGTGTTGGGTGGTTTTACAAACATTTTGATGGTTGTTAATTGGTTCAAAAATCATTAAATAAAAATATAGTTGTTTTGATGGGTTCTAATAATATTTCTTGACGTTTTGTGTCAAAAAACACACATTTTTATATGATTATGTAAAGAATATTTTCATATTTGACACTATTTTGAAAAGACAAAAATGAAATGTTTTTGTGATAACTATTTGCACAAAGATTGATAAAAAGTTGTGTAGTATCTGGCGTTATTAGCCTACAGTTGGATAACCAGTCGTACGATCAAGTTGGAATGTCTATGGGCAGCTTAATTTTTATTATTATATTTACATATTTTATTTTATTTATAAACATAATAAATTATTACTTTTAATTTTTTTCAAATAATATTTTTGTCATTATGAAGCAAGCTTAATTTAAATTCACTAGCAATAAATCATAATATTTTTATTTGTATTTTTCTTTTTTGGATATAAATGGATTAATAAAATAAGGCAATTAACATTTTCACACCTTTTCGTAGTATAAAACATAAATTAAATTTATGAAATTAGCTTTATTGTTATTAAGCCTACACGAAAAATTTAAATTTATTTACAAAATCAAATTCAAGGTATTAAATTTTTGATAAAATTTCAACAAGTTTAATATAAAACTGTTAAATTTATTCAAGTTTAAAGCTATTTAACCGATAATTAAATGCATTTTTATCAAAGTAACTGATAAAATATAATAATTTACATTTGAATTTTTGACACGATTCACAGATCATTAAAATTTTCTATTATTTTCATGCTGATCAATACTAATTAAATTTGTAACGTTTTTATTATCGGTATTTAATAGCCGTTTTTAAATTATAAGTTTTATGTCTGAAGCTATTGTAGAATTTATAGCTTATTCAGAATTTTATGAATTAATATTAAATGTTTTGTGAAAATGTTATTTTAAAACTGACCTGTATAAAGGGTTTATACATATTAGAATTTAGTTTCAAATTATATACTGTAAACCTTGAGTTAAATTACTTAATTAATAGCTTCATTTAATAAATTACTTAATTAATATAGCTTCATGATTATTTAAATTATTTATTTTGTCACCAATTGAAGACGACAATGAAATATTGGTAAATACTCAAAAATTTTGACAGAAATGTTGATTACTTATTTCCACGAACCCTTCCAGCGAATACCACTTGTTCCCGCTAAAAAAGGTCTTAATTCAAACAATGGAATTGACGGACGACATAATGATTGAATTATAAAATGTAATTATGATCCACATCGCTACGAGTAATACCAAAAACAATAAAATTTAAAATTACGGAATTCTGTCTAACTAAACGAGTCACAATATGAAATTTTATAAACTTTGATGGTTTTACAAACGAACATAAATTAGACCAAGTAACAATAGTATGTCCCAAATTTAATTGAAATCGGATAACGATAACATAAATTATCTTTAGCTATGGAAACGAAAAGAAAAATCGATTAACAATTTTAATATTTTCGACAGATCTTTCGATTACAACACTTCGTAATCAAATCCATAACTCCTTATAAAAACTGTTATTGGGCATTATTTTAATTGGAATTTAAGTAATTTTTTTTATTCAATTGTTTCATCGCCTGCATACTTTCACAGTTATTATTATAATGCTATTATAGCATAAATTATATAAATGAATTTGCAATAAAATATATTAAATTTTATGAAAAATGTCAACAAAATGTTGCATATTTATTGTGTGATAATTCAAAATTCCGTGCAAACAAAAATGCGAAATAAATCAGATAATTATTTATAAATATTTATGTTTATATGTTTATATTTTGTACGAGTAGTTCATGCTTAATGGAATCCAAAATAAATATTTTATAAAAATTGCTTGACAATTATGTTTTATTTTCTAAATAATTGGTTAATCAAATAAGTTTCGGACTAATTTTTTTTAAAACTTACTAGAAATTATTAGAAATTTGAAATATTCAGACTACACAGTCAAATCTGGATAATTCTGTTTTTATTCCTGCTGATTTCAAAGAACTCTTTATATTTATGATAACTTTTTTTGATGGTCCAGATATAATAACTTTAAGTGCCTTAGGTGCGAGTGGCACTAATTGTTAGACTAGCTTAAAATTTTAATAAGTTTAAGAAATCTTGCTATGTTTTCTGTGTTAATGCATTCGAATTAGACCAAAACTTTCTGAAATTACAAAGATTTGTGGTGAAATTATAAATTTAATTTTATTTACCTCACATACAATTTTCAAATGTTATGTTTTTTTTTAGAAAAATAAATTTTCAAAATAATCTTTTTTTTTAATCCACTTTTATTTAATTCTAATTCTTCTTTATAGGTGAAATTTAATTCAATTTTTTATTTTTATAACGTAATTATTTAGCATTATTTTAATGAAAATAAATAATTTCATGTTTACAAAGAATTCAAAAATGTAAACCAAAAAAAAAATTACTTAAATCGTAATATCTTATAGAGTTAATTTAAAACACTCATCGAAATAAATTGTAATAATTTAATTTGAAATAGTATAATTAATTTCATACCGAAATCATGAATCTTAAACCGTTTGATGAGTGCTTCATTAAAAAAATTAAAAACTAACAAATTAATAATATTAAATTTAATTTTTCTAAATTCAAATATTTATTTTCTTTTTAATTTTTTGTGTTACATTTCGGACAAGAACGTTAAATTAACACAATTAATTAATTAGCGAAATTTGAAAAATATTTAAGAAATTTTCTTTTCGGGTAATTATAATTACTTATGATTGTAATCTACTTAATTTTAGTATGAAATTAGCAATTGATTTTTTAAATACATTTTTAGAATTATAGATAAATTTCCATGTATATTAGCATTTCACAGTTCCACGACATTAGACATCTTCGTAAAGGATTACTCAAGGGTAACCACCGTACAACTTCTCCGAATAATGCGCTGTAGCTTCATCCTGTTCTTATATGAAAATATTTTTTACAAAAA
This sequence comes from Rhamphomyia laevipes, assembly GCA_963920725.1. NCBI lineage: Eukaryota > Metazoa > Arthropoda > Insecta > Diptera > Empididae > Rhamphomyia > Rhamphomyia laevipes. The sequence continues at coordinate 23,676,627 of OY987258.1, read as the reverse complement.
AGTGGCACTTCTTTTTAGCTGTTTCATTCAAAAACTGAAATTAATTTGGGCTTTTGAATATGTTTGCAATAATACCACATCACACATTAACACTATTTCGTCTTCGGAGAGATGAGGTTAGTTACACTAAACGAAAATCATCTCTCCAGCTCTACACTATTGTATTCGCATCATTGATGTAAATTATTTAAATTTTATTACCCAATCTGTAGTGGGTGAAACTTCATCTGCCTATAAAATTGATGATAAATACCGCGAATGATTTTCTATGTTAGCATATCCAGTAATCAACGATTACGACAGTAATCAACGGATGCGGAATCACAGGAAAGAACAAAACTTGAAGCAGCAAAATGTTCAAAAATTACGTCTTTTTTGACTACTGAAGCTCGAATCAATTTCTAATAATAAAAGTTCTTTAAACGGACATAAAAATGCAGCTGAAAAAAATATGTTATATGTTAAAAATTTAATATTAGACTGTCTTCTAAAATGGTACCTTTCCGGACATGTCTGTAGTATTAATTGAACTCAGGAATACGAACTGCGACACGCTGTATATGGATCGAAAAAATTAAAAACATTTTGAAGACTCACAGATTTCAGAATCAAAAATCAATAAATTAAGGTTATAAAAATATTAGTTTATTATAATTTCTATATACTTTCAATATTTTGATATTTAAACAAAGTAAAATCTTCTGAATCTTTATTTGGATATTATAGCCGATTCTAATTAATTGGAAGCTTAAAAATAACGAATTCATTAAAATACAAATAAAAATGTTTCTTAATTTAAATTGTTTACTATTTTAGCCATTAAGACTCTCCAAAACTAATAATTTAATTATTATTCAAACAGAAATTTATCATAACTAATTATTATCTTTAAATTTTACTGGTCACGTTTACACCTTCTTTTCCTTAGTAATTGTTGAAACCAAAAAATTAATGGATAAATAATTATCATTTATTGTAAACCTCTACCACCTCTATTCCTATACTGCGACCTTGCCGTTGCGAATTCAATTAACAATATAATAATAATTATTGAATGATTTATGTTCGCTGAAATAATCTGAAAAGAAAATATCATATGACCATAAAAAAGAGCATTTTTCAAAAATAATGAAAAAAAAATATATCTTTTTTAAATTGAATGCTAAAAGAGATTTCGGTGAACCAGAGTTGGCGACTTGAGAGGAAATTTATGAAATTGGCAGAATTGTATGAGCCATATGTAAAGTGTGATATCCGACTTCTGGTACTATTTCAAAATTAATCGTACACAGACTAAAAATATGCTATTTTTAAATCAATTAGAAATATTCGTACAACATCTCTACAACAGTGTGGCGACCTTTTGGTATCGTAGATAATTTCTAACTTTGTCTAAATCAAAATATATCGGCAAACCTATTGGTGGATTACAAAAATGATACGAACCACATGATTAACAGCTTTCTTAATTATTATATAGATATATGTAAATTTTTCATATAATCCACAAAAAAATTATTGAATAAATTAACATAAACATAATTGTATGCTAAAGACCTCATGTTGATTGAAAAATTGTTAATTTAACAAACAAAATAAAAAAAAATCACCTCGTAAGATTTCCAAATAATATCCAGAATAAAAGAAGTCATTATATTCTTTAAAATGTGTCACTGTCACTTTTGTTGTTAAGGTTGCTTTCAAAGGTGCGGCAGGTACTTTCTCTAGATTACCTTAATTGGTCACGAGTTTATGATTTTCTTCAATTTATTTTTTTGTTTTCATATTTGAATAATTTGAAATAAAAGAATTTTAATAAAAAAACAAACACTTAATAATTATTAAATTATTTAATTTTAACCGGTGAGATAAAATCTTTTAAGCCAAAGCATAAAAAATGAAGATGTTTAGATTTTTTCCATATATTTCATATATATACATAAAATCATCGTTTTAGTAAAATAATTTTGGTTTAATGAAAATTCACTGATGATTTGATATAGGTATTTTCGCTCCTATTCACAATTCTTATAATAGATAAAAATTTGGACGTCCAGAACAGCTTTTAATTTTGAATTTCTGAAGCTAAATTAATTATTATAATTTAGCTTGAGAGTTTGTTAATTTTCATACCAAATTACTGGAATTTTTATCAAGTTTCATTAAAAATATTTAAAACACTTTTTAACACATTTGAATTTTAAAATTCCAATTTAAAGTTTCGAATGGAATAAACTTTTTTAATATTATTTTTATCTTTTAAATATTTTCCTTGATATTAAAATATATTTTAAATTTGCATATTATAAAATTATATTTGATTGCAATTTCCCCAGATTTAAACATCGATTAAAATCTGCATATTTTCATGCAACTTTATTTAAAAGAGTTGCAAAAAAAAATAATTAACAAAGGTTTCAATGGAAACATCTTTGCTTTAATTTCAAACATCATCAGTGAAAATGCTACATAAAATCATTTTAAAATTTTTAATAGGCGTTTGCGTTCTTTTGTATATCTTCAGACTTCAGACAGGCATTGAAATCAAGTTTCTTATGATTTAAATCGTGATGTTTTTACCCTAAAACCAAAAATCATAAAGAAGTGGTAAAATAGACAGAAATGCAAGTTATCATTATCAATCTTTGTTGTTTTTGTTTAGGGGTACGGTATGTTTTTTATTCGAATTTTTTTATGTGGGTAGAAGGTTGTTGATATATAGACTTGGTAATGCGCATACCAGACAGATAGGCTGTTATATATAACATGCGACATAATGTCTAGCCTTGCTATATACCATAATAATATAAACATAATTTTTAAACTTATCCACGTGTAATATAATTTATGAATTCACAGATAATTTAAATATAAATTTATGATTTTTTTTTATGAGAATGAATATCTTTATTTTATGATATTTTCTTTTATATAAGAGATTTTTGAAATATTTTTCAAAAGCATAATTTTATATACAATAGAAATATTTTTTTTATTAATATTTATATTGTAAAAATTTTGAAATGTCACTATGAATAATAGAATGCTCTGACATTGATTAATTTTGTATCTTATCAAATACTGCAAACAATTGCTGTAAAATTTCAAAACAACTTAAAAGATAGATTATTTAATAGATTTTGATGATATAATCAGTTTGTTAAGTAAAGTCGTACGTAGAAGAAAGCTAATTTTTTTTGATAAGATTTGAAAGTTTAATTATTGACAAGTAAATTAATTGATAATAATTTAATTATAGCTAAAATATTTATAAATATATGGACATAAGTACTTTAAAATTAATTTAAATTTTATTGAAACAATATTGAAAGTGATAAGAATCACTTAGAAATCGGTGTTTTAAGTGGTTAAGCTGTTTTTGTTAAAATTAAATATTGAAATTCATATGAAAATAGAAATTATCAGATTTTTTTTATAATCATTATTTTTTTTGGTTACATATTTTTTTATCAATTATTTAAAATACGCAATTTTAAATATACACAACAGAAATATGGGGGATTGTCGAAAGAATTTTATATAATATATATAATAGATATTTAAATTAATTGAAACGTTCAGAAAATTTATGAATACTTAGTAAGTATCACAAAATTGTTTATTGTGTTTTGTATCCACGTATTTTAAAGTATACTACGAAGTGTATATTCACTTTCCCAATGAAAGTGTCGATTTTTTAATTTAATGTCAAATTTGAGTCCATATCTTCAGATTGGTTGAAAGGATTACATTTCTTTTGAATATAGTACAATGTACAAGCCTTTATATATTCGTTGCAATGAACAAATTCTGAAACTTGCAATTTTGATTTTTTTCCCAACATTTTCCATATACAAATGTATTTGTGAAGAAAACAGAATCGAATATCTATTATGGCATTATGACAATTGCTTTTTTTCAAGCTAGTTTTCCGTCTTTCTATGAACTTAGAAAGAGAGAAAAAAATATCATAGAAAAATTACACTGGAGTGAGTGTTGCACTATGGAATCTTTATCAATGATTTATCGTAAATATAAGCTACAAATTTGTTGCCAACTACGGATTTATCGTAAATTGAATGCGACCAAAAAGAAATATAATCCAATATATTTTTATAAGTTTGTAGGACATTTTTTTTTTTTTTGACATTTGAGAAAATAAATATAAATTTTAAATATTTATATGAATTTTAATTAACAATTTATTAATTTATGAGTATGTTTATAAATTATTTAATGTGTATTGATTATTATATAATTGATATTTATTAAAATTACATGATATTTTCTTTCATATTTTATTAAACAAAATTATGCTATCTCTGTCTTGCGAAAACTATCTATTTCTTTTATTTCCGGCTAGGCTTTATCGCAATAAACTAGCCTGAAAAAAGAAAGTGTCATAACAGCATTAGGCATAATTTAATAAAACCAATCTGCCAACTGCATGCTACCTAAATCCCTTTATTATAATTGTTATCATCAAAATGATTCGTTGATACATTTAGAAGTTATGGATTCAAATATGAGGTCACGTTAATACTTCATTAGTTTCTCCAAAGTTATAAACCCAAGTGCGAGTCAGCAAAATGGTATGGTCTACTATTTTAAAATACTTTGACGAAACACTCTATATCAAATTTTCATTACCTTTCAAAATATTAAATCATACATCAGTAAAATTATTTATATTTATATTAAATTTAAACTTTAAAATCATGAATATTTTCGAAAACTAAAACCACATTGTTTACAACATTGCAACCTATATACAAATCCTTAGAAAGTTGAAAAACCTCAACTGTTTCAGTAGGTAAAACCTACTTAAAAACTATTTCAAAACAATTTTTTTAATATATATTTGATTTATATTTCCATAAACATCTATTATTATATTGATTCCACAAAAATACTGCAATTCTAGAACAAACAACACAAGTCACAAGGCATTACAGTTTTATATTGAACAACCACAATTCTATTACATAAATAAATGTTCAGTGCAGGAACATATTTTTAATTCAAAGCACAAACCTATATTTAAATAATTTTCATTTTTGAAAACTAAATACATTTTCCTCTGTTTATTATTATTTCTAAATTTAATTTTTTTTTGAAAATTTTCACAATAAAACTAACAATAAATTATTATTTTCGTTATAATTTCACGATTTGCAAAAAAAAAAACAATAGAATTGAAATATTTCATATTTTATTTATTAATAGTTTCTACAAATATACAAAATATAAAGCGTGTTTCATTTACATTAACAAATTACTCCAAAGTACCTACTTAAAAATATCATCTACTTCCTATTATAAACAGTTGACTTTAAAGCAGTTTTGTTACTCTACGGGTATATTTTCATTGTTTACATTTTATTTTTTAGATAATAGCGTAGGTAGACAAACAAATTTGATTGTAGCCAACTTTGTAAGATCTGTCAAACGCACGTAAAGTTCTGTTTGATTTTGGAATGATTAACAAACATAAAATTAAATGTTATAATTAAAATAAAACTATAATTAAGCAATTTCACATTTCTAATTTTATTGACTTGATTTAATATTGTCGACATTATCTACACGCAACACGTAAACTGTGAAGTAGACAATGAACTATTGCAATATAAAACTCGATGCGTAAACAAAAAGAATGATGTAGTTTACATCACTTAGTCTCGCACAAAACTGCTTTGAAGAGAATCAGATGAATGTGAATAGTTAGACATCATAAAACCACATCGTTTATATCATTTAGTTGCGGTTAATAGCATCAATTCATCAATTTGATGTCAAATTGAATTAATATTTTAATTTTGATATTATAATAAGACGAAATAATAATTAAATCTCCAATTTTTGAGCTATTTTTTTGACTATAATTATCAAAATATCATTCCATTTACATACTACTCCATAGTTCTATGAAATAGGTTGCTCAAGTACATGAACCGCAGCTAATATAAAAACATTTTTGTTATGTAGAAATTATAAATGACAATTTTGTTTTGTACCAGCAAAATTTATGTTTGGCGCATTATTTTGTTTAATTTTGATAGTGAAGAAAATTTAAATTTAATTTCTGCAAACTTTACAGGGTAAAGTAAAACTATACCAAATACAAAAATATGGAGTAAGATTGGAACAAATAAATTATAGTACTTATATATTTTGTAGGAAAAAATTGCACTAATTTAAAAATTAATTTTTATTTTTATTTTCCAAGCATATAATTTAGTTAGAATAATTTTTCTTGTTTTTTTTTTTTTTTCATATTGCATAGGATAAATAAAACTAGAGACTAGAGATCATAAAACTACCCATACTGTAAAGTTTGAATTAATTTTGTTCAGAGGTCATACACTTCTGTTACTGAAATATAATTAAATAAGAAACTACCTAATATATTCACGTAAAAATTTAAGGTTTGTGACTGACTATATACAAAGAAATTTTCCACAATTCATACAAAACTTCTGTCTCGACTTCTGTAAAAAAAATGTTTTGAAAAAATATAAAATTTTAAAATTGAAATTATTTTTTTTGTCCTTCAATTTTGAACCATTATTTTATTAACTTTCCATTTTGTATAATGAGCTACTAAATTAATGACATGTTAAAGGCAAAATAATCAAAATTTTAATAAAAATATTTCCTAGTTTCCCACACTCCATAATTCTAAATTTTTTTATATTTAAAAACATATAAAATAACATAAGAATAAATATTTCTTGTCCGAGATACATTAGCATATTTATATGTTTAATCTTGTCAGTTTTATTGATTAAAAAATCTTGTTTTTTTGCCACTTAATAACTATCTGTTAATAATTTAAAAAGCGGTGATTTTGACCTCTTGTTCTATAATTAATTGTTTCACTTCGGTGACAAAAATGCCAATTTATATTTTAATTTTGATTTTATCGTATTTCTAGCCAAATTTGTTATTGGACAACATTTATTTAATTAATTTCGTTTTGTTATAAACACTTATGGATATTAGAGACGACTATATAATATTATTTAGTTATCGAAGAAAAATAGATTCTTATAAATGGTCGGATTAGCTATTTAGTGATAATGGAAGAATATTGAAAATATCAAAAGCTGCATTTACTTTTGAAACCAATTAATGGAATATAATTAAATGATTATTCATCATTTATGCTATTATCGTTTTTGGGAATGAAAATCTTAATTCGAATAAACTATCGGAGCGTGTAATTTATTACTTACTACCACAATCTATTAAAGGTGTTTGCTATCAAAAATTACACGAGAACCGATTAAACTGTTTCAGATTTCATAGTTCATAGCTAGGAACTATGAAATATGGTCAAGTTCAAGCAGTTCTCTTCTAATTTCTGACAGTAAAAACGTTTGCCGGATATTGTATATTTTCCTTATTTCCTTAAAACTCTGTAATTATATAGTTAACATTTAAATTAAATTTCATAAAATAATTCGTATTTGATTGGCTTTTGAACTCTTATAACATAATAAAGTGATTAAGAATTAATTTGGATTGAAATCTTAAATCGTGATTTATTTATGATTTAGATTAATTAAATTATTTTTGAATTTCTGTCCATGAAAATATTTTATTAGAATCATGTTCCAGCCAATAATATATAACAATTAATTCCTAAAGGCTTCACATTTTTGTTAGCCTATAAGAAATCGCTCTATTTCAATTATTTCCTCATATTTCGTTAAGCAAATATTTTCAATGTAGCTTGTAGCTATTTTGATGTTATATTTAAAAAAAAAAATATTATATTTTTATAACTAAAACATTAAATCTTTTAACAATTAATTTGTAAAAGAATTTATATTAAAAATATTCTAGGTCAAAGATATCATAAACATTTTCTTGTAGATTAATTTAATATTATTGGATTGTTGCTTACTAACTTCAATTTTGTAACAAAATTAAATCTTAAAATATCGTAAAGAGACAAGTAATAGCCTCAACTCTGGCAATACATAAATTTTCAACTAACATTTCTTAGTTTTATTACAAATTTTACATTTAATGTACACGTTTTTTATCTACATTATTCATAGATGTGCATAGTAAGGTCCATAATTATGGGACATAAATTTATATAACAACATATAGGATAATACAGTTAATTATTATGTGTCTATACCACTTTATGTATCAGGTTTACTTCAACCAAACTAGGGGAAAAAACTCTACAACGAAATAAGTTATTTAATGCAACTACATGATGACATTACGACAATACTAATGGCGATAATAATGGCAGCTAAACGGTAAAACATATTTTTCTGACAACTTCACGTCAACTGCGCTCAATTACGTTTAGCATATAGGAATCCGTACCATGTGCCCGAAAGAACAAAAATCCAAACTAAATCCATATTTAGATAAGATTGATTAGAGTTACAGAACTGGACACTGCGTTCCCATATGTCACCGCGGTAATTACTGACCTATTGTGACGTTCTGTTGTCTTACAGCTCTTTAATAAAGTTCAGGTTGTAGATGAACCTAAGGGTGGGTTTTAACGAGCTGGATGTAATATCCTGTGGGTTTAGGAACCCCTTATTAAACTGTTGGACTCTGTTACGATAAAGGCCTAAGCATTCACATAGTATGTGTTTTGAGGTTTCGTAGTGCTCACAGCAATTTCTACAGAGGAGTGGGTGTGATCTGTACAGCTTGATAACGTGATAGTTAAGCCGGCAATCATATTTACCCCTGATGCCCTGTAGACCGAAATTTGTATAAGAACAGCTTTTAAATTTATATTTGTTCATTCACATACACTTATAACAATAGAATCTATGGGCCTCAAAATATTTCTCAAAATAATTAGGTCTTAAATGATGTTAACGTTCAAATTTATTTTAATTCATTTCGCTTATTACGTGCTGCTATTTTTTGCGTTTGTAATATTATAATTCGCTTAAGGTGTTTTTAAAATTTTTATTATTCAAACGATTTCCGGCAAGTTTTCTTATATTATGCTTTTGTTAGAAAATTCTAATTATAAATTCAATTTTTACCTTCAATAGATTGTAATTTATTAAAAAATTATTGGAATTTTAACATCAATTATTATTTTGGTTTAATTAAAAACCGATTTTTTTTTCTTTCTTGTACAATTTCAAGGACTTTTTTGCAAAGAATTATAATTAAATTTCATATTTTTTTTTTGAACAATTTAAAGAGTTTTTTGATATTTATTATAAAACTTGAACTTTCATATAGCTAATTGGTAATAATAAGTTTGTAATTGGTATAGATCTAATTATTTGATTTGTTAATATATTAAAAGTTCTGATTAAATAGTTCACTGAAACTACATTTACACAGTTTCATCTTAAATGAGTAACTTTTACTATTTCCAATTGTATATTTAGAGTAACATATTTTCTAAAGTAATGCGAACTTCTATTGCTCTATTACATATCAAATTACAATTGCATGTTTAAATCAATTATTTAATATAATTACCATCTTTTTATTATTTATCCAAGATGAAAAACATTAAAAATATCAATAAAAATAAAATTGTTTTTTTTTTTTTTGCTTATTACATAAAATGACTAAGAGATTTATGCTTCAATATTTTGTTTTCTTTCTGAGAAATATAAATAAAATTTCAGATTTTTTTTATATGCCAGTAGGTCAGATAAATATTTTCATTTTGTTTCCCTGATTCATTAAATCACTTTTCACAATTGAAATTGTTGAAAAATTCTCGGTGTTTGTTATTTTGTATAGCAATTTGAAATCAGAATTTTCATAACGAAACTCATATATTTTTACCTTGTAATTTTTAAATTACAAAACAGAGAAATGTTTTTTTTTCTGTTCATTAAATCAAGAATTTTGTTATTATGATTTATATGATTATTTATTATTATGACCTTTCCATTTAACATAAATTTTTATAATCATTGCAAAGTGAGTTTATTTTAAAGCCTAAATGGAGATCTAAGAAAATATGGGATAAATTTGATTCATTTGTGCTTCCATTATTTTGAAAATATTCTAAATAATATAATACTCTTTATTTCCGTGAAAAATTAGGCTTTCCGTTTAGCTATAGATATTGAAAATCTAAAAAATATGCTTCTCCATCAGTCTTTGTAAAAGTCGTAATGAGTTACGACGAAATGCAAAATACTAAAATACTATATTATGCTATAGAGAGCGATGAACTAATTTTAGAATTTAGCACCTGATTTCCGTCAATAGATAGATAGATAATAAGGGGGTTGTTAAGGCAGAAGTAGGAACTTCCGCCTCCCTACACTGCGACCTAGAGATCCTACTGAAGTTTGGTCAGTCAATACCCAGGCTTCTGTAGAAGCGGAGGATTTTTCTGACGGCCAGACCCCTGAATTTGAGAGGGATCAGAAATCCCATACCCAGGTGTGTCAGCCTTTTTCGGGCAACAGCCTCGCAATCGCAGAGAATGTGTTCCGCAGATTCGTCATCAACCGAACAGAACCGACAGTCGCTATAATCATACGTCAATAGATTCTTTAAATCCGAAAAAAATTGTTATCCATCAGTTTTTTTAAGGTGAAGGTTGATATTAAAAGTGAAAAAAGTAATTTTGTTTAAAATTAATTAAATTATAATAAGTTATTTAAAAAATAATAATGTAATTCAAAGAGTTTTCATGTGCTTTAAATATTCCTTATGTCAAAAAAGCTAATTTTACGTCACTGTCACCTAAATAACTTTTTCAATTTTTATATAACTGACTCGAATAAGACATTAAGATCGCATTATAACAATTAACAATTATGGTTTTATGTAATGGCACCGTTTTTTTTAGTAATAAATCATGAATTTTCCTATCGAATTTTCAGCAGAATTTTCTATTATATTTCTGAATTTGGCGCTCCTCAGAAACTTCAGGAGTAAAAACTACAAACTGCCAATGTGAACACTTCTTATAGAGACCTCAAAACAAACATCAGGAGAAGTTATTATTATTAAATTAACCCCGGGGTAGAGAGTATAATTTTAGTAATACCAAATATCGGTACCAAGATATGATTCCATGTGGACAAATTTTTATTATAGATGTTTTAAGGGACATTTTTATTACAAGTTAAATACCAATTCCTTAATATGTACTAATAAAATTGCTGGAAATTGTGTAGCTCATCCAAGTGAAACCTTCTGTGAAATTATTCCGAAAAATTATCCATTTCACGGGAAAATTGGATTTCTAAGAAATAGAGGGATATTAGCGGCTGTTCCTAATAAAGACATTTTGGGAACTTGGAACTTGGAATTTGATTATCAGATATAGGTATTGAAACCATAAGTGTCATTTAAACATTTATGTCAATTACATTTAATTCTTTAAAAAAATAATTAAGATTTATTTCTTGTTTAATGTTTATAAAAATTTTCCACACTACTTTATTATGACCATTTCGAATTTCTGAAATTACTAATTAGTTTCACAGTCTTTTACTATACTTACTATAAAATGCATGCCAACTATTAATTATAATTTATATAATTTTTCATTTAAACTACCAATTAAATTGAGTAGAAATAAAATAAAATTGTATATTAGCAAATCAATTAAATTTTTACTATAGCATAAAACAGATTTAAAGTAGAGTAGAACTTACATTGTGTAATTATCAAATTAAACTATATTATGATCGTAAACTGGTTCAAGGCTTTTTATTTAAAAAAAAACTAAATTACAAACATTTAGTGAACAAAAAAAATATAATGAATTTCATTTATATATAAAAAAAATTGTCTGTTATCCGCTCGTAATTGTATAAAAATATACAAAAATCGCAAAGCTATTCCAAATTTAGATTTAAGAAAAAAATCAATTTTCTTGTGTTTCCGATTGAATCGCTTAAATTTGTATAATCTTCAAAAGCGTTTACTTTTTTGTCTAATGATTTTTTTTTTTAAATAGAAATTAAAAAGTTTGTTGAAAGTTGTTTAATTCGTATTCAAAATTTGTAATGTCAAAATTCAATTTTTCAGCTAAATTGAGTGCTAGATGTACTAATGAAAATGTATTTTTCAATAATTATTTGATTATAAATTGGCTTATGTACACGTCCTTCGTACAGGATGTGCGGAACTGAAATAAATTATTTTGATATTCTAATGTCTTTTCTGAAAGTGGTGTTAAAAAAAATAAATAAAATTACTCAAATACATTCGTTTTATGTTGTATACGTTTCAAAAAAATAAAGGCCACACAGTTTTCGATCGTGTTGATATGCGGTAGCTGCTAATATTTTCTTTTCGATTAAAGTTAAGTTTATTTATCGGACAAACAAACATACAAACTTTTAGCTTCTTTTATTTTAAAACTAATATTTCTAACATGGCCCACAAAATTATAATTTTCTGATAGTAGTGACCACGATGACCCAGCATAAAATATTTTTATTTACATGTCAGTCGGACATCTGGTAAGTATTTATGTGAGAGGCTCATATAAAATTTATGCCCGTGCATGAACTCATATTAGTCAGATGAAACCATAAATCCAATATAACTTGGTAGAAATGTTAGATCCACCAGGACCAGACGAAATATAATTACTTTTTATTTTAAAATTTTCTTAATATAAAAAAAATGTATTTTAAAAAAAAATCTTTTTAAACATATTATTTAAATTAATCTTTTTAAAACTGTCTAATTAAAAACCACAATTATTAGCGTATAAAAAATTGAGATACAAATAAGCAAAATGTGTTGAGAAACAAACATTTTTTTTTTGTATTTTTCTTTTTTGATATGTGAATATTTGGTAAATTACTATAAAAAAAAACATATTGTAAGGTATTTTTAATGTTTTTGAGGCCTTTGTATAAATATTGCGGGTGCGGATTACCTGAGGTTATTAAAATATATATTTTTTTTTACTTTGAATAAAGATTTTTTTAATCTTTAATATTAAAAAATAATTTTCATATAGTAAAGATGAAAATATTGTGATGGAAAGGTACGATGGGAAAATATTAAAATTTGTTTGACGCAGTAGATTTCAAAGGGGCAAGGAATACCAGTCAAAAACATTTCAGTAAAAAAAAGGGAATATTAGTCAAAATAATAAGGAATCCTAGTCAAAATAATTTTTGACTGAATTACCTTTTCAGAAGGATAATCAATCAAAAGGTATTTCAGTCAAAACTTTTTTGACTGGGATTCCTTTTGGAAGTTTGACTAGTTTGACAGTACGAATAGTACATGTCCATCAGTAAAATGTTTGATGTTTTATTATTATCGGGAAGAGATTTCTTTACACTCTTTCCGAAATGAAACACAAAAATGAAACAAATAAACAGAAACAAACCTAAAGGCATTCCAATCAAAAAAAAAGGAAGGCTTTTCAGTGCTTGTATTTGCACTGAAAAGCCTTCCTTTTTTTTTTGATTGGAATGCCTTTAGGTTTGTTTCTGAAAGGCAATTCAGTCAAACTTTTTTCTGACCGAAATTTCTTTTGTTTTGACTGAAGTTCCTTCTTTAAAAGTTCCTTCTTTAAAATTTGTATATGAACTTTTTTTTGACTGAAATGTTTTTGACTGGAATTCCCGGAGCCGATTTCAAAAGAGCAAAAACAAACTTCTCACACATCTTACAATAGTTCTCTTCTTGCATTGAGAAAAAAAGGTACATAAATACAAGTAAAACGTACATTGAACCAATATTTTGTTTTATTGATTGCAGCCAATAAATACTTTTATTATGTCTATGTATTACAATTATTAATTGAATGTAAGGATACATTAAAAAAGTTTTAATTCTTGTTGTAACTATTCATTAATAATATAAAATAGTGCAATAACTCAATAAACGGAGTACATTACGGAGTACTCACATATATTGATCCAATGTACCCAAATATATTGATCCAATGTACCGAATATATTGACCCAATCGAATGTACCAAAATATTGCTCCAATGTATCCATAAGTTAGACTCTATTTACGGGTACACTGTAACTATGTGTTGTATTTATTGAATCAATGACTTCTTTTAATTAAAAGTAAAACGCTAAAATTTACATTAATTAATACTGTACATAATTAAATTTTTATATTTATTAATTTCACAAAGATACAAAAGTAGATACATATATTAATTATTTAAATTTAATGCATACATATTTAATCAATTACATAATTGCACATTATATCAAAATTATAATATTTGTTTTCAGATATATATATTTTTTCGAAATTATATTCTGTTTTCTTTAATTTTAATTTTTTTTTTCGATATTCTGTTTTATTTCTATTTTTTTTATATGTACATATTAATATTTTTTACATATTCATAAAAAAAACTAATATACATATATAATTAAATTTATTATATGTAATAATTAAAATGTATATTTTTGTGGTATAATTTTTCTTTTTAATAAATTTAATAGATTTTATATTTTATTTCATTTTATTATCATTACTTTCTATAAATTTTGAGAATTAATTTTTTTGTATATTATCTCTTTTTTATTATAAAATAATTTTTATAAAATTTATTTTCTTCTTTTTTTTGTTTCTTTTTTTCCAGCGAAACTATTTTATTTTATTTATATAAATTATCTCTTAATATTTCAAATATAGTAATTAAATTTTATTTTAATTTTTAATATTTTTATTTTGTATATGGCTTATTTTTAAATATCTTTTCCAAATTTATAAATTATTTCTTTACGTTTTTTTTTGGTTTTTTACCTTATTTATAAATAATTTATTTTTCTTAATTTTTTAAGTATGAAAAAAGTATTTATTTTAATTATTTAAATTTAAGTGTTCTATTAAAATATGAACTTTTGAAATTGAGAAGTTTTTTTTTGTATCCTTATTTTAAAAAAAAATGATTGCAAAAATGACCAAGACATACTCGACGCCGCAGGTATTCTAACTGAAATACATAAAAAAAAAATTAAAACAAATGTCTATAGCACGTAAAAAACTATGTAAAGGATATTTAATTTCATCAAAATATAAAAATATATCTAATAGATAAAATGTCACCTCATACAGCTAAAATAAATGGCTGATTTTTTTCATTTTTATCCTTAATGTAATTAATACATTAGTTAAATCCTGAATGGTTTTACCAATATACAAAAAAGATTCTTGTGAATCTTTAATTGTGAATTTTTTATGGGTTCTTTTACCGTAGTTGTGTGTTTGTAACTACTCTACTCTCTTTGTAGGGACAAAATATCCATGTAAGGACCAAGCTAGTGCTGCATCTCTATTATCTAAAAATAAATTTTGTAATTATGTAGTTATATTTTATCATAAAAAGTTCACAATTAAAAAAAATATCTTATTAATATTTACTTACTTTCATCAAGTTTGCCTGATTTTAGATGTTCTAAAACAGTTTTGATATATTTTTTAGTGATATTTCCATCACTTGAGATAAAATTGAATATTATTGTGCAGCAATCGGACCATTTATTTAATAAAGATTCTCCTTCCTTGTATTAAAATCCATATCAATCTATATTATTATAAAAAAAATATATTTAGAAAGTTCATTATTTTTAATTATAAATCTTTTTACTAATCTATATCCTGAAGGCGATTTATATTGGGGCCATTTCTCAAAAATCTCTGCAGTGGAGTTTGTTTCATTAATTTCTTTTAATCCATATATATTTTTTTGTTATAATAATATTAAATTAATAAATGTTCAATATTCCAGAAAAAATGTGTTTGCCTTTATTTTTTGGCGGGAGGTGTGGGTGCTATATTTCTTAAACTCAATGTATCTTTTTTTCGTCAAGTGTAAAAATTACATTGTGTGAATATATCGTACAATTATCTTTATAACTATGACTTCTTTATTTCCACAATATACAATGCTTATGTGCAATGTATAATTTATTTACACAATGCATGTACTATTAGAATAAGTCTTAAATATTTTTATATACATTTTACACTGGGAGAATAAATTATACATTGACATAACAAATATTGCACATACACCTGCCGCCAAAACTTAAACGCGAACGCATTTTTTTCTGGAATTTTTAACATTTATTTACACACATACAAGAAAACTATACATTTCATTATGTTTTTCTAGAAAATTGTTTTTTTTTATGTAATATATTTTTAATATTCTAGAATTTTTTTTTATCTTCACTTTTTAATTCACTTCGGTTTTTTTTTTTGTTAACAAAATGTAATTCCGGTACTAAGTATTTTATTAATTTAAAGCACTACGACTACATGTTTTAATATAAAAATTAACAAATAATACTTAACGACAGACGATTATACTAGACAATACTCAACTTCAGACTGTACCGGTTAAATTATATTACGAAAGGTTAAAAATTCAAAAAAAAAATATTTCGTTTTAGTTTAGCTTTCAATTTTCCTTGCGCCAATTATAATTTATTCTCACAATGTAAAATGTATATAAAAATATTTAAGACTTATTCTAATAGTACATGCATTGTGTAAATAAATTATACATTGTCACAAGATATATCGTATAAAAAGCATCTAAATATTTTTCGTCAAGTGTACAAATTACATTGCGTGAATGTATATAGTCTACATTGTATATTTTGCGTTTGTAATGACGTTTGACTTTTTTATTACCACCATGTACAATAGAAGTTGTTGTACATAATAGAAGACGTAGTTAACCGAACTACAAAGATCAAATGTATGGTACATTGGTACAATATATTTAATTTAGAACATAAAGTAATAGATCCTATACATTAGTTCAATGTATCAAAATATAAGACACATAAATAAAATTAATATTAAATACATCAAACTAATATAAAGTACATTGCTGCCATGTTTTTGAATTAAAATACTAGTTAATAAACGCTGTACATTGCATTTATGTACAGTTTTTTTTTCAGTGTGATACGGTTCCCTGCTAATATACATAGATTTCAATAGTTCTCTTATTGATACTGTTCCCTGCAGTGGTTCCATGCTAATAAATATTTCCAAATTATATATAGAATCTAAAAATTCTGATTTGAGTGAATTTGTTACAGGTTGGTTTTTGTATCACAAGCTTGTGTCTGCCAAATTTCGGGTTATTAGCTTCAGTTGGTCCAAATGCAAAAATTTCATATTAAAATTTGATGTATAGGAAGCAGTAAGCAAAGGTGTTAAATATATAGCACGCGGAATATTTTTTTTTTTTTTTTTAATTCGTTATTTAAAAAAATATTTTTATGCTGCATGTTTTAGGCTTCAGACTTATTTCAATTTGTTCAATTTTTCATTTTTACACAATTATTTAAGTATATAGTTATGTGTGATATTGGTGACTAAGGACATTTATTTTGGAAATAATAAAAAAAAAGGTTTTCTCCATTTAATATTTTAATATTTCGTTCATTTTTTTTAAATATTTAAATAAATTTGTTTTGCGTGTTATCAAAATTTTTACTGTCTTACAGATTTGAAATTTTATACACGTCCATGAAATGATATTATTCCTGATTATTTTAACAAAATCTTGGTTTTTACAAAACACTGTCTTAACAACCTACGGGTTTTGGTTTTCCCCTAGAATTACCAATTTTTATTTATGATTGAGTTTTTTATGCTTTAGGTTCAATAAAAAAATTAAGTAATCAATTTTTTTTTCTCGCTTTTATTATAAAAATCTAAATTAGCTTGTGTTCATTGTAACTTGAAGTTTATTTGAATTTATAAAATGAACTATAAAGAAAAGATTTTATGAAATATTTTTTAATTGCCCAAATTATGTTTTCGATATATATATAACCTTATTAATTTGACAATTATAGATTATCTTTAATGACGTTATTAAAATTCATTACTTTCATATTAATGTAAAATTAACACAAAAAGTAACATGAAATATTTATGTTAAGGTCTTAATAATAGCTGATAAACGATCTCAAAAACACAAAAAGTTGGCTAAATAATTAAATGCCAACCATTTTTTTTTTGAAATATGTAAAATAGAATTGATTTCGTATTTCGGCGGTATTGCACGGCACTAATTTGGAATCAGAATAAAAATACAAAGTAAATGAAATGTCCTTAAAAATAATTTCTAATTTTTTATTACGAAATTTGTTACAATATATTTCACTAGCTCGTAATTCGTAATGTAATTTTTTCTCTGTAAATTTCAGACAGATAATTTTTACTAAAATAATTTCTATGGATTCGTGTTTCTATTGCATATTTTTTCTTTCTATCGTATGGTCCTTTGCAGTTGACCAATCTGATTATTGATACTATGTACTGATTAATAACAATCAACAAAGTAAAACGTTAGAAAAGTGATTTATACATTTTGTATTTTGTAGCTACAGATATTTGTTAATGAACTCATTTTTCGAATCAGATCGCAACTAACAATCATACTGATTTTTTTAAATAGAGTATCCAGTCTAGATCGGCCGCGTACCTAAAGAATAAGTAATTTATCAATAACTAAATTCAATATTTTTATAATATTAATTTTATTTGTAAACTTGTTTAGGCTACTACTATCAATGGCTATTACTATTATATTTAAAAGTTTCTAAAGTTACTTATTTAATCTGACAAAATTTCGTAAATAACAAAAAAGGATATGTTTACTACCAAAATTACTGCGCCATAAATTCAATTTCCTAATATATTTATCTGTTCATGAAAGCATGCCTTTAAAAATCATTATTTTTATTTAACCTTTTACTGCTGGGGTCATATCATATAATATCGAATATCAACAAATCATATTTTTAATTGCATCACAAATTGATTAACTAATATCGCATGGTATGGTTAGTTAAATCGTCTGCGCATAATTAAACTTAATATCGTGGTTTGTTAAATCGTTTGCACATCATTTTATATATTTGTGAATTAATATCAATATAGTTAATGAAAATAATTATTTAAATAAACAAAAAAATATTTCATTAACTGTTATGGATTGATGAGCATTTAAAAGTGTTTTTTTTTAGTATTGCTGAAATAGGTCAGTAAAGTTAGTTGAAAAAAAAAAGAAAATCAAGATTTATTAAAAATCAGACTTACACACCTTGATAAACTTGAAAACACTGTAGTTTATTGTAGAAGGGCAATATTACGCGATTTCGTTTCGGTTAAGTAATACATTTTTTTTGTATTAGCCCAACTCAAACTGATGAATAACTTTGGTCAAATTCTTTGTATAAGCTAACTTTGGCGTTGAAATTAGAATTTCGAATCATATTTTAAATTTTCTTAATGGGTGCTTCTTGTAATCTCTTCTGATGGTTTAATTTTCAAGATTTTTTTTGACACTTAGAGGAAGCATACTGGAGGAGATATAATTCAGTGATTTAACTTTTGTTTTATTTAAAATTAATTAAATGAAAATAATAAGTAAATTAATTTTTATTTTCATATTTGTAACAAAAAATTGCGAAAGATTTCATGTGGAATTTGCTTACTGACAGAATATAATAAAATTTTTAGTAAATTACAAAATTTTGTTATAATTTCTAGTTTGATTGATGTACTAATTTTGTTTATTCTTTTATTTACAGGTAAGTTTTGCTGATGAAATTATAAACAATAAAAAATATTCATTGATTTTTGTATACTCAAATTTGTAAGTGCATATTAACTTTTATTTAATATTATAATAATTGATAAAAATAATTTAAAATTAATGACAGACAGACTGGCATAAAAACGATATCTAGTAATTATTTTCAATATTTGAGTTTTTTTTAATTCATGTTTACAGAATGTACCTATCGATGTATTGATATTCCCAGAAAGAAGATATGCAACTAGATGTTATCTCTAATATTGTGGCGTTTTTTTTTTAAATTTAAATATACTTCCATATTTTTTATTGCCGAAACAGCCACAACCCGTACATTGGAAATTTGAAGGTTAATTGTTCATTCTTTTCATAAGTTTTTGTACATAAAGTCATTTCTGCTTAAAAGTTACTAAATCTTAACATATGCTAAAAAAACCATCTAACCTAGGGGACCAAATAATTGGTAGTTATACCCAATAGTTATTTATAGTAAGCAAGTCTTCTGTAACAAACTGCTATTGTAGAAGACATTCTTTTTATTGCAGATTTGGAATCTTTTATATCGCAAATGTAAGAAAACATGAGCGAAATGGATTTTTTAGGTCCAAGTATAATGCAATACTCATAGTTATTTTAACTATTCGTAAAACAAATATTAAGTAGACTGAAAATATACATAGTTATCGTTTCCATCCTATTAAATCACAAATTATTATTTTTTGAAACTGTCAAATTTAATTTCCTTGACAATCGCTTCAGTTTCAATTCGAAAAAATTGCAATTCTTCTAAATTATTTCGATTCGATTCGTTCCGATTCGGATTTCAATTGCACCTATGTGCGATATATGCACTCAATCGAGTTTCCACACAAAATATATTAGACGTCATATTTGATACATTGTACTCCTTACTTATAAATTAAATGTGTTTTTTTTAATATACAAGAAGCATCATTATTTTTTTGGGTGAGAGTTTTTTATGCTGGTGTTGACCTTTGTATTGTTGAAACAGTATTTAGGCTTAAAAGTGCAGGGAAAGTCACTGGCAAATGGCAGATAAATTTATTTATTAAGAATACAAATAGTAACTTCAAATAATATACAATAATATTCACAGTTTATTAGTTTTGATAGCAGTGTTTCAATAATCTTGATTATTATCACCTATGTGCTTATCAATCTAATACCGAAATTTAAAAATACTATCTAGACAATATCATGTTGTTAATTGTACACTAATTCGGGTCAAATATATTATTTTTATTGAGAAAGTAGATCTATAACAGAAACATCTTTACAACTAACAAGAAATTCAAGACATTTATCTGCCATTAAGTTATCATTGTTCTTAACTATTATGACTTTTATTATTTACATATCCCAAGAAATATAAAACTATTTTGTATAATATTTTTTACTTAACAATTACCACTTGTTCTCTTTTGTTGAATTGGAATATATTTTATCCTTTTGATGGAACACTGTTCTAACTAACATCTTCAATCCTTTTTCCTTAAATTTTAAAATCTATTTCCAAATGAATACAAAATAAAGTAAATCACGGTCGGTTAAGTGTTTTTTGCAACAAAATTTCAGCACAATAACAAATTTCGTAAGCGTAAACAAATATAATATTTTACAATTCGACATGATTTTCTACTTTAAGGACATGAAAATAACAAGAAAAAACTAAACAAAACAGGACACAATAAGTTGAAAGAAAATTAATCAACACTCTTGACTGCAACAGTATTATTATGTTGTGTTACATTTTTTCAATCCTTCTAATATTAAATACTCATTGTTTGTCCTGAATTTCAAAATTTTTAGTTTAAGTTTGTTGTTTTTTTTTATATTTTATTATTATTTTTCTTCTTGCAAGTCCTTTATTTCCTTCATTAAATTTTTACAGCATAAAATATATTACTCATGAGAAACAATTTATTAAAAAGTGTATCCATATTTCGTTTGTACAGTACACCGTATATATTTGGAACACAAAAAAAAAAGGAAATATTTTGTTACCGGAAAAGATTTTTCATTGTTGTCACAATACAAAAAACCTTCTTGTATTTTTGTAGTGTAATTAACTAATGTTTCAAAACAGTTTGTTATTACATATCCTTATTATTTTACTGTCGTTTTCTTTGCCATAGTTAAGGTTTTATTTCAAAATGTATAAAAATATCATATATGAAATGGGAAAATGAAAACATTTTTCTGAATTTTTTTTTTAAATATCAAAAGGATGAACAAAATATAATGAATGGAAGTGCAATGCATGTTTATATATTGTAAAAATAAGAATTTTATAAAAAGGCAACACTTAGTGAATTAAAATTTCATTTCACAAATATGTACATAATATAAAATTTTCTATGAATTATGTGTAGAAGTTGTGTATACATTACGATATATGTCTTCAACTACAGCAGAAGATAAAATAATGAATTGATAAAAAATCTGGTTACAAGGGGGAACATATAATTCGTACTTATAGGTTCAACAGTGATTTATAACCAAAATATATTTTTAATGATCTACGCTGCGCCGTCAATGGTTAATATTAAATCCGAATTGGATTTGAATGTATATTTTTAAATTTATTCGCCTGACTATACTATTCCAAATTATTTTCAATCTCATATGAAAAAAAAATTAGCCTCTAACGCAAATTTACCAATAAAATTAAATTTACATATTCAATTAAATGTTTAATTTAGATTACGAAAATATTTCAAATTACTCGACCACTAAAAATAATTTCGATTAATTTACCAATTTCAAATTATATTATATTAAATTTAGATGTCCAAAAAATTAGCATATTATATATACAAACTATACGTCAATATTTTTGAATTATTATGGTAAATTATATTTATTTCCGTATGGCTTTTAAATATTTTATTTTGATATTTTCACTAATAAAAAATCTTCTGACCATAACAAATCGTACACAAAATAAAAATGCAACATTAAATTAATTAATATTATCCGGATTTCATGAAAATTCGTGATTTTTATTTATATTAAACGAAAAATCGGAAAGCATAAGTTATGTGCAACGGTTTACATAAATAAAACATAACATCAAAAAACAGTAGCCCTCACCACTCACTATATAATAACAAATAAAAAATGGTGTAAGTCATTAAAGTTTTTCGTTATAGCAAAATGTAAAATTCAGTTTTCCGGTCAATTTTAAATAAAACCAATGTAGGTAAGCATGACGAATTTCAGAAAATTATTGATGCATCATTTATGACTTTCTTAATCAGTTTTTGTTTTTTTAATTAAAATAATTTTGTAATCATATTTACTCAAAGATCACTATTAACTATTTTAATATATTTTAATTCCATTTTTAAACCTTTGATATTTGACTGGGCTTCCATTTACCCCAAAATATTGTTACCTGTTTCAAGTCATTTTGAAGTTATGAAGAATGGTGAAGAAAATTTTATTTCGTGTGATTTTTTTTCTAATTTGTGATTGCAAACAAATTATATTTGACAGAGAGAACTCGGGCGAATACATTTTAAAAAGATGGAAGGCAAAAAAGCATACATTCCAATGTATAGTGAAATTCGGAATTAAACAGTACCACCGTTCTATGGTGTGGCTCTATACGCCTTATAGCTATATGAATTCAATCAAACAGAAACAAACATGTCAAAATAAATAAAAAAGAGACAGAGACCAAGTGAACTACAAGTCGTATATAAGAGGCTGAGGCTTACATATATAAAGCTTATGATCTCAGAGACACATTTTCTATCCTATTTTTGGAAACACATGCTAATTTAATTGTTTCCTGTCATACAAAACATAAATTTAATATTCAGGCTGGTAATATTTTAATATTTTTTTCACTTGAGATAGTCTTAAGGATATTAGTACAGACATTCTACCAAAAATGATCAATATGTTTTGAGAAACTCGCAAAACATGACAATGTAAATCGGTCAACTATAACAGCATAACAAGTGCATAAAGATTCAATTTATTAATTAATTTTAAGTAATCCGTTCAAAAACAAAAATTAATTACATTAAAATTTACAATCGCATCTTAACATTAATGTAATCAAAAATATATTAAACTTATGAGATAAAATATTAATTCCCTACGCTACGTACATATACATGAATTTTGTTCAACCTTACAAAACCCAACTATCAAATTTCATTAAATTTTCCAAGAAAAAATCGTAAATTTTTATAAATGAATCATAAAATTGATCCTATCACTTTTTTTTAAATGAATTCACCACATAATTATTGTTGTCCTTGAAAATTATTCATGAATAATCTTATGAACTGCAAAAAATTATCCTTTTCAACATCTTTTTTTCAAAATCAGAAAAAGATTCCACTTCGCACAGCAATACATAAAATAATGAACCATTTTTTTTCATCACTTTTGTTTGGTGAGCATATTTTATTCAATCATTTCTTATAATTGTTTTTGGTGACACATCAGACATAGTAATATCACAGCAAGATATCACTAACTATTTTATATCTATATATTCCAGAGGTTGAATGGTATTTTTTATATTCATAACATTGATAATATATTTTGAAAGTGATATAACATGAGATACTCAGATTAATTCAGTTTATATATGTTGAATATGTCTCTATTAATTACGAGATATTAAATTTTGTACAGATGGAGAACAATTTCTAATAAGAACGGATGCTGTGTAATGACATACGGATATTTATTAAAGCATTATAAACTATCATGCTGCGCAATGTGTCGAGAAATATTTACTTATCGATAAACAATTTGTGGAATTGTGCAATTTAAAATGTTTGAATCTCAACTGGTGGTCTATATAGGTAGTAGAAATTTCTTCAAAATATCCGAATGTGTACAGAATATTTAATAAGGTATAGTGCCAACTGAGTTTTTGGAAATATTATTATCATTCGTATATGTAAATTAAGAAATTTACTATTACTAATAATAATCAAATTATATTTTTTTTCTCTTGACAATTTTTTAAAGTGGCTAAAACAATTTAAATAATTTATATTTCATATTTCTCGAAAATTGACAGATATAGGCATTGTGCAGCCTTGCAAGGCACTCAAAAATTTAGTTAGGCAGCACCGATATTCATTAAATTAAGTTGAAACATTATTTTTTTTTATATTATAATATTTTATACGTAATTCACAATACAAGAGTGAATGGTGGAAAAAAATGTATATTTCAAGTGCTCTAATTACATCAGTTGGGTAGGCAATCAATTTGGTATGCATTTTAATTGAATTATTTTTGGTTTGTGAATTTTATTATTTATATAATAATCGGTGTTTATATTTTGAAATATGTTTTCTATTTTATTTTATTTTTGTGAAATTTTAGATTATTTTTCAGTTACTTATTTTGTCAATTTCTTCTGACTATGTTAAATAAATTTTTGGTTTATTTATTAAGAGATATTATTCATTTTTGTAACTAGTAACATACTAAATTACCATAAAAGTCCTGATAATTATTATCTCCATATCATCTGAGTATGATATCCAATAATATCTCAATAGTGTTTTATTTAGCATCATTATATACCAATTAATGAAATTAATTTTAAATCATTATGCATTTTATATAATTAGTTTTTTCTCTATATTAATATTATTATACAATTCAATAAAAAAGTTCATTGAATTTTTTTGGATCTTAATCCATTTTTTTATACTCTTAAAAACAAATAAAATATTTTTTTACATGAAAACATGAATAAAATTAAGTTAAAAATGCTCTTCCGCATATTAAATTACCAAAAAAAATACATAAAAACGGATTGAAAACATCGACAGAGAACAACCCAGAAACAGAATTTTTTTATTATAATTCATTTAAACCCGTAGAATCTCATAAACGCTTCTACCGAACATTTATTTTTATATGGTTTTATTTCAGCAATTTTTGCAACATTGAATTTAAAATTCTATACAGTCTGGGTTGGTTATGTAGTCATGTTCATATTAATT
The DNA here is from genome assembly GCA_963920725.1 of Rhamphomyia laevipes. Classification (NCBI taxonomy): domain Eukaryota; kingdom Metazoa; phylum Arthropoda; class Insecta; order Diptera; family Empididae; genus Rhamphomyia; species Rhamphomyia laevipes. The sequence goes on along the minus strand of OY987258.1, from coordinate 23,651,064 downwards.
GTTCTTAATTTATTCATTTACAATTTTTTTATGATACGTATATTTGTGATGCTATTAAATTTCCAGCATCACTTTACAAAATTCAAATTATGAATTGCAATTTCTGCAATTAAAATCACTGTATAAATTTACTTTTATGATATTCTTCTGCTATAATATTGTAATTAATTAAATCTTTTAAGTATTACTTTAGAATTTAGTTACTGACGATTGAAAAACGCAAAATTCTTAATCTACAGATTTTATATCGAAATTTAAATGTAAATTCGTGAGCAAAGACGTGTTTTTAATTTAATTTAAATGTTGCGAAAGAGAATTTACTTATCGTTAATTCAGTACATAACAATTCATATTATGCAATAGTGACCGACCGGTCCGGGTATTTCGAAGCCATCACCAGATAGAAGGGACCATCACCTGCTCGGTTCTATAAAAAAGGAAGATATACTCTGCATATAATATAAATTGTGGTGATAACATTATTTTGAAAAAATTTTGTACAAAAATTAATTTGCTACAAAAATATTATTAATCTTTAAGTATTTTAGGATAAATTTTATATCTATAAAATTTCTTCTAAATAGGACCTAAATAAATTCATACTTCGTTATATCGTAACTTAATTCAAACCAAATCCTTTGATTGCACCACAATGAAAATCTTCTTTAAAAAATAAATATATTAATTTGACAAAAAGTAATTTATTATATATTTTTTACGTAATCCAAATGACAATGACCAATTGGGTTATGAAACGTATCCTTTTTCGATTATCATAAAAACATTTGTTATCTAACTATAGTTAGATTATGAATATCGATCGATTCACATCCTTCATAAGTAAATAATTTCTTCTGACTGGTTGTATTATCCTTCATTGAAAAACTATACCAAGGCAGAATTTAGATATTAATACCAAAGTATAGTAAGGGGATTGTGGGATTGTGAAAATTAAATGAAATTTTTTGAATTTTCTTCAAATTCGGTTTAAAATGTATTTTACTAAAGCGTTCATTATGAAACCATGTTTGTGGTATCTACGATCTACCCAACAAAAACTCTGATTGTTTATTAATAAATTCTAATTAAAAAAAATATAATGGTACAAATAAAGAATAATTCTTGGAATATTGATCATGCGACTACATTTATAATTTGCAGTATACATAAGATAATAATTTTATCAATTCATTTTCCAACAAAAAAGTGCTTAAAATCCAATCAACAAAATCCTTTTTATTCATCAAAAAATTATTCTTTTTATCTCAATATTATATAAATTTAGTGTCTGTCATTCACCTGCAGGAGTAAAATTAGCATAAAATATATAATCTGTATTATCCTTTCTATATATTTCCTTGCGGCTTTATATAATATATTTATACACTTTTGCATTTCATAAAACAATTTTTTCTATACATACGTGTATAATGAAACATAAACATATACATAAATGTAACATTTTACATCCTTGCAGGCATAATTAATTCAGGACTTTAACACACTTTAAAGTAAAATTTTATACATACAATTTTCATTTTAATTTCAATTACCAGAAGTATATGCATTGCTACAAGAAAAATATATATTTGTAATGGTAGAAATAGAAATAGAAATTATTTATGAATTAAAAAATTTCCGGAAAGGATTAAAAAGAAAGAGTTTATTTATGTGCAAAATTTTTATGAAAAGTAATAAATCATGGTTTATTTACCTGTCTGGCAAAAATTTACGTATCTGGGAATTTGTTAAGTTGTTTTGTAAAGTTTGATTGAAAAGGCGTTATATAAATACATATAAACTAGATACATATACATATATATTTAACTTTTAATATATGGAAAGGTAAATAACCTCGGAAAAAAATGTTGTAATAAGGAAATGTTCCCGGAAAATTGTTTATGATGTAATTATAAAATAAATTGCTGATAGAAAAAATAGCCTTGTAAGAAATTTCAACCCTTTTATGCGGAAAAATTAAATAAAGGATATGAATTTCATGAATGAAAGAGTTTTTTTTACGCAGGGATAATTAAAATTAAATAAATGCTTTTATTAATTTTGAATTGTATTTTGAGAAAGTTTTAGAAAATAAGCTAATCTTTCGGCCAACTAAGTTTTCGAAAAACAGAAAGCTAAACAACCAAAATAAATCGTAAATGTTTTAAACGCTAAGATTTCGAAAATCGTTTTTATTATATATTTTATGAATTTTAAATATTCTTTTCTTATTTAGTCAGTGGAAATATAAATTATATTTTCATAGCCTTAAATACATTCATCTCGCTGTCAAAGTCATTTCAAATAATTAATTAAAATAAAAATCAAATATAATATAAATTTTATCAAAAATACAAATAATTTTATAAAAAATGTATTCAAATTAATTTTAAAGGATTAATTTTTAGTAAAGCATTAACAAAAAAACAATCGACTTTTAGCTAATTTCATATGTAAATTTTCATAAATTTATGTAATATAAATGTAATATTTATATGGCACAGTTAAATTAATTCAATGTTTCTAAAATTAAGTACTTTGAGCAAGATTTGTGCAAAATCCATAAATCATAAATATTTAACTTAGTCTTTGCTTTTAATTAATATTTTTATATATTTAACATATCACAAAGAATTGCTTAATTCAAACCTTCAATCAAAAATTATGTATTATGATAAATACATAATTTTTGCTTCAATAGTTTAATAATATTTTCCATTCCAAGTATCTCTAAATCTATAGTTTACATTTAATCTTTTGTGCATCATTTTTTTGTTAAATTTTTTAACCCTTCCTTGTTTTAGTTAATAAATCATTAAATCATATTCAAAAAATCCATCATATAATTAACGACGTTTATTAATCGGTCCAGTGATCAAAAAATGATGAACTCGTACTGTGCAAATATTGGCTGTAATTGAATTATTTAAAAAAAAATATAAGCTGGCTTTACAATAAACCCACTTGACTCAATATAGTCCATGTAACTTGCAATAATGGAACGTCCCTAAATTTATTATTAGTTTGAAAGGCATGCTTAAATATTGCTTTACAGAAAATGAATTATAACTATATTTATTTTAGTTTCTTAATTGGCATTTTAAATTTATACGACTACCAGTGCGCAACTCATTAGTAGTGTGAGATTTTAACGCACCAAAATCACTTCCACTGAGCACGAACATCACGCGGCGTCCGATTTTTTTTTTCAGCAACTCTAGGAACTTACCCAGCGAATAGCTCTAGTCTCCTTTAATTATTTTAACTACTATTTCAAAAGGTGTTCATTCTTTAAGTCTTCTTGTTACCAGCTTTATATTCTGACCATGCACTTGTCTAAGTCGATAATCGAGCTTTTTACTACTCTTTGTGCAGTGTCTATTTCTAAATCCCTAATGCAAGTTTGTGTTTTTTATGTATCAAGGAGCATCAACGATGTTTCTTAATATACTTTGTTTTGTGTAACCACCGCAGAACTAGTTGCCATTTTTCCAGACACGTTTCAGGTATTGATTGTATAGCAATAATTATTTTCTGTTTGCAATATAGAATTTTATTTACAATAACCAGTATAGCCAGTTCTTCTCTTCCCTTCTTCACATAAACCTTGCAGCTTAGTGTCAAATGACATGTCTAGGTACTTGGCTGTGTTGGAGCTTGGTATTTGTTGATAGCTGATAAATACAGGAATATATAATACTAATACAATAAATTTAAATTTAGACCCACATTTATTTCTATTTTCGTAAAGTTGGTTTTGGTTTCCTATACTAATTTTAGTATCCTGTCCATTAATCGAAAGTATTAACAATTTAGTTCATGTAAAATTGCATGCATATTATCTAATAAATTTATAAATCTCAATTAGATCATTTAAAAAGTAATAAAATTTTTATAAATAGTTCCAATCAAAATTCTATTTTAAGATCGTCATTAATTTTCTGGAAATTGTTCACAACAATTCTATTCAGTTTACCGTCTAACTTCAATTTTAAAATTCAACATAATTTTCTATTCTATTTTCAGTATTTATTTAATTTTTTTCTTCAGATACTGAACGACAAGGTACAAGTATATTATACAACAGTGTTTTTTCTATTTTCAATGTTTATCTTTAAAATTATATTACAATTTGACAGTGAAACATGTTTGTTTACCGAAGAGTTGGCATATAAAATTTAAAAGTAGGTCAAATTAGGAAAAGATACCCAGGAAATAGTTTAAGTTTATAAAATCATCAATTTTGTAGAGTAAAAATTGTATACTTTATTCTGGAATATATTTTTGTAAATATTTAAAAATTTCAAAGATACATAAATGAATAATAAAAACTTTATGGATCTAGAAAAGTTTTAAGTATTCAATGCTCCATTTTTATACCACAGTACAAAGTACATTAATAAAGTTTTTCTTAAAATAATAATATGCAGTACAAAAAACTATAATTCCACTGTTTTGATCACTGTTTGTATAAATAGTTTCAAGACATCAAAATTCCCCAATTTTATTAGTTTTGTTTCTAAGTTTTCCATTTTAAGAAGTCATAATATTATGAAGACGATTATACGAAAAAATATTCAGTAAAATCATTACAAAAAACTGTTTAGAACTTTTACAACACTGTTAAAACAAAATTTTGAAGTGATATTATTAATATTTTGTTTCACCCATTTTTAACAGTAGTGTTAAAATTCAATATTAATAGTATGTATCAAGTTTATAAAATTCATGTATTTAATTTAAAAAAATTAATATTGATTTAATATTTAGCAAGTTTTCCTCAATTAACTTTGTGGTCCATCGGTTGTCATTTGTACGGATGATAAGACCAGCCCAATGCCATTTTAATGATTTTGCTGTGTATTTTACATCTCCGAAATTGGTTCTCTGTCTTATTCATTCGTTTGTTATTCGTTATCTTATGGAAAGTTTCAGATGTTATCTCTGCATAACTCTCTGATTCACTTTATTTAATTTTGATGACATATCATAGACGCATATACGCCATGTTTGAGCTCCATATGTCATTACTGGTAATATTATCATTGTTATTGCTAATGTTTCCATTCATAATCTTATTAAAATTCCAAAATTGTTTCCAACTATTGGTTATTCTCCTCATATTGGTGTTAAAATAACATTACCCTGGGTAAATGTATAATCTTTAAAAATAATATTCTAATTTTTCATTTCGTGTTGTGCTGTCTTGGTTTTTATTTTATTCATATCTAGTCCTCAATTTTGGTAGTCCTATGAGCTAGTCTGTTTAACAATGTTTCAATTTCTTTTCCCATTCCGCTAAACAAAGTCATGTCTTATGCAAAACGTAATTTTGTTAAATTTTCGTCGTTTATATTTCGTTCTAAGTAGTATAGGTCTACATTTCTAAAGACTTGTTCTTAAAATTGCTGAGAAAATTGAATGTGAAGTGTTACGAGTAATTTAAAAAAAAAATTAACAAACTTATGATAAATATTATGTACCTAACAAAGTTTTATGAAAAATTTAAGATAAATATGAGGAAAAATAATTACTACAAAATAATTAATGAAAAAAGGAAAGTATTTTTGGATTAATGAATAATATTCATCCTGTGAACTATGTAAAGTATAAATTTTGCCTTAAAAATGGCAATTAAAACTTTAAGTTACTTGATTTTCTAAATGTTCTAGATCATTATGTTAACTATAATAATCAATTAAAATGTTTGTTTCATTACTAAATACATTTTCAAGTAGACTCAACATTTCAACATTTATTGAAAGGTTTATTTTTGAAAGGTTCAAAATAAAATGAATTAAATATTTGAACTCAATAATATTGATCTCAACAAACATAAAATGTTGATGATAAAGTTGAATAATAAGTTTATCAACTTTGTATCTATTTTATGTTTACAACATTTTTAATAGCAACAAAGATTCAGAAATAAATAAATGATAACTAAAAATATGTTTCGTAAAAACCATGTTGCTAAACAACATAAATGTTGTGATCGTGATACGATAATTTCTTAAATTCCCCTCCAAATGTAAATAAAATAGTGATGCCAGAGTTGTAGTTGATATTGCCAGTGTTTTGAAAATATAGTATTAAAATATGTCGCCAGAGTGCGTCTGTTTATGAAGTTGAAGTATCGCTTTGGTAATTTGGTAGGGGTTCATTTTTTTCGAATTCAAGTACAAAAATTGAATTTTATGATTTTATTTTGAATAAATTTCATTCAGTATTTGTTGTTTAATTATTAAGTGCGTTTGTGACGGTACTTTTTTTTATTGTATACGTAAATTTGTGTTTTAAATTTGTTGCGCATCTATTAGACCGAAAAAGATATAATAAAAAATATATTTTTAGTTTTGATAAGGATTGATTGTTAAAAAAATAAATAAATATAAAATTTGGAGTTTACTATGAAATATTCTAAAAAAATTTAATTGTTTTTGAAGTGTTGCAAAAATGTTGTTTTATCTTTGTGTAAAATGTATAAATCCTTAATATTAAACGAAATTTAACCAAAAAAAAAATTCTATACATACTTATAATTTCCAAAATAAAAAGGATATATAAAAAAAAAAAAAATCAGGATTAAAAATCAACATCAAATAACGAAATTTCTACATTCAAGTGGAATAATAATGAAATACCTTAGTCAAGGCCACAAGGAATCTTATACCCTTATGGCTCGAAAGAGGTATATGAAGAAATTACTGTATGTATAATTTGTATATATTTGTATTAGTATTCATTGTTGATTTGTAGTTTTATAGGCCACCTTTTTAAGGATAGAATGATAAATAATGAACCAAAGGAAAAATTATCTTTATATTGTTGTAGGACTGTCCATATTCGATTTCTCTTCATTTCTGTCTTTACCTTCATTTTTATTTGTTATATCTATGAATTTTTTAAATTATTTTAGAAATATAAATTGAGTTTTAGTAAAATAATGCATATTGTTTGATATGATAGACCTACAATACAATTAAGATATTTTTATTTGATAATAGGTTGTACAATTTAAGTTCAAATCGATTGAACAGTTCTCGTCAAATTATGCCATATTTATTAAGACCAAATCCTTTTTCCTGTCTTGAATTATTATTACTAAAACTTCTCAGTATAAGAATAAAATTTAATTATTTTGTTACTGACATAGTAAATATTATTTTATTTTTATAGTTAATCATTCGAAATAATTGAAGAATATAAATAATATTAATTTCAATATTATTGTAAACACTAATTTCACTTAAGGCGAAATCTTCAATTAATTGCCAAAATAATAAAATTTTATTATATATACAAAATATTAGCTATAATCGATTTATACATGGAGCCAGTCAGCCTACTCAATATTCTTATTATTTCTATTAATCTTCTTAAAAATAAATATTGTCTTGATACTTTACAATAAAAAGCCTAAAGCAATTATTTTAAATGATCTAATAACTACAATTTAGTTAGTAGCACCCTCGCAAATATCCTGCCTACTCGTTTATTTGAATATTTTCAAATAAAGTATCAAATTACAAAAAATAATCTTTAATTTATGTTCAATTAAAACAATTTAATTTACAATTTAAATTTTTAAATCACCTTGTGTTTTTTATATGTCAAAAATTTGCAAAATCCTTTGAATGTATATATAAAAATTATAACTAATAATTATTTTTATTAGCATGTGAAATAAAGTTTTAATTTATGTAAAAATATAAAAAGTTATTGCAGAATTGCCTGCTGATTTTTAATGTGTTTAGTTTTTAAAAGTTTTTGTTTAATATTTTACTAGTTGTCATTTTTTATTATTATTATTGTTTATTTACATTTATATGATTGTCAACATTATTAATAATATTTTTGCGGCTATAATAGATACAATAAAAATCATAATTTTGCATAAACTTGCTATAAATTTAAGAATTTGTTGTGCCTTGTGTGATAATTAAAAAGCTATAAACAAAAATAGTTTTACTTTTTTTAACACAAATTATAAATGATTAAGAAAGCCACGTAAATATGCTCCGGAAAAAAAGCTTTGCATTCTAGCATTATCCCGCACGCAATAAAGGATAACAGTGAAAATCATGATCGGACACTGCTTAATCGGCAATCATGCGATAATGCTGGGATTGACAACTAATAATCTTGCAGCACTTTGCAGGAACAGGGCCTAAAAGAATCATTTGAGCATCTTCTGTGCCACTGTTCAGAACTCACGAGAAGAAAATCACACCTCGATGAATAGCCAGTGAATAGGTCACCAATTCGATGAATAGGTCACTAGTTAGCGCTACTCATGACCTTCGGGCGCCGCTCTAACCTAATCTAAAACCAAATTTTAAGTTTTTTCAGTTAAAATTAACTGACTTAAAATTAAGTATTTTCATTCTTCAATTATTAATTAGTTAATAGTATAACAAAAAGCAATACAGAAAATACTAATTTTTCTATATATAACAATTGCACTTGTTACATTTTCTGCCATTCCCTCCTAAAGATAATTGGATTGAAGATTGAATATTGTGACATAATCTTGATGGCTAAATTTATGAAGGTTGGCCCAGCAACTAATTAAAATTTATCTAATATTATTTAACTACAAATTATCAAGTACAAAAACAATATAAATCTAAAACGCCCTCTACACAATCTGTTATCTCTCAATCTCAATTTAATAACATTTGTATAGTTTGTAAATCAAAATAACCCGCCAGCGCCAATTCACATTAATTTTTTTTAAATACTTTATTATTATTTTTACACTAAATATAAAATCGTTAAAATTAAGAAATTTAATGAAATTTACTAATAAAAATATTTGAATTTCACCATCATTAATCAAATTTAATATTAACGATTATATTATTTTTTGTTCTTGATAAAAAACTTTCCGTAATCAGGGCAATTGAAATTTTAAAATGTTATTCAACTATAATTAAAATGAAGATAAATTTATATCTAGAGAATTTTCCACCCACTAAATATAAATCTAATATCGAAAAACATTAAAATTAATTAACGAAATTTTTTTTATTTTGATTTTGACCTTTAACATTTTTCCACGAACGCAAAAAAAATTAGCTGAAAATGATTTTTTTATATATATATTATTTATTTATGTCTCACCAGGTTTATTATAGCCTCCGGCTGACAGATTACCTTTAAAATATAATTTACACATCTTTTCAAAAATTGTTAATTTTAAAACTGTTACATTTAAATAGATTACTAAATAAAGTTAAGTGATAAATAGCTTGAAGGATTTTATTTGAAGATACCAATTAAATTTAATTACAATTATTTAAAAAGAATATTGGAAATATAAAATATCGTATATCCTTGTACATATAGATAGATTAATTACATATATTTGATTTTTTTTTAACGATAACATTTTGACAAGTATTCTATGTGAAAAATTAGCTAACTTTAAAGTGATTAAACCTTGTACACCTTTCGAAAGTTTAAAAAGTTATGGATTATATAAACAGTCAATAAATTTTGTGAGATTTCATTCAGAAAAGAAATAAGTATATACTGTCGACAGATAACACTACACACACATATTTTAAGTTTACATTAAATGTTTCATTATTATTTCTATAAGCAACAATCTCAAAAGCCTAGATTTGGGTTCACAGAATTTTGCTGTCCTTAAATCTGTCAACTGATTGCCTTAAAACAGTGTGACTGTCAATATGAATAGTTTGTTGTCAAACATAATTTTTATTAACCAATCTTCAATCTAAGGGTAGAGTTGAAACTTTGTGTGAAACTTCAACTTGAAAAAAGCTGGCCAATCTCAAATATGAGCGTCTGTGCAAAATACAGAAAAACAGAACTGCGATGCCACCAAACCAGCCAATAAAAAATACAAACACTTTTCTTTAACTTCTATATAGCATCCATCAAGTATTGAACATTGCTCAATATCATCTCAACTTTGATTTATTATTCCTTCCAAGTGTCGACCTAATATTGGCAATTATTACATTGGTTTTCATATGTTCAAATGTTAAAGTATCTAGACGAAATTTCAAGACAACGCTTTCCTAACTCACAGAAATAAGTCTAATCTACTCTAAGCTTCTCAATAAGTAGGCAAGGTTGAAATTTCAAATAATATTTTAAAGCATTGTATTCACCACATAATATCGAAGGCAGAAAAGGTTACCAGGTAAATTAAATCGTTTTTTTTTTCTGTTATCACATTTCATTAATGCATTAAAATTACAATACGAATTTCTTCACACCGTAATGCAATAATAATTCATAATTATTTTTTTTTGTAAAATAGCTTTATAATTTATTATACATTAATATTTTATAGATTGTTATATATCTGACCTATACCGGTTTCTGTCATTATTTTTCTTCATGTATATAAAAAATGTAAAGATGAAAAAAAGATTCGTTTTTATATTGGTTCAGATTTCATGTTTAACACTAGCTTTTTGAAATATACGACAGTAAAATAATATATCGCAGTTTTCAGGGTGTTAACATAACCTTCAAGGTTATTCCGGATAGAAATTCTATATTTTTTATGTAAAGTATATAAAAATGTATAAATTTTCTTTTCTTGTATAAATTTTCCATAACAGTTTTAGCCACACATGATAATTTTTATGGTAACGAAGTCAATTCATTTTTATACTGTAATATTTTAATACTGCATTTCTGCATTTCATATTTTAGTATCTAATTTTTTTCCATTTTCTCAAATAAATTTTCCAAAAATTTTAAAATTATATGTAATTTTATTTTACAAGTCTATATTTATTGATAGTAAAAAATACTTTTATAATTACAAATTACATATTTCAATTTTTAGATAAACTTGCTTCTGTTTATTTATCAGATTAGTACTTCAATGTTGTATGAGTTTCTTGAGACCTTTCTGAAACAGCGGATCTCCTAGCTAGATAGTGTTCTGAAAACTGTTTTATCCAACTCATCCCTTTTTGTGGCAACCCACTTAGTTCAGCTAAATCAGCCATAAATAACTGGCTAATAAGAGAAAGAAATAGGCTCTGGCATGTAACACGAAACTACAGACAAGTCAAGAAATTCTTACCATCTATTTATAATAAAAAGATTCAAGAACTATCAAAGAACCAAATGCGCCTACTAACAAATTTTCTTTCGGTACACTGTCTCCTGAAATATCACCTCATGAAAATAGATAGGTCACACACAGTCATCACGATGTAAATTATATAATTAGGATGATTAGATCGCTAAACACATTCGTTGTGAATATAAATGTCTTGCCATCACTAGAACCCAACTTGTCGGTCAATGGTTTCTAGAACCAAGCGGAATTGCAGCCAGCCCCCTAACAAAAATTGTAGGTTTTATCAACAAACTAACGTTGGCCAGTGAGCTATAATTTTTCAGGGCACTATAATAAATCTTATGGCCGCGGTGGTTTAATGAGTATTTTCTTCCCGGCTGCCCTTTACTAAATCTAATCTCATATCTACTACAAATTTCTTCATTAAGTTGGTAAATTAACAGAAAAACTATGAAATTTACTTTTTTCAAATTTATTTATTTCTTTAAGTTTTGGAAATTGCTAAATATTAAATAAAATTATCATATTATTAATTATATTATCCATCATAGTAGTAATATTCTGCTTATAAATACATCTCGTATTATATTTGAAGTTTTATTATTACATAAACAACTGTAACTGCAATTACTGCAATACTTCATATTTAAAGACATAGTAAGTCCATATTTGATGTTACTCGTTTTATTCTGCAATATTCTGAAAGATAATTTTGATTATATTTTTGCGATTGTGACTGTATTTTTTTAAATCATACAAAGCTCCAGGAAATTATATATATATATTATATATTGTATTATCATTTTCTGATGATTTAATTTGCAAGTAAAAGTTTTACTTCTTTACTTCTTTTTATACCCAAAGTTAAAATCATTCATTACCAATGAAAAAAAAATGTATTGCAAATAATTGTACAAATCTATCATTTATTATGCAAATGGGTTTTATAGCTTTGAATTATGAATTAGTATTTTTAGACTAGATTGTAGGATTGTGTAATATAAAGTTCTCTTAAATTCAATAAATTTGCCTAATTTTTTACTTCAATTTGCTATAGCTCTATTGATAAATTGAAAATTTAATTGAAATATTTGATTGATTTGAATATTAGATTAGATAATATAAGCGTTGTTAAAGCACGCTAACATGTCAGATTAATATCGGTTAAATTTGCATGATATAACTATAATTATTGGGATGGAATTTTCTGAAGATCCAAATGATTTCTCTCAAATGTGGTTTTTATCGCGCTCGGGTTTGAGATGTACAAACATATCAACTTGTATGATTTTAATGAAACTTTACACATATCCAGTTACTTCTCATTGATTGAATCGGTAACTTCAGCGGGTCTATGCTAAAATTTCCCATTTATATAAATTCATTGTTTTGCTGGTGTAATGACACCAAGCCATCTGCTCCCCAAGGTTAGGTTAGTTTTTTTTTTAATATTTAAATAGAATTTTGTAAATTTTAAAAGTATATGAAAAAGGTTCATACAAGATTTTCTTTTTCATTAAGATTTGCTTTTGATATTCTATATTATTAATTAATCAATCATTTCATATTAATATTAACCAAATTAAATAGTTAATGATTGAACCGAAATGACCAAAAGCTTTACTATTAAAATCGTGTCAATCTTTTAAACTTTAAAATTTACACTGTCATTATAAAATCTTATATGTATTATGATATTATATACAAACATTTTTATAACACTTTTTGAAGTTAATGTAAAGTGGGCGAAGGAAGGCGTTTAATGTAATATCTTGTTCGAGCTTTACTTGAACTGTTGATTAGTATAGTTTTAAATAGTAGAGATATTTATATAATTAATCAGGCAATTTATATCATCTTAAAACAAGAAAAAGATTAAAATTAAGTATCATGACATAATTAATTAACATGTCGTTACTCTAAAAGATTCGAATATCAAAAATAAATTCTTAAGCTTTGACATATTTGATGTAATTGTCCGAGGAACTTTTAACATTCATTTTATTTTATTTTTACCAGTTCAATTATAACAAGTGCCAGTGACATTGAACCCGTAAAACAAATATTAAATTATTAGATACTTATTTGAATACATTCTCAAAGCAATTTTTAATTATCAGTTTTATGTAAACTTGAAAATTAAATTATGATGCCTAATTATAATCTAAACATTTCCACCTTCTTTTAACTTACCGAATTTATATAAGTTAAAAAAAAAAAGCCGCAAAGAATATAAAAAATTTAAAACTTGTTTTACTTTTAAGAAGTCAACAATTTTTTTTAAAATAAACATTAAACATTCCATTGCAAGGTGCAAGCTGCAAGTTATGAAACAACATATAAATGTTTTGTATATAGGCGTAAATATTAATAAATAATAGTTCATTGCATGCTTAGGTAGAATTATAAACATCAGTATCTGTTTGTCACATAATATTTTACATAGTACTTGCATAAATATTTAACCGAGAAAAGATGAATTATCTTTGCTGTCAAAATGAATTTTGATAAAATTTATTTATAATTGAAATTTTCAGTTTTATGTCAATTTAGTTATTGTAGTATTTCTTTTCAATCAGGCATTCGAAAAAGTTTTAATTACAAATGCAAAAAAAAGGGTTTCACCATTCTTACGATCGGTCATATGTTATGTAAAGTGTCGTACGCTGCTATGCTGAAATAAATTGCGCATGTCAAATAGAAATGATTAAGGATAAATGTAGCATTTAATCAATTCTACCACATGTTTAATTAATTAGCATAACTTTAACAAGAATTTATTTTTTATTTCATCATAATTTATTTATTTCTAAATTTGAAACAGTGTATCTCCATTTTTGATATGTTTAATATTTCTCCGAATTAAAGAAAATTTGATTTAAGTGTAAAATTTTATAATTTTAAGATTGGGGAGAAAAACATGTACGATGACACGGAGACAATATGTTATCAATGAAAAATTTGTGAAATTTGACTCACATCGCCGCGGGTTAAAGTAAGCAACAGGACTGTTGTAAGCTGTCGAGGATTTTATGAGATAAATTAATCTGTATACAGTGTGTATAGAACATCTTATGCGACTATCGAAACAAGATAGAAAATTGAAGAAATTGAAATACGAATTTCTGAATAATCTCAAGTTAAACTGTTATAGACCGGGGTCGTCTGAAGGTAGAGGAGCTATTTTAATCATTTTAAGCATCCACTATTTTTTCTCTTTGTACTTCTATTTTTGTTTCAAATTTCCGATGATTTTCGGAAACTCATTGAACTTTTTTAATATGTATAATTGAAATTTTAAACGAATATTGCACAAAGCTCGTAAGTCGCATAAATCTTGAAAGAGCTGATATGCTAGTAAAGGCCATTGAACTATTTTTTTTCCTGATTTTCCAATGCACCGCAGTAAAAATTTGTATATAGTACAACAAAGCCGGATATTTATTTTTGGATACGCAATAAAAATTATTATATACAAGCCAGCATTAAATCATGTTCAGAAGTTTTTGGTTGTAAATCACTTTTAAACAAACAATCGAACATATGCAATCACAAAATAAACATTTACCATATTATTTATACAAAAAATTATCCTAGTTGGTCCTTGGTCCAATTTAAAAGAAATTTTATATTTTTATAAATATATTTCTTCATATAATTTATTCAAATTTAACTATAACAACGAAATGAAAATATCACAATAGGCAATAGGGTATCAAATACCATTTTGGTAGAAAACCTAAAGATTTTCAAAAATCCCTTTTCATATGAGAATAAGGAAGTCTGTCTGTAGTGTTAAAAATCATTATACATTCAAATATTAGTCACGCGCCTATTAAAATTATAATAATTTATGTTGCTATACCTTTTTCAATATACTTGCATACTTGTCTACTCCGGAAATCGTATATGCAATTTAGATATAGGGAAGTTTTGCAGTTATTAAAATTATGTATTATTAATTTGATCTAATTGTATTGTAATACCGTATTATAAAACTGATACAGGAATTTAGGGTTTAATGATATGGAAATTTATGGTTTGATATATATAATTGTAAAATTATTTATATAAAAATGATTTGAAGTGACCATAATCAATCAATTTAGAGTTTTTTTTTGTAGATAATATTCAACTTTACTCTTTACGAGGAGCTATAGTATAAATATATTAAATGTTGTGATTGAAAGATAGCTTAAAAAAAATTAAAATACTTAATCAATTTTTCTTTAAGTTTCTGATTGGGAAGATTCTGTGTTTGCGTTGCTGTGACCAACTATCTCATAGTAAATCTGATAAAAAGTTGCATGCAGCTTTGTTTTATTATCTAATGAATTACCAGTAAGTTGGTAACAACCTCAGGAATGGAATATATGTAGGCCTTTAATAGAAAATTTTGTATATATTCCAGGTTGTTTTACTAAACTCCGAGTTTTTGTACATACGCTTTTAAATAACAATTTTCGCTGTTCGGCATAAGTAAGCCTATTTCTTGTATTATGGCTTACTTCAAAATGTAATCCATTAATTATTATTACTAATATCTGGAAACTATGATTTAAAATAGTTTTGAATTTATGGAGTTAATGTTATTATAAATAGGAAATGCAAATATTTAAAATATTGCATGTTGTTCATGATAAATAAGTAATCAAATTGAAGAAGGTTTGTGTATAGCTGTAACCTGCAAGTCTTGGCTGGCTGCAACTTTTACAGTATGTATTTCCATGAATCATTTTATTTTAATAAATTTATTTCTGAAAAAAGAGCAACAATAATGCTCTTGTAGAGAGTGTGACTGTGACTTGAGTATTTTTATTTTTTATTTGTTAATTTATTCAGCCAAAATTTATAGTTTTCTTTATTGCGTTCATTGGAAATATTGTTTTTAAATATATACAGGGTGAAAACTAAATAATTGATCGATTGTATACCAAGGTGGTAGTATTCGAATCAAAGAAAATTTATGGACAGTTTCCTGGATTTACAAAAAATTGAAATTTTGTCAAAAATAGATCAGAAATCTTTTATACGTCGTTTTCAATTCAATTTCAATTTTATTTATTGACTTAATTTACAAATTTAGGATTTTCTTATAAATAAACTTTATTTAGCGTTTTAGGATATCCTTTGCAACTACAACATTATTTCTTAAATTTTATATTATAATAAGATAGTATATTTAATTTCAAAGGAAAAATGGCAATAAACCTTATAATTTGGTTTCTAGTTTATAGCTCGTTTTAACTATCAATCTAATGAAATCATAAACCATACTTCTACATTGACCCATTTTGAAGCTATATAGACCCAAATATAATGGCTCTTTTTTTAAGACAGTGCCAGAAAATTAGCTGTAATTCGAAATAGGTGTCGAATCTGATCGAAATAGGGGTCGAATTTGCTTACAAAGTACTTTTTTGTAAAGCATATTTTCGCATACTTTTAAATTTCGTTTATAAATTATATTTAGATAAAGCAAAATTTATTTCCTATACTTTCTTTTGATGAAACTAATAATAAAAAATTTTGCTATTCTATATTTTTTGTTTAATTATTGTTTTTTTGGACGCCACTGACATTTGAATTTTTGGTAACAATAGTCTTTGTTAATAGGCAAAGTGTGTAACGTTTGTAATGCTGTTATTTATTAAATAAATGATCCAAACATGTTCGAAAAGCCGGTCGTGTTGTTTCATCGCAAAGAAGAAACAGTTTGACAATATAATTGAATTAACTTAGTTTTTAATGTGATAAATAGTTAAAACAAACACTTACTTTAGAGTATTTTCTTTATATATTATCTAAATTTTTGAATAAAAAGTGAAGAAAGTTATTAATCTTATCACGGTTTTCTCATTGTGGTGTATAATTGTATAATAGCAAAAATTTCATTGTTAAGTTTAAATGTTATTTGTAATTTTGATTACAATTACGTAAATTTGTAGTAAAAAAATTCTACGAGTATTACGTCAAGAAAATATGTTGGAGTAATTTATCAAAATATATTTTATTGATATCATCTTTATTTATCCATGTTTCGGTGAGGTTATACCATCTATTTTTATTATATCATATTTTTGTTAAATTTCATTTCAATAACTGACATTTACTATAGGAATGAAAAATATTTAAATTATTGTGGTTATATAAACTGATCTTATTCAATAAGTTGGTAACATCGAGAGCGTATTCTTCTTCTGCTAATTATTATGTGCTTCTTGTTTTAATTTTCCGATTTTATTATCTTCTACCAAACAATTTATCCTCGAATTTATGATTGTCGTTTAGCAAATGTTATATTTTCTTTATACTTTTACTATTTTTATTAAATTTCAGTTTTTATTGCATCTGATCACAAACATTTATCTATTCATTTTCCCGCCATCCTGGTATATTTATGAGCAAATGTTTTTTATAACATAAATATCTAATAATCAATTTCTCTATTTGATTATACAATTTTCGATTTCATTAAATTTTTATATATAATTTTTATGCAAATATTTAACCTTTATGTAAACTTCACTTCAATATGACATGTTTTATCAAAATTATTTTAAAGTTATTTTTTTTTTGTTTTGATTGACATGAATTTAATCTTCTAACTTCCCTCACCTGGAAGACTCGAAATTTGCAATAAGCAAACCCTTTCCTAAAAACTGAATTCTTGAACATTTAACATATATTGGGAAAATCAAAGTAAACGTGAATTTTTATGACCGTTTCTGGTCGAAATTGCATAGAGAAATATTTTGAACAAGCATTGTGTATTTATTTACCTACATTCATAATATATTTGAAGGACTGCAATTATTTTGTTCGTGTTTTTTTTAGCATGTGCTCATAATTTTACAGGGTACAACACACTTCAAGCTAAAACCAATTTTTTGCATTGTAACCCCTTCAATTAATACTGTGCGCAATTATATATTAAATATCATTCACTATTTTCGCAATTGTGAGTCTAATTAAACGGATCGTTTTACCGGTTTCTTTGTGTGTTAAAAATATTTATAGCCACAAGTAATAAAAAAAAAAAAGTTTTCCACCCAAAAAAAAAAGTGATACCTAAATAATAGTAATTTGAATAACAAAGAAAATGAAAATAGTTTTGATTAAATAAAAATGAGGGCTGCTGATTCTTAATCATAATTGGTGTATCTAATAATCAGTGGTTCCTAATCTCTACATTTTTTTTTTTAACTTTTTTATAATTGTAATTATTTTTTGCAAATAATGGCATGTTATTACTCAATAGATTAGTGAATTTAAAAGTTCAAGGTTAATAGTTGACAAGCCTAAGCAAGTTCATTGATGTCGCTGGAAAAAAATCTATTTGACATAAATTAAATAACTAAATTCCGAGTAAAAAAGTTTTAAACTGTCATAAGTCACGCATTTTTGTAAGAATTGTAAAATTACTCAACAGACCCATCAAAAACACTTTCTATGTCCTTAATGAAGTAATACCAAAAACTGACAATTTTTTAATTTACCTTCCTCAGAACATTTTCATTTTTCTACACAATATTTATAAAAAGTTTCTAGCTCAAATTAATCACTAACAACGTGCGTGCTAGATTATAAAACTAATTGGTTACAAATTTCAACAAATTTTCTTTATCTTTCTATTTTCGGAATATTAATTTTAAGAACGTTTTTGAGAAACCAATAAATGCTTTTATTAAGTGTCCATCTCTCTGACTTTTCTTAAGTTTTTTCAAATTTTTAATGCGTTTCCATACAGTAAAAATGCATCTTAATTTTTTATTAACCCCGCTCTGACTAACAATTTAGATTATACTACCAATGAAAATTTGCAGGTTCAACATAACAAAAATTGATGATTAGAAAATAGAAATAGAATAAAATTATAGTATCTGCTATAACTAAAGTTACAGAAATTAGTTGGCGCAGCTTCGAAAAAATATTTTTATGTTGACATGTACTATTTAGTTTGGTTGCTTGGTTTTCGACATCCTTAATAAAAAATATTATATTAACATAGTAAATTATTCACTAAAGTAAGCTTAATAATTGCATAATTGTTCGACTACGCTGAGTATTTTTACATTCTTTATCTTAAAATTTTATTTGTAACTAATTTATATTACGAAACTTTTGGTAACTTTATCTTTTTATAATTATACAATAGAAAATCCTTTTCATTCTTGATTATTTCCATTTGTCATGCACATTAAATTAAATCCCCATGCGAAAAAAAATATAAAAATATTTTTTTTTGTAAGTTCTTTAAAAATTAAATTTGTTGTTGTTATATATGTTCCTGTGTCCTGTGTTACAATGATAAAAAAAAAATTAATGGCTGAATACATTTTTTGTTTACGTTTCCGAGAATGGAGGTCAAGGTTCTGAGGACGTTCAGGGGTTAGCTAAGAAATATATAAATGAAAACCAAAAATTATAAGTTTTTTTTAAAGCTCGAGATTTAAGAAAACTCGCAATTTAATTTGATTAATTAATTTCATAATGTAAAATATAAATAATATAAAAATATGGACTCTATTTTAATTATATCCAATCCAATTCAAAATATCAAAACTGAAAGAAAATTCAAACCACAAAACCTAAGAATAAGATATATAATTTAAATGGCTTATAGCACAAACTAATATTCTACTGACGATTTAAAAAAAAAAACTCGTTAGAAGGAAGTTGATTATGCAATTTTTCTTAGTCTATAATTTTTTTGCATTTTAATTTTTCTTCTTTAAATAGAATTTCAGATAATGAAATGAATATCTTAAAACCTGACGCTAATGATAAGTTCATTCCCAGTCTACGGAAAAGTTATAAATTAATTTACATAAATTTAATTTTAATAGACTAAAGAACTGACTAACACGAGAAATAAACTCTAACTAGAGGCAAAAGACTTTAAATTACTGTTGGTGTATATTTTTCGTACTTGCACTAAAATAACAGTTTGTTTCTAATACTCACTTATGTATAAGAGTCGAAAATTTCCGTTTAGCATAAAAATTATGTTGCAATGTAATTTATAATATTATGTATGTATAGGCACAATTATGGGAAATTTTTGCATAACCTCTAAATTTTTAGTTCACTATTAAATAGTGAATGAATGGAAATTTATATTTTAATATTGTTTTGATCATAAAATAGTTCATTTACAGTAATTATACTTAAACATATCAGATAAATATGAAAAATGCATTTTTCACAAGACAAATATTTTTTTATTAAGGCCCGATTTTCTATTAATTTCATAACTTTATTAGATAGGGTGTGCAGCAGATTAAGTTTAACTAAATTCAAGAACGATTTTCCAAACTATTCAATCTACCTTACCTTTTAAAATTATGCCTGCATATTAAAAATTATGTTGACTCTTGCATATCCAGAATAACTGGTTCGTTAATTAACAGAAACAATTTCAGCATTTTAATCCATCAAACAATTTTATAGTACCCAGCATCACTTTTTATACTATACCAAAAAAATAATAAAGATTTCAAAATTTAGGTTTCAAAATTTTATATTGATTTAATCATATCTAAATATATTCTAGAATTTTGATATTTCTTGTAAATATTTTTTTTTAATATAAATCCTTGTTAACTTTTCCCACGTTCCAAGCTAATTTTATAATTTGTATGCAAGTCTAGCTATATACAAAAAATGAATTTATAATAACTGTGGTTTAAATAACCATTAGAAAAACTAATAAAATAACATTAGTAATCAAGTCTCATAATCATTAATCTTGCCACAAATATTATAAAAAGAAGGGACACTCAAATATTTATTCATAGTCCTTGTTTTTCTATTCAATTATGACCACTCTAGTTTCTTCCTGAAGTTATCCACCAAAACCTATAAAAGTGTAATTTGATAGCTCAGCAAAGAATTCTAATTTTTGATAGAGCAAGAGGAAAATTTGATTAATCCTTTTAAAAACCAGTTTTTAAGGACAACTATTAAGTAAAATAAATTGTTGATAAGCCCGTCTTTAAGTAAAAATGCCCTTCCAGATGGACTTTCTTCCTTGAACAAAGGAAATCAACAAGAATAATTTAAACAGATAAACAATTTCTTTTTTCTTTCATCTCTGGTACATTTGAAAATATTATATGATGACAAATTCGTAAACCCTTATTTCCATATGCACTGCAAAAATTCTTTAAAAACAACCCCTTCTTTGTAAAAAATAAACGATTTCTACCCCTCTGAATATAAATAAATAAAAGAATATTGTTAAGATTGTCGCGAATGCTAAGAACTTTCGCTATTTGGTCAGAAATTTAAAATAGTTCTTTTTAGTAGAGGAATATATTTCGATTACACTTTAAAGAAGTTAATGAGGAGTTTGCTTAAAGTATATATATAAAAACTATTATTTTGTGATAGTATAAATTAACACTTCCAACATTTCCAAACTCCGAGAATAAAGTGTTAATTGTATGTCGTATGTAACCAACCATCTTAGTGCTGAGCTGCTGAGTGTTACTGTTTGAGAATTAGAATATTGATAGTTTTCTTAACAATCATTTTCTTGCCTTTAGCATATCCTTATCACCTGATGCCTGAATTAATTGCAAATTTAGAAAAAAATTAAATACTTAAAGAAAATTTATGTTTTTTATTCCTTTATACTTGCGCTTATTTACATATAAACCCTATAGATAATTGGATATAACACAAACTAAGAAATTCAATTCAACGCGAACATTTATTATATTATTCAGGGGTACAAACAAGTTGTGAAACCGAATCACTAACTAAATCAATTTTCTGTCAACCAAAACCGAACCCAGTTTTAATTATTGCTGAACCAAGCCATTAAGCAAACCATTTCCTGTTTGCTTTTAATTGGATTAAATCTAAAAAAAATCGCAAACTGTCAGTTTTTTGTTCAGAATTAAACCGTCAGCTTTTCTTTCAGAATTTGATTCATTATTTTATTTTATAATTTAATTAATAATTTTAATTTAAAATTACATTGAAATGATTGTAATTAAAAAATATATTGAACTAAAACCAAATTTGCAGGTAATCAGTAACCAAAACCGAACCGCATCAAAATAACAATTGGTTTCCATCTCTGATTTTTTTTTTAAAATTAATATTTCTTATTTTATAATAAAATCTTTAATAAAAAAAATACTTTCTTTATACGTGAAAAAGAGGGCCAAGGATCGAAATATAAAACATGTATAAGAAGCGCTGAAAACAGGATGGGTGCATGGCTATAAATAAAAATACCGCATTTTTTTTTTACCACGAATAACATAAGATATAAATTTTCTTATTAAAAAATTTTCATTTAAATTTAATAATATTTGATATTTGCACCCCATTAATTAATGTACGTTAAAAAAAAGATTACGATTTGTCACATTCAAATATACAAATAAGTAAATGGGGTGAAATAGCGCCGCGTAATTACACCGCGTGAAAATTCTATATTACCAGTTTTTATTAAATCTTTTTATATTTAGCTCCTTAAGGATATTTTTATGGATCAAATAATTCTATGGGAATAAAATAACAATACATATTTGTAATACATATGTAATTTTGAAAAAAAAACAGGACTTCAATTAGATTTTTAAAATTTGATAAATAATAAATTAATATTCATTTTGAGTGCGTTAATGAGCATTAGAAAAGTTAGTTTTTGTATATATTTGTTAAAAATAGTAAATTTCTATTTTTAAACAATAAGTATCCTGTAAAAATGTCCTGTAGCGCGTCATTGTAATAAAAAAAAAAACTTAAAAAGGGTTTACAATTTTTTAACAGTCAAAAGTATACGTTATTCTCATATCGAAAAGGATATTAACATCCTTCATTTGAAATAGTTTATTAAAAGTGTAGTGTGAATTTATAATTTTTTATGGAGGATTTTATAATACTCTATATTTTCGGTTCGAGGACAAAAGGATGAAAACAATAAAAAAATTGAAATATTATTATTAAAAAGCTATTAATTAAAATAGTTTTACTATGTTTTCCAGGTTTTACATCAATTTTTTATTACTTTATAATAATTATGATTTTGTGCCGGATGTAATCTCTTTTATGTTCAAGCATAACATTCTTATCACTATACAATGATTTCAATTGAAACCGGAACTTTATTGAATTCACAAAATTATGATCCTTATCTGGATAAGGGTACAAAAAAAGATAGTATTGAGGGATGATTTATTACTAGTCACTTTATTTTCATAATATTATTAAACCCTTTTTTGTCATCTTATATAGTGAAATATATAAATACAATATAAAATATTGAATTTATGTTAGTATTATATAAAAAGGGCTAACAGAATGTGGGAAATGGCTTCATTTAATTAACAATTTCTATAGAGTTTTATATCAAATCTAAAATTGTATGATGATTGGAAATAGAATATATTTTAAATTAACCAAAATTCTGGCATTTAATTTATCAAATTAAATTAATGAACAAGAATTTATGCTATTCTATAATTAAAAAATCAGTTATCAATCTATGATTATTAGTTAAATATAACTAAAAAAATATTTTCAAAAGGTAAATATTTTAAAATTTAATTTATCTAATATATCATCATTTTAATTTTATCAAACAAATTTTTTTAAATTATTTTCTGTAAGATTATGATAATAATAAAATTAGATCGAGTCTCCATTTTAAATTTCTCCTAAAGATAATTTCTTTAATGCAATAAATAATAAAAATTGTTAAAATTTCTTTTTTTTATCGTAATTTTTTTCTTTAATTGCTTTTCGAGCTACCCTAAGTAGTCACTTTAAACTCTTCACAAATATTTTAATTGCCTTGGCTTGTTAATCAAATACTTGACTGCATTTTATATTATCTACTGAAAAAAATATATTTTCAAATATCCTTCTTAATATAACTAAATAGTACTATGACATCTGTGAACAATTTATGTTTTCCTCTATGAGTTCTGAATATTGTCGCACCTCATAAATATATTCTTATCATATATTGATCCTCAAAAGAGTATTAAATGCCGAATTTCACTGAAGCGTTTTATAGTATTATTTGTGTTTAGTATTTAACATTTATTCACTTCTTAAAGACTATGAACATTGAAGTTATGATTTATGCTTTATATACTATTTAGACTTTAATGATGTGGGGGAAAATCGATAGCCTTTAACTTTGAAAAATGTTAATTAACATAATGTAAATCAATGAAAGCAACGCAATGCTCGCCGAGATTGAACTATGTTGAATATCGTGGAAAATTTTAATACAGGATTCAAAATATTGTTAAATATATTGTCATTTTTGACTAAGTTCTAATTTGGAAGGCAATTGTTAAATTTTAATTTTAATACTAATTATTAGTAATTTTGTTGGTAATAATGTAAAGTAATAATATACCGAACATAAGAAATTTCATCGGAAAATTAACTTTTATATAGTATTAAGGCCATCAGACCTTATCAATGATTACTTAATTTAAAATCTACAATTTTCTTTCAATATTCTTCAATCAGCATTTCGTGTGAATTGGTTTTATCTTGGCGGTGGTATATCAATAATTACAATCTACAACTAGCGCTACCTAATGCTAAAATTCTGATGGTGAACGAACTCGATTATTATATTCTTTGCTACTGTTTTACCAATTCTTTTTATTTAGCAAATAATTATAAACACAAATTTTTTAAATGGATTTTTAAAAAAGTTGCTTTAAAAAATAAATTTTAAATAGTCTTTAAAGTCAATTTTTTGAATGGTAAACTTTGCGGGGACTCTCTGACTTATATGACAGTGAAAAACATAATGTTAATATAGCTCGTATACTTAGTTTAAAAACAGCTATTGAAATAAAAATTAATTGTATTTATATATTATTAATGATATTTACGATATCTTAAGGTTGAAAATCAAAGGGCGTACTTCCTTAGTTCTTATAATATTTCATAAATAAGGAAGGGGAAAGTATGAATTTTGAATTTTCATTGAAATAAAAATTATACCTTTTTTCTTATACTTATATTTTAAAACCATAACGTATAACTTTTATTCAGTATAATAATGATAATGAGATATTCTTAGCAAATCTATAAATTTACGAATTTGTTTTTCTTTTTTTCTTTTTTAAAAAAACAAAATATTTTCCTATAAATATTGTAAAATATTTCCTTAACTGTGAACAAAGGATTTGGCTATGGGGAGGGATTTAGTGTTTAGGATTTTAAGATTGGGATGGAACTATACTAAAAGATCCGGAATGACAGAGAATAATGGTTAACATTATTCTTAAACTCGTGCAAATCATAAATAATTGGGTCCATAATTTTCTGGTTCGAGCAATAACTAGTTTTTAAAATATGTTGAGCTCTAGTGAATTATGTGCTTCGTGTATCAAGTTCAAAGATTTTAAAGTTTGACAAAACTTAATCTCCTCGGAGCAGTTTCCAAGTAGATATCTGTAGTACAGATTAGAGCTCCTGTATTACAGCGGAAATGTGAAGTCGTTGCAAATTTTGACAACACTTATAAATTTAATTGTCAGCCTTTCAGTATCAGGATATTGGAGACCAGGTTTACAATGCACCTACCCAAATATGAGATTTGAAGTTGAAAAATATAGATATTTAGCAGAGTTTATTTCAATGGAAAATTATTTTAAAATTAAATATGTTTTTCTTAATTCAATATTGATTTTTTTCAAATTCATTTGTTCTGTTTGTCCAATTCCAATTGTATAATTAAAATATATTTGATTTTGAACTACTTCGGTTAATATTCTGTACAATTTTTCAATATTTTTGGAAGTATTATTTTATTTTTATTATATAAAAATATTTTTTGCGTACCATTCAAAAAATTTCTTTCTAGATATTCTAAAAAAATCTTATGAATATTTGCACCTTATTCAAACTGAATTTAAATACCACTATCAATTTTTAAGGGATTCTTTCTTAATAACTTTTTGCTTGACGTTTATTATTATTCCTATGTAACCGATTCCATATATATAAAAAGTTTTCTCATAAATGATTTTGTTTTCGTTTGTAAGCAAATTAACTTAAATCCCTAAAGGTTTCCCTTGCTTGCCATATTTCATTTTCAATAGCGTTAAAAAAAATATATGATCGTAAAAATATGTTTATGTAATATTGATGTACATAACTACATATATTAATAAAAGTAAAATTTTAATTGTCATCATGATTGATAACTTGTATAATAAAAAATATAATAAAAAGGAAACAAAAAATTTTTAAATACTGTTCTATTAAATTGTGTATCACAGAAAATGATGGTAAGCGAAGTCTGGCTATGGTTTGATGAGTTTATGGATTTGACTTGCAAAGAAAAATTATAATTTTTTTTTTTTTAATTTTTTTGTAAAGATAAGAAACCAATAAAAAAGATATAAAAGTAACATATCTATAAAAATGCAGGAACTAACAATAATTTGTAACTTTTGAACCCTAACCATATGACAGTGTGATCATTTTACGTTGGTCAACTATAAGAAAAGTCGTAAAATTCTTATTTGAAATGAAAAAAAAAAATGGTTTTAAACTGTTACACATAAATTCGTTCCATAGTTAATTTTAGAAAACATATACATATTTAATCAAATTAATTTTAGGGTTTATATAAGAAATTTTATTCTATTATGTTTATTATGACTTTATTGATACAGAACCCAGGACGTCAGTTCAAATTCCTTTTATTCTGATTCATTGTTTTGCGGTTATATTTTTAAAACCATCTTTAATTTGAGACTTTATTGATTATTATTTTTAGTTGCATGAAAATTTAATAATTTTACCAATTCATAGAAAAAGTCCTGGTCGTGTTTCTTATTATTTATAGAAAATAATTTATAACATAAATTTTCATTAAATATTGTTATATATAGGTTAGGATGTTTTGATAGTTAAGGATATAAATTCTTTATGAGTAGGACTGATTAAAGTCGTTAAGTAAAAATGTTAATTTAAATTAATTATATTTTTCTGAAATTTTTTTTTATTTATGTATTTTTTTATTTTAAATGTTAAATAATCGTTTTTTTTTTAATTACAGACGGCAACATACCTCATCATGGGGTTCATCACAAAATCCATCATTAAAAAGTAGTGGAAGTGTACAAAATAGCCCAGAAAGATTACGTGGTGCTACACAAGATTTATTTGAATTATTAGAAAGAGTTCAATGTTCTCGATTAGATGACCAAAGATGTGTTTTACCTGCTTATTTTTCACAGGTTAGTACTCAGTAATTATAATTTAAATACTTTATAAACTATGTCAGAAAATTTAGAATCTAGAGGTCATTATTTTGTAATTACTTGTATTGTAGAATGAGGAAGACCTCATGTAGAATAACTCTCGAAAGAAATTGCATAAATATGAAATTAAATTTATCTTATTTATAAAATTTGATTAAATCTAATGGAAAATTCATGTTTAAAATTATTTTCTAGATACAGTATATTTGATTGTCGAAATGTCATCTATAAGAAATATTATTTTTTTATTAATGCATAACTTTACATAAAATTTACATAATATAAAATATTATTTGCAAATTGCCAACAAAATGTTAAATTAACAAACATAATTTTAATGAAAAAATTTCGTAAAATCTTATTTCTAAAGTAGGATACAATTATTAATTTTTAGTTCATTTAAAATGTCCTTCTAAAACCTCCTACAACAAGTATATTTAACAAACGTCCTTTTGAAAACCTCCTACAAAATCTGTTTAAAAATGTCGTCAAAAAATACAAATTCATTTAGTATATCCTTTTTTATGTATATTCGTACAATACTTTATAAAAATAATTCTAATTTTAAATATACTTGTTACTATGCTATTGAATTCAAAATATATATTTCTTGGATCCTTACAAATAATAAATGATTTTATAATAGGCAGACAGACATCCAACCAGATGTTTGAAATTGTAATCTTAATCAGAAGTATTGTTAAATTTTTATGTTAAACTTTGAAATTCATCATTTCAATTTGTCTGTTTTTATAAAGAAGGAAAAAAACCAAGATTTTAATGGAGTGTGAAAAAAAGACTCGTAAAAAAAAATAAAGTCCTTCATCATTTTGAATCCTTAAAATTTTTATTTTCAATGTCATAAAATCAATTTTGATAACGTTATGAAATGAATTGAGAAAGGCATATTTTTTATGATAGCATTTTTATCCTTTTAAATTCATAAAAAAAAGAGAAGGTCGCACGCATCGTAAATTTCAACAGGTTTCAAAATGAAATTTACTTTTTATATTTTATGAATATTCTATTTTTATAATATAAATCTATAATCAAATGGCTTGAAAGTAATTCGAAACATTTGAAAATTTTCTTTGAATTATTCAAGATGTAAATGATATTTCTACGGAAATATTTTTGCTGTTTAATTTTATGATTTTATGCTTAAATGACGTAACTTTATATGAAATTTTATATTTATCTTCCTTAAAATTCAATATATAAAGTAATTTTTTTGTAAGACGATATTAATTTTCAAGGTTAATAAATTTTATTAAAAAATATTAATAATTTTAAAGTTTTCATAAAATAATTTATCATAGTCCAAAATGTTACGATTAGTGTTTTGAACAGTGTTATATTTGCTTTTCCTGCTCAGTGTTTTCGACCTTAATGCTTGCTTAACCCAAAATAACACTGGTTGGCAAGTAGTATTCTACGTTTAACTTCGAAGTTATTGTTGCCTTATACTTTCATAGCGATGTAATATTATTGTTAATAGTAGTTCATATCACCAGAAGAGCAGGTAGTGGTGGCATGCCATGATGCATAAGGTTCCGGTTCCGGGTTCAACTATACATATATAAATCGACACATCGATGTTGCTCTAAGTTGACTTTAAATGAGTACCAGCAAAAAGAATATGTAGGAAGAGATCAAAGTTTATATAAAAGTTTTTGTATAAACGCAAATTTGGAGATTAAACCCACAAGAATTTATTTTTCAGATTAAATCCTACAATTTATATGAGTTTTGTTCTCTTCCTTTACATAATTTTTGGTATCAGTAATAAAATTTGCAATATATAATTGTGATTTTAAGATTGGGAAAAATGCTAAGGGTTCAAACCATTTACTGACAACAAATGTCTCACCTCTCACTATTAAAAAGGGTGCTTGTTGCACTTCAAAGTTTATTCACTGTAAAAAAACATATGGTTCGGAATCCATATGAAATTAGTAATATAACAAAACGGCTATCATTGAAGCACAACACTCCCAAGTGGACTGAAGAAGAAAAAAAATTAAAATATCAATTGCAATTAATTTTAAATCAATAAAATGTGGACTACCAAAATTATCCAAATTTTGCTCTCCAAAATTGGCATGCTTTTGATAATGTGTATATTTATAATGTACTGATGAAACAAACTATCTTTAGCAACAGTATTCAAAATAAATGCTTCAAAGATTTGAAATAATGTAAATGTTATAATTTCTTTTAAAACGTAATATAAAATTTAAATATTGATTCAAAATATTATGTAGATACTTAAATTTTGGTAATTTATTGAGTAAAATAATCTTACATAAATAATTTTTACTACTTTAAATAAACACTTTTTAAAATATTTATTTAACTTTACATAAATATTATTTATTATTGTCTGTTTTACTTAAAATTACCTATTGAATTTGTATAAATTCTACGCAAAAATATCCTTAACCTCATTTTAAATGTAGTAACATATTTTTGATAAATTTTAAAATGTTCCATATAATTAAATTATTAATTGTTTTTAACTTTTAACATTATTTAAGTTTATTGAATCAATTTCT
Organism: Rhamphomyia laevipes; assembly: GCA_963920725.1. NCBI lineage: Eukaryota > Metazoa > Arthropoda > Insecta > Diptera > Empididae > Rhamphomyia > Rhamphomyia laevipes. The sequence continues at coordinate 23,621,167 of OY987258.1, read as the reverse complement.
TAAATGTTTTTACATAAATAAAGTTTGAAAAATTTTCACATAATTTCGTTACATCATTTTTATATCATTATAAAGATTTCAAATTAAATAAGGTAGCTTGTTATATTAAAGCTTAACAAACTTTAAAGTGACATTTATATTTAATCCTTTTTTATTTCCACATCATATTCACATCAGAGCTACATTTTTAATTACGTTTTTCAATTTTTTATGTATATGGTAATTGAAATTTGTAAGAGATTAAAGCGTAATATTTTTTAAATTAGTATCCAATCCTTTTATAATATTTTTTAACAAACCAGATGAATTTAATATTTTATTTAATTATATTAAATTAATAGTATATTAATAATTAAAATTTATTATATAACATCAAATAATTACGAGAAGTATAATGGCAGAAATGTTGTGATGAAATTGGAAATTCAAAATGTTACCGAACGTCTAGATATAATTTAATGCCTCCTAGACTATAATTTTGTTTGCAAATATGTCAGTCAAATTTTAATTCGGTAAGTTGAAAGATTCCGATTAATATATTCTTTCAATTTTTTTTACAAAACTCTGTTTTAACAAACTCCAAGTTTTTTATTACCCATTGGTAACAATTTTCTTTACTTTCTTGTTAGCATACAAATATGATATTATTATTTAAAATTCATTGTGATTCGCTCGTTTATTAACTAATTAAGTGAAAACATTCACAAGCATTTGATTTCATAATTAATTTATATACATTACATAAAATTTTGCGTCTTCTAAAATTAGAAAATATTTAATAAACTAAATTAATGTTTTGTTATAATTTTAAATAACATGTTTTGAAGACACCCTTATTTACCTAGCTTTATTTGAAATTAAAAAAAAAGTATAATATGAAATTATATTAAATATCCGTTCATATTAAATCTAATTATGTTTAAATATAGTTTCTTTTTCCACATGGAAGAATAAAATTTTCTAAGGAAATTATTAAATTATGTTTTAATACAATATTTTCCTTACGAAAGAGGAATACATATTATTATTATTTTTTTTTTTTTTTAATTATGTTCATTATTTGCGGATTGCGGTCAGGAAACTTTAAACAACATTAAAGAAATTTTATTTTGTTAACTTAATATGTATTACAATTTTTTAATAACTATTAGATATCTACAATTTATATTTATATAGTCGTAATGGTGAAATTTTTGATACCACCCCGCAAATTTATTGAATAATATATTTACAACCTTTTTAACAAATACAATCCTTTAGTAATGCAATTTTTTTTAATTATCAAAATCAGATTTGGCTAACCGTTTTCCAATTTGATTATTGATATTATTATAGAAAGATTTAGAGAAATAATTTTTATAATTTACATATTTCATTTTATTTGCAACTTCGAAGTCAAAATTTTTACATTTCATCATTTTTATACTGTTTCAAGCAAACCTTTATCTTATTTTTTACAAAGGAGTATGCTTAATAACAATATACATTTTCCTTCCAATGCAGTTCGAAGGACATTAAATAATATCAATGTTACATAAAGATGCTGTAAAAAGGAGAGTTCGCGCATTTAACAATATTTCAATTTTTAAATAAATTTGAAAAAATGTCTTTTTATCATTATCACCTATCGGTAATTTACTACAACTTTTATACTAATTAGTGTAGACAAAAACCATTAAATATTAGTTTGGCTATTTGCCGCACCGCTTTATACTTTTTTTAAATTAGCGACAAGGTTGTTTCAATTTAAGTGTAGATGGCACTGTTATCGGTTAAAAAATATAAAATTTCTGAGATTTTGAATTTAAAATTTAAATTCTAAAAATATTATTTAATTAGTTCTTATTATATTTGTGCTAAAAATATTTAAGAATGTTAAGTTTACATTAAATTATTTCATCTTAATTATTAAATCAAAATTTTGTGTTATATATTATTCACTTAATTTAAGGACTGTGCCAAATTAAATCAACTAAGTGCGCGAACTCTTTCTTTAACAGCATCGTTATCAATATAGGGTACGGTTTTTTCTTTAAAATGTACGACTCACCATTGGATTAAGATTCAGGATGCAGGATATTTCACATATTCTTTCACAGTCCATTACCAGTTAGCATAATCAATTGAAGAAGGAACTTATGATCTCCCTAGATTTATTAAAAAAAAATATTGTCAGGTTTTTAGTCTATTTACGTAATACGTACGTACATCGTACATGCACTTATATTTGAATATAGTATTCAAATATTTCATGTTTCATGTTTTAGCTTTTCCAGGACGAGGTAAATTATAAATTTAAAAGTTAATGTCAGGAAAAACTATTTCATTTAATTTGAACAAATTTAAAACTGGGGCACTGAACTCTCTTGCTAGCAATATTACATAATATTTTTATAAAATAAATTATCTCTATGTAATTTTATCTAAAATCTCTAACCAGCTGGAAAATTATATATCGTGTATAAAGGCGGATTTCCTTAGAAAATTGTAGGTAACATGGAAAAATTACGGAAAATTTTCATATATATAATTTCTGAACAACATAAATATTTTAAATATGAGGTTAAGGATTTTTATTTTTTATTTATTATATATTATTTTTTTTCTGGTCTGACATTGCACAGTACAGCAACATTAAAAAAGGATTATTGCGAGTATTTTGCAGTTCTTTTAAAATTGTCTGTGTGCATCTAATTTCATTTAATTTAGATTTTATAGTATAATTATTTTAAGAATTCAGGATGACTTTTTACCGGATTTCTCTTCGGAGCATTTCATTTTGTTTCTGTTGTTAACAGGGTGGATTTAGTATTTTTTTTTCATAATTTTTTGTCTTTAATAAAAATTTTGTTATCAGATTTAAATGTATCTAGTTATTTTTAAGATATGAAGCAGAAATTCATATCTAAAAATATAATTGCCCAACAAAATTTTAAATATATACAAAAAAAATTTCCAAACCATTTTCCGGAGTTTTGCTTTTTTAAAGTGATGATAAAACCAACAAAACTTTACAATTAAATTTTAAATAAATTAGTTTTCTCACTGATTTTTAAATATTTTCTTGTACCTTTTAAAATTTTAATTTTAGCTTACTTTATTTAATTGCTTTAATTGTGGCGCAATTTTCTCATCATTCACAAAATGATTTTCATTTTGCTCAAATAAAACTTAACATATTTTGGTATTATGGTAAGATGATTTTGGTGGGAAGGTCCATCATCCAAAGAGAACAATATACAATTGTCTGCAAATTAATTAATTCTTTTTTTCTTCTGTTATATTTAAAGTAGGTGAGGAAAATTATCTGTTTTGAAGACGGAAATTGTACGTAATTTGTGTGGAAAAATTAATGTAAAATTGATTAATGAAAAACTTTGCTTATTACATTGTAATAGAAAAATAAATTACATTGAAAAGTACACATCAGATTCTTCTAATTTAATCAAATACTGAAGAATGGGCACAAAATTAACATATGAAATGAGAGGTTTTGCTTTCAAAATTAACTTTGTATATGGTATTACTTTAACCACTTTGCGACAACCTAAATATAGCGATTAGCAGAGTATTTTGTGGATTAAATATGGATTTAGTTACAAAAATTTTATAATAAGAGTTGCATGCCGGCAGTACGAAATTTTAAAACTCATTTTATATGCTATTACAAGATTTTTTGTACAGAATAATGTAGATTATCTTTTGTTCTCGCTAGTTGTTTAGAGATTGGTTTATATTTAATTCTTAAGTTTGCTGCTTCAGCTATACTACTTAATTAATTCAAAAAACATGTTATCATATTATCGATAACTACAACAAAAATATATTACAAAAAGCATAAATTCATTATTTTGTTATATTTCTCGAAAGTATATCTCACATAAATACAATAAGCTGGTCGCGATATGGTTAACGTTTTATGTTTTTAAAATTATTTATTTACATAAGGTTTTGTAATCGCAAAAGTTTACAATTTATTTAAGAAACATCCAAGAATCCAAAGAAAATTAAGAGAATTATTTCCACGTTGTAAGTTTATAAATTGAGTCTGAGCAATTTTATTTTTCAATTTTTATTAAAATTCATTTTCTAATCAATTTTATTCAAATTCATCCTATACAATAAAAATAATTAAAATTAATACAATATTGACTTTTTATTAAATTTGTCGTCTTATTGGAAATATCGAAAATAAATTGAACCCAAATTTATATCAAATTTTTCTATTAGATAAATTCGTTAAATTGTTAAATTGCAAGATAAATCCATATTACTCCAAAGATACTCGAGATACTCAATACCAAAGATATTGTCCGAGATACTCAGGTACTCGGACAAATAATATTTAATATTAAAATATAACCAATTAATATAATTTATTCAAAAATCTTGAATTTCAATATCAATATTAAATCCTTCACATTTAATTATTGGATGCAATTTTGGAAAATTCCGTATTCCATTAACTCATCCAAATTAGATTACTTAATAATATAGAAACTCTAGATAAATTTTATCAGATAATCAATTGGAAAATTTTGTTTTTGTTACGTTACGAATACATTTTCCGGATATTATTATCGTATTTCGAATATATTTTAAAGAATTCAGGATTTTATCATAAATTTATCATTTCGTTTTACTTTTTTTTTTAAAAAAAAATTATTAGGAATACTTTATACAAAATTATACAACAGTTTCCGTAGTTTTTAGTGTGATAATGTTAAAAAATTACTAAATTTCTTTCAAACATGCAATATTGCAATAATTTGTTTATATCAAAATAATTTTTGTAAATTCAAATCGTAAATAGAAGTTAATAGTTTCACACTTTAATATTAATTTCTATAAACTTTATTGTTCACGTAAAATGTTTTTATAGTTTCATTATAATAAAGAAAGCTGAAAAATTACCTAAAATTTATTACCTATTCTTCAAAGTTCAGTGGAAATTCCAAGTCATTAAAGAAAATGTTAATTTCACATAAATCGAAAATTTAAATTACTTTAATTTTTTTATTTTATTTTGATTGTTCAAGTGCATGTATATGAAAATCTACTGGAATTGCTATACGATTTTCAGATTAAATAAGTCGTTTTTCGAAATATTTTAATCATTTTTCAAAAATTTTGAATCATTTTTCAAAAAATTTGAATCGTTTTCGAAATAGAATTAATCGGTGTTCAAATAGAAATACTTTGAAAACTGATTAAATTTTTTTGAAAACTGTTTAATTTTATTTGAAAAATGATTAAATTTTTTTAAAAAATTATCATTTCAATTTATAAAATTACTAATTTAATCTGAAAAATGTTGAATTCAATCTGAAAATGGTATATATACCCTGAATTTTTTATAAATGTGATTAACCAAAATATGAGAAAGAAAATAATTTGTATAAGATGTAGCAGATAGGCAACTGTTTGGGACTTTAACCATACCTTGTTATTATAAGCGAGCTTACCCTGTAGCAGTACTACTGATTTCTAGATATTTTATTCCGTATTTATTTGATAATTATAATTTTTCGTTTATTCTAATAAAATTTGAGTAATCACTGTACTACTAGTTGATGTGTTGTGATAAAATCTATAAATTTTCCTCAACTCCATTAGCAGTTATTCTTTTTCCCCAAATTTTCCTTAAATTAATCATTAAAAATAATTGTCAACGAACAATAATCGTTTCTTTTTAAAATTATGTAGATCAAAGTCGTGTAGCTTCACTGTAACCATTTTTAAAAAAAGAATATTTAGACAATTTTATACAAAAAACTTCAATTTGTAATTAAGTTCTATTTTTCAATTTCAAGAAAATCTATTAAAAGAAAATCTTATTATTTATTTTCCCTATTTCCATAATCGAAAAACAACATTACCGCAGTTCTTATCTTCAATACTCACTTTCAGTGTTTTCTTCCAATCACATATAAAAAATTTCCAGCCTAACAAAAAACTATAAATTTTCCAAGTTTAAAGATTATTTTTTATTTTATAAAAAAAAGGATATTTTTTTTTTTTACATCAAGAAAACTCACAAGTAAACATAATAAGACATTAAATTGCAACCATCTGACAGGTAACCAAATTTATAGTAACTTTTTATTATATCTTTTTTATTTTTGGTTTCTAGTATTTGCATTAAAAAAAAATTATTTAAATATACATAAAAGTCGGAAAAACTATTATTATTTTTGTTTCTTTGTATGGATACATTTTCCTTTTCATTCATATTAAGTATACTGTATACATAATAGAAAATGAAAATCCAACAACCACAAAAAGGAAAAATTTTCAAAATAATCAAAAGAAAATCTAATTTTATTATTGCACGAGAAATGGAAAAATTTTATGGAATTGTTTTTTTTTATTTTGTAAAGATAATGAAATGTTGTTTTTTATTTTCTTTTAATGGAGAAAATATGAGGAAAAAAATATAAAGTTTTTGTAGTGGAAAATTAAAAGTGCAATAAAGAAAATTTAGTTAAAATAATATTTTTTTTTTTTTTTACTAATTTAATTAGGTAAGTTTGAAAATTTTAATGAAACCAAAACATAAAAAAGTGGTAAAAAAATGAATTTTAAGAAAAAAATAGTTATGGAATGGAAAATGTGTGGAAATTTTTTCAAAATAATCTAATTTAGAAGATAAGATTTTAGTTTCAAATTATATGGTAAATTGGAAATTAGATAAAAAGAATTATCAGAAAATTTATTAATAATTATATAATTTATTTTAAATCCCATTAGTTTGGTAACCATTTGAATTCCCACGTCGAAATATTCTGGATGGCTTCTATAATTCCAAATTTCCTTTTGTCAATATTTTTTCTCAAAAACTTTCATAAAGATTGTTCATAAAATTCGTCACTTTAGATCCGTTCAGTGTAGTAAACTCTGTTAAAATTGTTAAATCAAGCTTGAAATTTTATAGAGAAAGATTTAATATATTTACATTATACATTCTTTCTGCAGATTCAAACTTCTTTAAATTAACTTCTATAAATAGGCCAAATAGGTGCTCAAGTTCCAGAAGAGGATCATGTAACAGCTGCTACAATTTGTCAGTTACTCAAACATATTAATATCCATGAGTACAAGAGTCTGTAACTTTTTTTAGTATATTCAAATTTAATATAAAAAAGTATAAAAATCAAATTTTTGTAACGTAATTTCGAAACATTTACATTTAAATAAAATATTTACCCAAAAATTACATAATTATTTATATATACTAAACAGTATCTACATAAATTAGAACGAGATTTATCAAAAAAACCAAAAGATTTCAATTATTTTTAATCTATATATTTTTCATAATTTTTATTATTTAACAATTTTTTACTCACGAAGTAATTAAAAAATGAATAATGTGAAGAAATTGCATTTTTAAACATTAAATAAAACTCTTAAAGTGATATAACTTCCTACCTGGAAAATTAATCTTAATTTTCTCATAATTTAAAGGGTCAGCTGAACTTGACGCTTGTAAGATTAATATTAATTTAAAAAAATACACAAATTTCATAATTATGTTAAATGTGATTGTATAGGCTTTCATTTTGTTTAACAAATTTATCATATGAATTTTAAATGTTATGTTCAGACAATTTAATTTTCAATCTTACTTAATAATTTATTCAAGCAACTCAAATTGAGATTGTATCTTTTGATTTGAAATTTTAATTTTGAATTATAAGATTATAATAAAAAGCATATAATTTTTGAAATTATTTTTAAAGAAATTGCTTAAAAGGGAAGTCTAATATTTTGCTTTTGACCCATTTTAACTTAAACTAAATAAATTTCATAAACCAAACAAATCCAAATTAAATTTAATAATTAAAAATTTATTTATAATTCTTAGATAATAAATACTATTCATTATTCAAATTGTAATATTGTAAATTACCTACATAATTTTCTAAAATTTATGGAAAATTTCCAAATTTTTATTTATTTCATTGAAAGTTTTAATGTATTACAATTCAAACCTATTAAAAAATATCCAATTTCTACCATTTTTATCATTTCAAAAAACAAATCTTAAATTTAATGTTTCATGAAATAATATTTCCGAAAAGAATTTAATCAATAAAAAATTACAAATAGTTTTGATAAAATTTAAATTCCCATAAAACAATTTCATTAATGAATATGAAAATTAGAAAAATTAGCATTATAATCATTTCTCTTTATCTTAAACATCTTCAAATTTGTCAGAAATATAACAACATAAAAGAAGTGAAAGTAAACTTTGACTTGACTACATAATAAATAATATTTACGCCAAATCTTAAAGTCTCATGATTTATTTTCTTCAAAAAATTTGGAATTCAAATTAAATTCAATTAAATTTTCATTATTGTTTTAAATTTATTGTACCCCAACAAACAAATTACAAATCAGGAGCTTAAAATCATTTTTAACAGCGTTAAACTTTACAATTGTAATAAATTTTTTGAAGACACTTTAAATGTCACAATTTTTAAATTTATGAATTTATGAATTTTTATGTTGTTTTTTTTTTGGTTTTGCACGCCATTCAAATTAAGAATTACAGAAATTATTATGTGTGAAAAGTAAAGTTTTTTTTTACAATGCTTTTGATATATAATTTGTAGATTTGTACCTAAATATATAATTAGAAAGATTGCAAGTTTGAATGAAATTAATTTAAGTGTTATTATCCACTTAAAAAATGTAGTAAATTTTTATATATTTTTGATTTGTTGTGGAAAATTTGAAACCCAACCTGCACTGAAATTAAAATAAATAAATTATTGCAATTTATTTCTTACACTTTCTATAGTTTTAACAACTTCAAAAACTAAATTATTTACTAATGTGTTAGTACAAAAACATCTATACTAATATGAAGAATATAATTTAAGTTAGAGGGTAGGTGAAAAAGAATGTGGAAAAATTCCTCAACACAAGATATCTCAATGGATCTATTAATTGTGGGAGTTTTATTTATAAGTTAGAATTTCTAAAAATGATTGCTTTTTCTGAAAGTTCTGCTTCCTTTAATAAAAAATTTTACAAGTAGTGCAATTCAGGTACTACTCTATCCAAATATTTGAACCAGGATCGTATGAGACTGCACTACACACAAAATCTTTGAGTGTAGGTTCGTATGGAAAATATAAAATACATAGATATAAGTTCAAGAAATAAGATGTGATTTTACGAAATACGATCCTAATAATTACAATCTTACGGCTTAGGTGAATGTAATTGAATTGAAATATTTTCCATACCACCACAACAAATAACCAAATTCCTTTATTCAAATTTAACATTAAATACTGCTTCTTTTTTTCGGACATTACATATTTTCTATAATGCTATGTTATACTCTCTTAATTGACCGTTTTACTAGAATTCTACAACTTTTTCAGACAGCTAAAATAATAATATTTTCAAAGGATATGGTTTTACATCAATCTTCATTTCTTTTACTAATAATTTGTATTTGTCCCGAGACAATGTGTCAACCAGAAAATTTTCTAAAGATTTCCAACCATTCTAAGAATAAAACCAACTGAAATATCTAAAAGTGTTTTTCACTTCTTTAATAATTAAAGTAACCAGACCGAAGATTTATGTTTAAACACTTCTTTAAAAAAATATGTTTTATGAATACATATTGTTGTTGTTACTGTTGTTGTTGTCATTTAGAGTTATTATTTGGAATTTTCCACCAGACTAATTATCCTGTTAAATTTCCATGCCAATTGAAAGTATTGTAATATTTTTTTTTGTATTTATGTAACATTGTTTTTAAAATTATGTAGGTACAACATAATTAACAAACTATAAGAATCATTTTAATGTCGTCGTCAGTTGTTAATGGCTACACTCATTGTCATTTAAAATTGACAATTTTACTCCATTTCCATTATAATTTAAAATAAAATTTAAATTAACTGAGTGACAAAAATATAATTTGTAAAAAAAAAACTCAAAGAAAAATAGCAAAATGGGAAAAACTACTTTTTCATACGATTTCATTATAAAAAGTTGGCTTTACTAAATTTTGTAAGGATATATATTTTATTTATATTAAGAAATTTGAGCCTTATTATCATATATTTGATCAGAGCCGTTCTGCGGTAAACAAAAGGGTAACTCTAACTCCAACCTCATCCTACGCTGATGGATTAAACAAGAACACAAAACCTACTGGAACAGACTATACAAGGACTCTCAACCACAAGAAACAAAAGTGGAAGATATAATAAAACTAAGCCAAAAGGATATCAGAATCCTAACAGATTTCATGACAGTACACAGTCCTTTGAACTACCACCTGAATAAAATCGATTTAGCTAAAGCAGACATCACTGCCATCTCTTTCTAAATGCCAAAGAAATAAGAGATCACATTCTCCAAAGAAATAAGAGATCACATTCTCTGCCATTACAAGAAGAACGCTTCCTCATTACCGAATAACTGTCCAATAGATCGATAATATAGCAGTGCTCTCTTGTACTCCATATAAGGGGAAAAACCTTAACCTTAAGGAATTATTGTTTAATGCTGCTGCTTATTCATAATTAATTCTTTTCATTTTCATATTTTTATTTTAATATTTACACAACTCATCAGTTAAATAATCGAATCAGCAAATTTTCACTTTATTAAAACTTAAAAGTGAAATCAAATTATTTGAGAATGATGACTACAATTTTCCATATTCATGAAAATTTTTATGTTCTACAAATTTATGAGAATTTTCTGTCGTCCTTAAATACATTTTTTCAGATAACAAAAATATTTATTAAGTTAAAATTTTTTTTGAAAATTTTGCAATTTTATTTTTTTTACAAAAATAATTTTAAGGTGGGGGTAAGATATTTTTATGCTCTCTAACGAAGTTATTTTACCATTTCGAAATATTATGAAACACGTTCATAAATTAATAATAAAAATGTATTAATGTTATTTATGTTTGCAGAATTTATAATTATACTTTGTGCATTTTACCAAACCCTTTTTTTTAGAAACTCATTGTGGCTATTTTAGATAAGATAACAATAATAATATTTAGATAGACTATAGCTGACGATGATAGCTGACGCTACCCTCTTATAAATATTATTATTTTTAATTTTTTGTAACGCAATTTTTTTATTTCTACTCATAGATAAATAAATAATTTTTTTTTATGTTATCATTTGATTATATTTTTTTGTCATCCCTTTATTTATGATAATATTTTAATAACACCAGAAAAATATTTTATTTTATCCATAATTTTATTGTGCCATTTTGTATTTTTTTTTCCAGTTTTCCATTTAACTGAAGTGATTTTTATTATCAAAGTATTAAGAGAACGAATGAATTTATTTTATAAATTTATGGGGGTATGTTGAAAGTAATGTTTTTCCTAAGTACATATAGGTACTTCGCAAAATTCTTCTTCTTTTCTTCTAGCATTACAGCCCTTGGTGAGCTTTAGCCTTCTTCACAATAAGCCTCCATTTTCCTCTGTCTCTAGCGTCGGATTTCCAGTTTGTTATATTGAGTTCTCTGGAATCGTTTTCAACACTATCTTCCCATCTGTTTCTCGGTCTGCCTCTGAATCTCGTTAGCAATGGTTTTTTGGTAAATGTTTTATGTTGCGGCCTTGTTACTTCCATTCTTACTGCGTGGCCAGCCCATCTTAGCCTTTGCGCTTTAATAAATTTCACTACATCTTTATTTTGTGTTACTTCCCAAAATTGAATAACCTAAATTTTGGAAACATGCATCATTAGATTGATTTTAAGGACCCCAGACTGAGATGGTACAAAATGCTTTAAAGAGAAACTTAACATATTTTCTATAATTGGATCACAAAAAATAATCCAGGAGTGAAATTATTTAAGGCGATTCGTGACAATCATTTATGACATATCAAAATATAGTATCACTTAAATCCATTGTCACTATTTGTAATAACTTTAGCTTGATAGTTAACTTGGTGTCACAAATTCTGATTACTTATGATTCTGTTAAATATTTGTTATTAAATTTTAATGTCAAAGATGTGATTGTCACCATTCATTTTACATAATTCCACTACAGATAATTTGAAATTTATTTATACATATTTTTATAATTTTCAAAAAAAACGTCCTCGAAATTTTATTATTTAATGAAAAAATCTAATCTATTATCCGCAATAGAGAATAATAATAATAATCATTAGATTAATATTTTAGAGATAGAAATTAGGTCAAACACCCTTTTTAATATTATTTAGTTGACTTTATGTTCGTGTTAATTTTTAATTTTTGCATATATTTGTATTTCACTTCTCTTGCAGATAACGAAATTAAATATTAATAATTTTTTTTTGTCAATGATAGCTTAAGAGTTTAATAAATATTTGTTAGTTTTCATATGAAAATTAGGTGGGGTGCAATAAAGCCGAATTGGCTTTTATTACCCATCCCGGATCCCGATAAGAAATAAAACCAAATAATGTACCAACAAAATTTTATCCATTTCAAAATTTAATGGAATATCGAAAACAAAATTAAATACTAATGAGTATTGGCATTTGTTTCGTACTGGACTGCACCCCCTTTTAAGATTACTATTAACAAATGAAATACAATTTTTATACTTACGTAATTACAATAAGAATTTGTTTAAATATAAACTGCCGTCTCAAGGTGTTATAGAAAATGTTACATCAATTAAATAATTTCGGAGCTATTTCTTGTTTCAATTATCAATAATCCCGAAAATTGTTGGAGACAAGACAACATAAATATTGAATATATAATTTTTGGTTCGCTTTATTTCTCGTATTGAAAAATAAGAAATCGCGCTTTATTTCCAATTATATTGACATACTTTAGCAAATTTGGTTTTATATCTCAATAATTGAGCAATAAAGAAAAATTCGGCTTTATTTTGTTCGGTTTTATGGCAGCGTGCACCCCTCTGAATATTGGTTTCATATAGTATTCATTATAATAAGATTATATGTATAACGATTTTTGATATAGAAATATCGCGTAATAATGTCACACTTTAGATGGAACTAAATAATAATATTCGAAATTTATGCTTATAATTCTTTAGCTCATAATATGTGGTAAAAATAGAATTAAAGATATTTAAATACTGAGTTATGGTTCAGTATTTAAATATGGTTATATTTTCGGTTTCCAGAAAGTTATAAGTAAATGAAAGTATGTACAGTCGTTGAAATAAACCCAAAAAAATTGGAATATTTGTGTTCAAAAATTTTATAATCAAAAATTTATTTCTCTTTTTCTCACTTAAAACGTGAAAGCATAAAAATAAATTCCAATTAGAAAAGTAAATATTTGGTTAACAGATTTAATAATACCCTCAATAATCTGAAGAATTATGTAATATTATGATACCCTAAGAGTTTAACAATGGCTAATAAATCTATAAATATTAAGAAAAAATATAAATAAATATTATGCTCATATTACTGATACACGATACCATCAGCACATATTTATTAAACGATCAATAATTTACATAAAACATAAAATACATGACCGCAATGACCACAACATATTACAATCTAATGCAATTATTGATTAATTTATAGATATAAATTTAAAATAAAAATTTAGAATTTTAAAGTCATCAAAATATTTCAAACAGTGAAAATTACATAAATGTAATAACCACCATTCAAAATGTTAACAATTATTTATCGTGTAGGTTGTTGGCATACAAATACAATATTGACACTTTTTATTGTAACTTTATGTAATATTTTTGACCTTGATGTGTTACTATGACCATAAGGTTATCTGGTTAGATTTGTGAAAGTAATTTTTCGAATCTCTAAGTCCAAAGATTTAATTAAAGGTACTTTCATGACTCTAATACTGACGAAATTTTAGGATTCTGCTATAAATACAATTTCAATTGTTCTTCAGTATTTGTCAAGATCTAAAATATGATTAAAAAAAAAAGTTTTAAAATAATTTTATTTTTTCTAGTTATTGTATTTATAAATCAAAAATGAACTATCACAAATTTATTTATACAATCATTATTTTGTTCAAACGCCTTCTCTATAATACCGCGCTGCAGGAGGTTATTTTTACTTAACAATAAATTGAATATTATTCTCTTCTATAAAATATTTATTCCTTCACTGCAATTTCAACAGCATCATCTTTACATCAAATTTACATTCATTGAATTCGCAAGTCAACTACAGATCACAAATTCATTCAATATACTATATAAAAAATTTACATAATTGAATTAAATACATTAAATGGATTTGAATAAAGCTTACTAAACGTCTACAAAAATAGATCTATAAAAAGAAGTAAAATTGAATTACATTTATATTTATAGTTTCAATGCAATGTCACTAAGATATTTACTTGTAGTCAAAGAGCCTTTTAGTAATTTGAATTGTGCTGCAGTTAATCCAGTTCAAATTGTTGCCATTATCTCTTAGGCTAATTATTGTTTACATACAATATTCCTACGCATTCATTGCCTGTGGTGCATTTTAATCACCATAGTTTGTTGTTTTTTTTTTCTTACAACCCTTTTTTCATCGTCTTGGCTTTTTTTTACAGGCTGTTCTTCTTTTTTTTCTGTTTGTATCCATTTCTTTCCATTTACAAAACATTTATCCACAAAAGAAGAACAAACAAAAATAAAAACAGATCGGCACCATCAGTTTGTGAAGTGACTAAAGATATTTTCCAGAAAAGTGTGCTCCCCCATATTTTTTTTTGGTTTCTAAATTTACTATATAAACAGAAATTTCAAATATTATAATAAAAAAAAAATGTGGACAGATAAATTTTTTTGGCTCGTGTTTATAAAAAGTTGTGAATAAAATTTACTGAAGATAAAAAAAAAAAAACAATCTTTAATGGTAAAACTATTTAATGGGTGTTGATTGCTTCTTATAGAAATACTGATTGAAGTTGAAAGGGACAGAATTTTCATTGGGGTTAGAAGGGAATAATAAGTTGGTTAATTTACTTTCTGATATTGTCAATGTAATTGACTCTACAATTGAATTTCATTTTAAGTGGAGTTCTTTTAATATTTTTTTTATGTTTGTTATGACACTAAATATAATTAGTAATATGATTTATGATTAATGATTATTTTGAAAATTATTTAAAAAAAAAAATAGGGATAATTTGAAGATGTTATAGTCTAATGAAATTAACATTTTTGGTTTGATTTAAATTATTAAGGTTAAATTACAAAACTATAATAAATTTTAATTTATTAAAAAGTTAATGTAATTTTTTAAATTTTGTGTAATCAATAATCATTAATTTTGTTATTGATAATATAATGAGAAAATTTTAAACACTGTAATATTTCTCTTTGTTATAACCATTCGTTCATCTCCCGGTCCCGGCCATAATTTTACTCTGATCTACGATATTCGTCTATCTACACGTGCTACTTGATTACAAGTTGTAAAATAAGTAACCAAAATATTAATTGCTATGTCTAATATGTTCACAAAACTAAAAATTCATAAAATATAGCTTAATATTTATTAATAATCGAAATAATTATAAATTATGCGATTTATGTTTTTTGTTATTATATTTATTCAGTATTTTACAGATAGTATTTTAGTTATGAATTCCAGTATCAATCACAAAACTAAAATTATAAATATTGGCAAAAGAACAGAAAATAATTAGGCCGGTTCAATTTTTGCAATATTTTTTCAATAGAATGGTCACTGTAAAGCTATTATATAACAGTCTTTAACTTACAATTACAACACAAGAATCTTCTATCGTTCTATTTTTATTCAAGAATATGCATTTAAATTTCTCATAAACATATTTTATTTATCTCTTTAAAATTACGGAGAAATTTTGCTTTCTCTATTTTAAACCCCATCGGTATTTCAATATAGTTAAATTTCTGCAAAAACAGATTTAATTTCACGAATGCCGTCACTACAATCATAAATTTATATAATCTAAATCAACAATTTTATACAGTTTTATCGAAACTCTTTTTGTCAAATAATATTTCAAAACAAATTCCTATGCCTATGAGCTATGAGTATGACTTAACATTGGTACGTACGTTCATACATATCGTACGTACCTAAATTTTTTAACGAATAAAAATCAACACTTTAATATATTCTCTTAATAAAATTCTGCAACAAACTAATAAATCAATAAACCAACTAACACGTTTTGTGTGAATGAACTCGATACTTTTTTATGTTTTGACACTACTGAAATATCGTTACATATACTTGAATTCAATATATTAAAAATCAACATTGGCTTGGCTATACTCTTTTAACGAAATTGTACTTACTGACAGTAGAGTAAACCAACAAAGTGAATCAAACCAATTATTTCCAACTTTTTATGTGAATTGTGATTGTGAATCAAATTTTCTGAAAAGCAGATTTTTTTAAGAGATTTTTTACCAGTCGTTCGTTCGTTACATTTTCAAATTCATAACGAAATTATTAAAACTCTTTTTATCAAAAAAATCTGCAAGATACTTACCAAAGCAATACACCAAACTAGCAACAACATTTTGTATGATTAAATTGTAAAACAAAAAAGAGAATATTTCGTTATCTTTTTTTATGTTTTATGCTGCTACTCCTATCCTACTACTATGCTATGCTAATGCTATGCTATGCTAGATATTTGATTTGAAATTGAATGAAAATCAACATTTTTATACTCTTAAAGTTTTAACAACAACAATTTTGTAAGAAGTTTGATATATGTATCAAACATTTTATTAGTATGAATCCAACATTTCTGCAAAGGAGAATCTTTGTTATGCTTATTATGTTTTATGCTGTCGATGCCGAATACTCTTTAAATTTCCATTTTATAACGAATAAAAATAATATTTTTAATACATTTTTTAACGAAAATTCTGTGCAATCAAAATTGTAAATCAATTGCATCAAAATACCAACAACATATCATTTTGTATGAAAGAATTTTATCAAACATATACTTTCAATTTTTATGTTGTGGACAATTTTTTTTTTTTTTTGTATCTGTTGGATAGTATTTGTATACAAAAACAAATTTATCAAACTCAGTCGACTTTTAGTCGTTGTTATGCATAAAACATTGACGGTTTGAATAATTTTTTGGTCGCGCGATTAAATAAATTTATAATCAAAAAATTACCTGGTTTTCGAATAAAGTATTTTTAATTGTGCTAAAAAGAAGAATATACAAACAAAAAATCTTTAAATAATTTTTTCTTTCGGTATTATTTTAATAACAATTTTTAAAGTAATAATTCTAAATTTCCTATAAAGTGAATCTCGATAGGTAAAACTTTTCATATCTCATATGGCCTCAATATGTTTTTGGATTATGTGCTAATATAAAGTTGTTTGACAAGTTTTAACTATACCTAATAAAAATTATGAGTTAAATTTGAAATTATGATTACCTTAAAAAACCTTTAAAAACAAAATGTTTAAAAAATTATTTGAAATTTCTCATATTAAAATGTAATTAATTGAAATTTGATAAAAAAATATTCGAAGTGTAATTATAATAATTTAATAAAATTACTTATCAATTACTACTTAAAACTATATTTGAAAAGCTTAGTTATAGCGTTTGGTTATAGCTGTGTAAATATACAAAAGTTTTCTTTAATTTAGTTTTTGTTATTTTTTCAAGTTAAATAAATTAAAAAAAAATATAATAAAAAATTTTGTTTACAAAATTTCACTCAATTGAAAATTTATCAACAAGTAAAACTTGTTTTGAAAACGCTTTGTGCCCAAGGTGAAACTATTTTTGCTATACTATTTATTAAAACTATACTCAATAATTTCATAAAAAATAATTAACATTATTTTGTGATTTTACAAAAATAACAAAAATGTTGTGTCGTCATAATTATTATAAATTAAATTTTAATTAAATTGCCGGTTAAAATTTGTAAAAAAAAAATATTATTCAAATTAAAATTATTTATTTATTTGTGAAAAATTTTATAAATAAATAAAATAAAAAAATAATAAACAATTTTAAAATAATTTTAATTTCATTTTTATATTGATTATTAATTTTATTATTTATATTGTATTTATTTTTATATTAATATTATTTTAATAAAAAAATATTTATCAAATATTTATAAAATAAGAAACGGTGGCATTTATTAACGAAGGTGCTGAGCGCCGTTGGGTGCGACAAGCCGTTATGGGGGTATTAAGATGGCGCGATCAACCTGGATCGCGAATGTCAATTGGAAATAATAATAATAACAATAATTTAAATAATAATAATAATAACAATAATAATATAAGAAATGAGGTAAGAATTTTATTTTGATTTATATTTAAAATATTTATTATCTATTTTCGGCATAGTTTCGTCTATTATACGGCTTGATTCTGTAACAGTCAAAATTTATGAATTTTGAGTAATTTATGAAACCTTTTTAGTTGAAGTGAATGAATTTTTATTCGTATTACACGAATAATTTAAGTATATTCGTTTAAAAACCAATTAATTCAATTGCAGAAAACTAATAAATTTTGGAGCAAATCAATTGAAAAATCAATATTTAAATTTTTTTGATCCTTTTGTTAAAATAATGAGTATTTTAAAATTAAATTTAACTATGTTATGAGCAGGAAAATGTACATTAATACTCATTGGAAATATAGTCCGTTCATATAATTCAGTCTCTGAGTGTTACAATCGCCCAAATATTCACTGAATGAAAAACTAGGTAACGAAACTCGAGGTATTCGCAGATTTAAATCATAATCTGAGATTTGTTGTTTAGTGATACCGGACCCGGGCGTCAGTGATATTAAGTTATTAAAATTTAAAAACAAAACTGTATAAGGCTAGCAGACTTCTTTCTAATATAGCTTGAAACCATTTTTCTAAAAATATTGATTTAGTAAAACAATTGTTCTATTCAAGCTCATTATTGTTCTACACATAGGACCGAGCTGCATTCTTAAAGAAACACTTTTATCTTAATCCATTTTAATTTTGTGATCTTAACTAGTATAGAATAAATGTATAAAAAATGTAGAGCTTTAAAGAAGGACTAAGTTATTTGAACAAACTATATAAATTATCTTAATTTAAAATTTTTACATTTTGCTTTGCATTAATTTGAGAATAATAATTGAATATAATTAAGATAATATCAGAGTTTATTGTCAGTAGTCTTACAGAAAAACATTAGCCACCTGCAATTTGTACAAATTAAAATTTGAAAATTTGTATTAAAAAAAAATGCAACTATGCATGTAAATTGTAGAAATTACATATTAAACCTCAATAACTTGATATTACCAAAGTAATTTGTAAATCATAATTTACTAACTTAAAATATGCTTAAGGCTCTATCATTAATATAAATAAGTAATTTGTCAATTATAAATTAGGACACTTAAATTTTAATTATCTTTTATTTATTTATATTGGAAAATTTATGCGAAATTTTCATCAGATTATCTTCATTTTTCTTTGCATATTAATTACTAATGTTTCTCACGAATAATTCCTCTAGATAATATGTCCATAATTCAGCCCATACTGATCCAATCTATAATTATAATAAATTTTTCGATTATTTGTTAATTTCTATAATTTTGTTTGGACCATTTTCAATTTCCAAACAACAAAAAAAAAAACCATAAAATAATTAAATAAAAATATTTCTTTAAATATTTGACCCTTTTCTATAAGTAGCTCCCAAAAAAAAAGACAAAAATTCCATTTGCCTTTTTAAAGATTACACTCTACTAAAATGTTACAAATATTTTATTTTTATTTTATTGGTTTCCTCAATAAATAAATTATTACTAATCAGTTTACTTAAATTAATTTCCAAAATATCTTTTAAAATATTCGACATTATTATCACATTATTTATAGATTTAAATTATATTTGTCATTTAAATTTTTATTTCAAAATCTCTGAAAACAAAAGTATATAATCTGTAAAAAAAAAAATCCTTCACAATATTTAAATTCTTTCCTAAAAAGGGCATCGTCTTAAAAGTGTTTCTTTTAACTTCACTCTACTGATTAGCATAAAATAAAACATAGTGATAAAAATTACATTAAAAAAAATACTATTTTTATGATTGAGAAGCATAAATAAATAGTGGAAATCTCTTTAAAATGCTATCAAAAAAATATTTTTATGTTTTTTTAAAGTTATATCATTTAAAAACAAAAAAATATTTTTAATGTTTTCTGTAATTCATTTTGTAAATTATAATTATATTTTCTATAAATATATAATTTTTATGTTTTTATGTATATTTTAATGTAATTTAAGATTGTTTTTTTTTTTTTTTGAGAAAATAGTGTGATAGATTGAAGGAAATTTTAAATATTTTGATTACACGATGATTAGATGAAAGAGAAAGTTTTCATTGCAACATAATTTTTTATTTTCGATTTTTAATAAATATTATTGGTTTTCTTTTTCTGAAATTTGATTATGATAGATTTTAGTGTAAGAAAAAGATGAGTCTTTGATAGGAAATATTTAAAAATGAATTATAATTTCCGAATCAAATTAATAAAAAAAAAAATACATTAAAGGAAATTTGAGTAAAAAACTTGATAGTATTAAATTTAAGTCGAATTTATTGAGAAAGATTTAAAATCATTAATTATTAAGCTATCTTATTTGATGATTGTTTTAGAAAGAGTATTATTAATTCCATCCAACTTAGAATTACTATCCAACTTAATAACTTAATTCATCTTTTGGTAGTTTTAAACTTATACGAAATATTTTTACCTAATGACGACAAATATTTTTAAATATTTATTAAATTTATTGTAATTCCGAAAATTTCTCAATGATTCAACTATCAGCTGGCAAGGGAAATGGTTACGGATGTTACCTTAGAATCTCATCAAATAGGATACCCCTTCACATATTAAAGAATATTAAAGTGTTTGGGCTAATCAATGTAACCTTCTAAGATAGGTATCAACACATAAAACTGTTCTACGGGACGCCAAATTATTGATAAAAATGAACAACGCTGCATCCAGATTTAAGCATACGATAAGGCTAAGATTAAGCATTACCTCAACAGACAGAACGGAGTTAGTGGACCATCTAACTGTCCCCTTGGTCCAATAAAGAATAGTCAGGATTTTAGGAATTTTCTTCAATTTGGTGGAAGCTGGGGAATAAATCCGCTTAAAGTGATTAAGTTCTTTAGAGAACTATAGTGTTTTGACACGGTACAACGAGATAAGAAGGTGGTCGGTTGGAGAGTATAACGGTCCTTTTAATAAGATGGGAGAGGGGTACATTAAAACAAACGAACGAAAAACAATTTGTACCTGAGGAAATAATCATTCACGTAACCGTCGTCGGGACGGTTATATACAATTTTGGCTCGAAAGGGTTTAATAATAATACATAAAAATCAATTATATTTAAGACTTATCTTACTAAATTAGATTACATTTTCACCAGTCTGCGATGAAAAGTGAATAATAATACAAAAATTCTTCGAACAATTTTCCACAAGAAGATTATTCATCTCAATCTAAATTCATTATTCTGTTCAAAATTCATGTTCATTTGTTTTACCTAAATAATTATTAAATAAAAATTAAATAGAGTTTTTTTTACAGACTACTATTATAATTCAATCGAAATGAAAAGATTTGTATCCTAATTTTACCAGGTCAATTATTCAGATGTATTCATATACGAGTACCGAAGAAATAAAATGCATTCACTTTTTTTTCATCTTAAAAACGAATGTTTTATTATTTAATAAATTAAATATGTAATTATCATTTATTTATGACTTGAACAAATTTGTTTTCTCATTATAACTCAACTCTCAACATTACAGAAATTTACATGAACCTTCATTTTAATTAAACATTACTAAAAATTTCAATATATTCTACCTGTAAGTTTTTACATATGGCAATTGGCAATAAAATGTGTTTAAAATGTGTTCACTTGAATTGAATGATAGTAAATTATAATTAAAAGTGTTTGAAAAAATTAGCTGTCCTCGATTCGCATGAGTTTTTTCTGTCTGTATAGACAATTTGTATATTTTGTCTGATTTCAAATCAATCAGATAATAATTAATAATTTGTCTGTCAATAATTTCTAATATTTTAATATATATTATTGATAGAAAGAAATATATGCTAATATAAATAATAAATTGATTATATTTTTCAAAATACATAAATACAGGGTGTCATAGAGAAACTGAAATAACTAAATTATAAGCAATTTAATTGAATTTTATTTTAAAAATTATATCGGTTTAAAAACTCAGGAAAATTTTAAGAAACACCAAAAAAAAATGGTTTTTAAGTCTACCCTATTTACTATGCTTAAGTATAACTCATAAATTTAACTAAGAATTGTTATAATCTCACAGTTAAGTTCGATTTATGAACTTGGATTCAATTTTGTTCTAAGCTTGATTTTTTTAATAATTTAAACTTCTGAAACGAAATCATACCGAAACGACGTTATTTTTCGATTAATGATAAATATATCCGACTGTATGGCATACGTCTTGCAGGCCTAACTGTGTAAGCAGTATTTCAGTCTTTTCGAAGTCGGTGGCAGATCATATAAAAGACTTAAATTGGATGATTATAGACTAAATCCGATCTGAATTGTAATAAAAATAATTAATTCAAATTTAGGAATGAACAAACTAAATAAATGTCAAATTTTGACTTTTATTTAACCCAAAATTTATAAAATTTTCATCAAATTATTTATATTACTATTTCCATTACTTACTTTAATAAATTTTTATGTAAAAAAAGTTATCTTTAAATTATAATTTATTACATTTTATACCTATTTATAAATGATCGTTTTGTCATTCTTTTGCTTATGAAATTTTGAATTTATTATTTTTAAAAAATCGAACCAAAATTTAACTTTATATTAATTTAATTTAGAGTAGTTTTTCTTAATGAATTCATACCTTCGTTTATTATTTTGCCTCTCTCTAGCTACTTTATATAATATTTAAAACTTAACATAAATTTTTAATTGATTATTCAATTTATATTTCAACTGATTTTTATTGATTTTCAATGTGGGTAGTGCATAAATTTTTTACCAAAATTGAATAAATAACATTTTTATTAATTTTTAAATTAACTTCTTTTATAACTTAGTTTATCATAATTTAAGATCATCGATAAATTTAAATTATATTATATAAAAATTAAGGTGCTGAACGACATTTTTATTCAATAATTTTGGGTAGGCATTAATAAAATTAATATTCCGAAAATTTATCTTGTAAATAAAATTAAATGACAACATAATTTTTCTTTCATTATTATTTAATAGTAGTAAATATTTTGATTTTTGTTAATTTTATTTATAATTAAATTTAAATAACCAGATAGTATGATTTATTGCTGTAAAAAGTGCTTCACTATTTCGATATTTAACTTTCTTATTCCAAAATTAATTGTTATTTTATTTTGATTAACATGAAAAATAAACTCTAAAATAATGAAAAAATTAAAATTTTTAATATAGCAACATTGTATACAAAATAATTAAGTTTCAATTCATTTTATGTGTAATTAATAAACCTTAAAAAAGTTCAATATTTTTAATATATTTCACAATATTTTCTTATATTATTGCACTTTAAATATAAATAAATCCGCAAAACAAATCGAAAATTCGTGACTTAAATTCGATTCAAACTATATAAGAAAAACATAAACTTACAAATGATAATATGATTTTTTTATGTTCAATTGTATATCAACTTTCAATCAATAAATTGTAATCGATTTTATTATAAAAAATTTCATTTTTGATTTTTTTTACAATTAAATATTTTTCACGATTTCTCTTTAATGCAATATAAAAATAAATATATAAATCGATTTATAATTCAGTTTTGTTGGCATTAATATAATATTTACTTATATAGATTTAGACTATAAAACAATATATCGATATAGTCAAATTAAACGCCGTATACACAATTCACAAATTGATATTTTTACTCGGAATACTATTTGATCAATTACTATGCCCAAAGACATACAAGAACATGATTCGAAATTTAGTCAAAGTAGAAATCCTAAAACACATTCTAGTTCATTTCCTTACATTCGATTGCAAAAGCTGGCATATCCTAAGGTACAACAAAAATAATGTCTAGCTGTGCACTAGCTTCTCCTAAAATTGTACATCAATAAAAAATTTATATGTTTAATGTATCGCTGAACTATGTTAGGTTTGCTGCTAGCTTAAACTTATATAACCTTTTAATTTTAATCAAGTATATAATTTTGAATCTTATTTATGAGTTCACTATCAAATAAAATTGATGTGCAGATTCTTTACGCAATTATAGAAAATAATTTATTAGGGTATGCCAATTCACTTAAAAGCTACTTTAAAAAAAAGCCAAATTTATCTAATTTCAGCATGGCTAAAAAAGACGAATTATTAACTATACTTAATTATTTGATGAACTTGAAAAAATAATTTAATTCAGCTTATAAAACACGCTTTCTTCCTGGGTAACAATTAGCTATTTATAAAAATTATCATATTTAATTTTTATTGAAAAAATCACTATAGAGATGCAAATCAATATCAAGGTGATAATTAATTTAGTAACAAAATAAAGTAACGATAAATATAATTTCGATACTTTTTCTATAAAGATGATAAATTATAAAGAATCGAAATTATTATAGTATTGAAAATCGATTTGTTTTCTTTTTTTCTATAATTTATAATTAAAATTTTAATTTTACAAAAATATTTCAAATGAAATTCAAAATCAGTTAAATTCTTTGACTGTTAAAGGTCATTTATTTTTATTAAAACATTTATTTAATTTTTAATTGGAAATTTATGACTTTTGATTGTTAACTTCTTGTGGCTGATGTTAAATTTTATTTTGGCAGAAATTGAGGCAGGTCAGCATTAGGAGTAATTGTGTACGATAACTAATAAATAGTTATTTAATTTTATTTTGAATGTCAATTGAATTGATTAAACAAGCGATTTAGGTTTGTTTATGCGTATTGTATTTTTATATTGGATTGTTAAAGTCTGAATTCAACTGTGTATCAAAATAACAATAAAAGACTTCAAATCATTTTTGAAGGTTGAATTTTTAAATAATAATTTATATTTAATTATTTAGCGATAGTCAGTGGTGCCCAATCTTTAAAACAACATGAAATTTCAAAATATTTCAGAGTATCTGCGGGTCAACAATTTAAAATTAATACTATTTCCACTTATACCTCTAAATATGACAAATAAATGACATACCTCTAAATATTACAAATAAATGACTAAATAGAATTTAGTATTATACAAATGTGAATGGTGCATTTCCCATTTCGATCATATTTTTTGATAATCCGGAATGTTTTTCAATAGATCTTCATTACTGGGGGTATTTCTGTAACGTACAAATTATAAGCAAACTTTTATTTTATGTAAAATATACTTTCATTAAATTTTATAGTGGATCGATCTATTAAAATAATAAAATTCAATTCAGTGCAGAAGTTTGCACTAATTCATAAAAGTTTCTGAAATATAGCTACAAAAAAAAACAGTTCAATTCAATTTAAATTACTATAATAGATCGATAACTTAATTGAATTTTGATCCAAAATAACTGAATTCAATTGGCTTACAATTAATCTGAATCAATTTGTACTATAATTCCATAAATATCACTGTAAATCAACTATATTTAAAATTTAGAATAGATTTTGTTGAAGCTTTACCCTGTTAATCAGTCGATTTTGGAATTCAACAATAGTCAAAATAATCTAATACCTTAAAATAATTAAAAAAATTCCAAACATATTGTATGCAACCAATTCTAATGTAACAATCATAAATAAATTCAATTTTTATATTTCAATTTTAATTAATGATCAATGTCAGACCTTCTATTAATGTTAGAATTTATATTAAATATTTTTAATCCGGAAATTAATGTAAAATATTTAATTTCCTATTAAATCCCAAAACAATTGTAATTAAAGTTAAATAGACTATACTGTGTTGTGTAGATACCATAAATCATATTCATTCCGAATCTTTAGCCAATAACTTTACATAGAATTATTTCCCTATCATTAATTTTTTTTTTCCCATATTTTGTCTTGTAAATATATAAATTTCCCTTTTACAGTTTTTCACCAAAACTTTTATTTTCCAAACTTAACAAGAAAATTAACATTATTTATAAATTAATAATTTTCCAGTGTTCGTTCATTCACGTATATTTATGTGCATTCAAAAATTATTATTGCCATTGACCTAAATACTAATCTGTAATGAATCAAGTTAGTTTTTTTTTTTTTTTTTGGTAACTGATTCAAAAATAAACTATGGCCAAGCAAAATAATAAGATGAAAAATTTCTCCTAAAAAAAAATCATATTCAATTTCACTTAACAAAAGCCACGGCATTCAGAGTGATAATTTTCATTCATTATTGCCATTGACCAGGTTTTTATAGTTGAATCGAAAGTTTTTTATTTTCGTTTCTTTTAGAAATGAATATTGGGATCAAAAAACGGTGACTTTATAATGTATAAAATCAATTGGACAACAATTCATAGCAAGAAATTAATTAAGAAATTATTTTAAATATAATAAGAATAATTTATTATTGATTTGTGCTATATATTTATTAAATTACAAATTATTTATATTACATGTTTTTAAGAGTGATCCAAATTAAAATCGAATATGAAAAAGATTATTATAAAAACAAAAAATCTATTTTTGTATGGCTCACAGTATGGATCGAAACAAACAAAATATTTATTAACATTATCAATATTAAGATTATAACTTTTAGTGGAAATATTTCAATTGAGTTAATAGTGTTTTTCCATTTTAGTTCGAAAGGTTTGATCATATTTCATCGAACTAAATTAAACAAACTGAATTTTTGATCGAATCACATTAAATATGTTCAATGCGTTTAAGACAAACTATTATCTGCTTCCGCATAATAATCGGTACACAGATATTTGACAAAACGACCATTACAGACTAATTAATGTATTTATTTCACACATCATATTTTGACATTGTGACTATTTTAACAGGCGTTAATAGTAGGTCAAATTTCATTCATCTTTTATAAAATATATTTCTTTTTGCAGTTTATGTAAAAGTCTGTAAAATCAAACGTGTTCAGCATCAATAATGAAATATAGTCTATGATGCTACGACTCTACATAATTTTGTATTCATGGAATACAATTTTCGTTAGACTCGAAGCAGCTCCAAAAACTTTATGGAAATAACTATTGAAACACTAAATTACTTATTTAGCGTCTGCGTCCACTTTCAAACAATTATTTAGAAAATATGTTAAATTTTTCATATGTTAAAAAGTTTAGTGTCAGAATTGCTCGCATTTGCAAAAATAATATTGGGATCGTGTATATTGTGAAAATCCTTATTGGGAAGTGCCCTGATAGCATAGATGTACATTAGTTGACATTTATTTTTCGGGAAACTTGAAATTTTGATTCGGCCAAACACAAACACGGATCCATTTAGTGAAAAGCCCTGCTTCCGCAAGAAAACTATACAATATTTATTAAAGTCTCTTCACTTATATCAATCGATTGTACAACTTTTCATTCGCTGTCCCAAAAATCGATACAAACTTTTGGATTGTTCATACAAATACAATATATCGCATACAACAACTGTCAATTTTTACCACGATTTCTCGAAATTCAACTGATCTTATCAGTTGAATGTCGAACTTCTTATCATGTATTCAATTTTTTTTTATCATAGAATTAAATCGAATCTAACGAACGATTTGCACAAATAACAAAATATTGGATATTCTCTAGAAACCACGCAGGTAACCATAACGAAATTGAAGGAAAAGTAAAAGTACACTCTCTTACATGTGAAAATTATCAATAGTGAATAGTATTTTATATGAAACCTCGTTTATATAAGCGGGAAGAAGAAATCTTGAAATATTTCTTGAATCACTGAACACTGACCATTTGTTATAGAACTTCTTCATTAACTTCTTGATTATAATGTAAACAGATCTTTCAATATAGAGATAACAATGATGTATGTCCAATTAAGTCTAAAGAAGCCACCGATGTGATAGTACAATGAAAATGAATCTAACCAAACAAACTTCACTTTCCCAAAATAGGTTTTTTTTTCCTTTTCCTTGCCTCTATAGTTTAAAAAAGATTCATAATCTTTTTGATCTTCCTGAATTATTATTATTTATCCAGGTAGAAATAATACAAATAACTAGCGCCGAGAACTATATTAAAATACTAATATAATGACCCACAAAAACTTTCTATAATTTTTCCCCAATTCAAAATAATTTTACAGATTTCTTTCCCAACTTTTTGACTTACTAAAGAAGTCTTTAAATATATTTTGTTAATTAAAAATTACTCATATTTTTCAAAATTATTATGCCTCCATATGATGCAATTCGAGGTTATTAACTTAAATTCTTGAGGTGAATCTTAAAATAGAAAATTTTGTATAAGTTTATATAAAAAATAAAAGATGAAAATTATAAGAATAGGCCACAAAAGTAAATTTAAGAATAGCCTATTTCTCAAAATTAGAATTAATTAAAATTTATTGACCGACAAAAGATCAAATAAAAATAGAGTTTTACAATAATTTTTTTTTTTTTTGAAATTTTTAGAAATAAAAATAGTTTAGATAAATTCTAAGTAGGAGTAATCAAATTTGTAGGCGATATTTTTGTTGAAATGTCAATTTAATAGTATTGTAAATATTTGAAATGACACCTTAATAGATTTGTGACGTTTAAAAAAAAATGGTTTTTTCCTTCTATTTAAACCTGTTATTTAAAATCTCAAAAATTTCATGATAATGAATGCAATTTAATTATAATTATTAAACCTGTTGGTTGTGTTTTTTTTTTTTTTAAATTTATAATATTTAACAGCGACTTTAAGTAATGACGAATTTTTGTTAATAAAATAATCAATGACTCAATTTGTATATATGATGAATGATGTCAATAAATGATTAGATTATGTATAAAATATAAGTTTTAAAAAAATAAAAATTATTCAGTTATTGGGAAATAAAAAGTCTGTGACCTTCATAGACAATACCGGATCGGAACTAAAATATATTTGATTTGTAGTTAGAAAAATTTGTTTGGTGTATTAAACTAAATATCTGAAAATTTAAAATTAAGGTTAAATGTGTTGAATGTAGCATATCTACACGTTTTCTAACTCTTGCTGTTAGTTTCATTTTGATAAACTTGACAAAAAAACTACCTTTCGGAAAAATATAAAGTATATTTACTTCGGAGCCTGATACGTATACTTTTGATAGTCTTGTCGTAGACGTGCTTACCATTTAAGCTTTGCAAAGTCAAAGCTTGTTTCATTATTTTTCAGAGCTGTAATTAATTGCTCTTCAAAATTTGTATACATGAAATGACATATATTTAATTTGAAATGCTATAAATATATCATCGACTTATGTCAAATATAAAAACGGCAAGCCGCAAAAAGTTGAAATCGATAACGCTTTCTAGCGGTACAACAGTCACTAGCGATATGAAGCCGGCGTGTTTATCTACTGTCATGTATTTCAATATATTTTAATATGTAGCGTCGAGACTAGATTATATTAGATTCGATTTTACAAGGAGGATCACTACTAGCTCTAATCACTGCAGCCATGCGGCTTATTGTGATTTCCCTTTTCTAACTATGTGTCACTACCCAGATCCGTACTATTGATAAAACAGTAAAGCTCCTTGAGTGAAATGGACTACGTACGATTGAAAGGCTGTAATTATATGTGACTACGGAGGTATCGTATGTATGCGTTTTCTCGCTAGCGCCTTTCATTCACACATTATATGTTCTGCTGTCTCTTCCTCGTCTTCGCAAATTCTGCATAGTTGATCTTGTGATAGTCCATACCACCAATATTAAAATTGATCTCTTAATAGATCTAATAGTTTTCTGAATAATCTAGCAAATTCTAAACATTTATTATATTATTGATAATATAATATAACTTCGTGATCATTTCATTTTCTTAACTAATTATTATTTCTATATATTATCAAGAAACAATTGCGTTGAGCTGAAAATGCATCAGTCATTCAAAGTCACACCCTAAAAAATTCATTGACATAATAAACTATATATTTTTAAAATCAAATGAAAGATGAAAGATATGAAAATATTATTTAATAAAAAACAAATGTAAATGAATAATTTTAAATTATATAGTAAATTTTTTTTAGTAATGAAATTACTCATAAAGCACGTATAATTCGTGTAACTATTACAACAATACAAAATTAATTAGGTGCTAATAATGCAATTACATAGGAAAAATATTTGCTTTATGAAGTAATAAAGTTTTCACTGAATTTTTTAATTATAAAATTTATTATTTTCTACTAATCTTTAATATTTTTTCTGACTTAATTAAATTGAAAATATTTTCTTTATATAGCATGAAAGTTACATAGAACATAATTATGTATACATTTCTCTTCAATAGCAAAATATGAATGGATCATAATTTTTAATTATATGATGTGACAAGTTTTTTTTAACAAATATTTCCTGTGATTATGATTGTAAAATAAGAAAAACCATTTCTATAATGAAATGTTTCTTAGAAATCTATTTACCAGCTCAGCGCACTCATCATCCGGTACGGAGAAGATGGATTCATTTTAGTTTTTTTGTTAACTGATGCGTAATTTTGCAAAGGGTTGTACTTTTTCATGTAATTAGTTCATATTTTCGTAACGAATGACTCACTGAATATCCTTTTTTTTTCTCAGTCATCATATCTGTGCGATATTTACTTTTCCAGCCAATTTAATTTTTGAAGAAAATTCGACACAAGAACTAAATATATTCATGGAACCCTTTCGGCATTGTCATAAGTTGTTTTGCTTTATTACACACGTAAAAACAATATTTTTTTAAAGTAATTTTTGCATCTTAATTTATTCTTTCAACTTCACTTAACGAATTTTTGATGGATATAGACTACACTTTTAAGTTTCATTTGCTCTGTTAATGAAGTACTTAATAATAAAAATAAAAGAATATTTTTTTTGGCGGATAAATTTAAATTTCATCATGTGGTGAACACCTGGGTTCTTTTAACATTATAAAAAAATGTAGGTGCGTTTTTTTAATAAAGAAATTTAAAAGAATTATTTATACCAGTAGAAATATTTAGTTTAAAAATAAATGAATATAATTTTTACAATGGATTAATTAAAAAAAAAAAAATTATTAAATCTTTGTCAATCATTTTTTATATTAATTTTCTAGTACGGAATTATTAATTCGAAAAGAGTTCACACGCAATTTCAGTTTTAAATATCCTATAACTATGTAATTTAATTTTTAGTTTCTAAACATTTTCAAACTTGTACTATTTGAGATTGAGATACATTTCAAGTTCTTTAAATTCTGTCTTGCGTATAATTTACACCTGATATGTTTTATCAAAAAGTATATATAGAAAGAGATCAAAACTTATATAATAGTTTTTGTATTGACGAAAATTAGGAAATTAAATCTCACAAGCATGAAAGGTTTTTTTCAAATATTCATACTTCCAAATACTCATAAAATATATGTACTTTTTGATTTTATGTAAGTATGTGCATTTAATCTTGAAAACAACTTTTGGGGAATGATCTTGAAAACTTGAGAAACCCACAATAAAAAAAAATTATATAAGTTTTGATCTCTTTCTATACATACTTTTTGGTTGTATTCATCAATTTAAAACTGAAATTTTCTGACAGTTTACTAAAGTAATAGTAAAAATTGTCTGTAAAATTAACAAAATATAATTAAGTAATGTGATTCAAATAAATTTAGTAAATTAGGTGATTTTAAATAACTGATTTTATCGAAATACAAAATTAGCTCATAAGTACATCAAAAGTTGCTCTAAATAATTCTTGTTAAACTTCTGGTCATTAATTTGATTAGTGTATAAATAAAATTATATTTACTATAATTTATATACCTTTTAAACTATGATTCACATTACATTTTATTGTATTTAGTTAAATGCTTAAATTCTTAACATTTAATTGCAAATTGTAATACATATACCAACATATTTTTATCATTAATTTTTTTTTATATACTTGGACCAAAAAACGAATATATACAACACAACAACAACAAAAAAGATTGTTAATTTTTTTTTTTTTCGTTATTATTATTTGCTATTGTACAAATATTAAGATTATAATATGAAAAATATATTTTTCTTTGTTAATTCCTAACCATAGCACTGGTTCACCACACCATCATTGCTAATGAATTATTCATAACACGTTAACCTCGAGTACATAAATGTCTAACCGTTTTTATGCAGCATAATATTTTTATGCTATTTTTATACTGTATAATACATAGGGAAAAAATCAGAAAATTTTATTATATTTTATACTTATAAGTCATACAAAAACATACTCTTTAGGCACATTACAACAAAATTATTGGAGAATCCTTAACAAACCAAAAAAAAAAGAAAAAAAAACTGAAACCCATTCATTTTTTAATCCCACTTTTCTATCGTACTAATAAAATCTAATATAAAAATTTATTATCCCTAGTGAAGAAAATTTAGTTTTTTTCTCTTTTTACAATCCTGAATCATTAAATTAAACAGCCCTCTTTAATTTACCAATGAATTGTATACATGACCCATCAACTGATTCATTTCCGACATAAAATCTGCTGAGTTTTATCGAAAAAAATGTGTTGTAATAAAATTAGACTTTGGACACTGGTTTTCTGTAATATTAATATGAATTTGCCTCCCTTGATGATGATTTAATATTATGAGGTCACTCTCTAAACATTGTCATCATCACAAAAAGTTCTTCATGGCAAAAAAAAAATTTTTTTTGAATGTGTGACCTCAAAATGAAATTCCTATTTGTATGATGAATGCAAATTTAATAAAAGGTTTGTTAAACTGGTTCATCCCACTATCATTTTTCTTGAATGTGGTTGGTGGTATAAGACAAAGTTCTGTTTGCTAAGTGAATAAAAAAATTAAAACTTTGTACAGTTTTTAAAAGATTGATGAATTAATTTTATATGGAAAGATTCCTTGATAAATATCAGACCTGAAATTTTAAATTTTTAAAGCCATACAAATTTGAATATGATAAAATTTGGTTAAAAGAAAGTTTCACTTTAAATTGAAAATATCGATTGCGATTGATGCTAAAATTATATTGACATAAATTTGGAAACATTTTTTTAACCTAAAAAATTTATTATTTAATTTACCGACCACATTTAATGTAAAAAAAATTTAATTTTACTTTAAATATGCTTGAAATCATAATTTTGTCATATTTTGTAAAACTACAAATTTCCATTTAAATGGAAATACTTTTATGTCTCGTCCTACGGGGCGCGATGTATTTTGAAAGACGCAATCTATGATATTTAATCTTAATTATTCTTGCTTTTATTGGCAACATTAAATTTTGAAAATTCCTTTGAAATAGAACAGAGAATAGAGTTGAAGGCGAAAGGCGTTTAATTTTTAAAATTAGTATTCTTAAGAAAGTATTTTTTTATTTTTTAATAGGCCGAAAGGGTGCAACTTGTTTTACAAAAGCATCACCCTCCTTTAACAAGAGTAAGTGTGGCATTGATTCAGTAAGAGTCCAACTTATACTTTCTAATGATTTTTTAGTTACAAGATACTAGTTTAAATTTGGTCACTTTGATATGAGCATGCGCTAATTCGTAATTGATTTATTATTATTTTAAAATATTAAAATTGTAGAAAAATGACTTTCTAAGTTAATATTTCACATTTACATTTGTAGCCTTTCACACTACAAATTTTCACCTAACGCAATACAATTTTATTTTCATTGTATTTTGAATTTCCAAAAATTGTATAAGTACATAATTAAATAATGAATGAACTATTATTACTTACGTACTTACTGCATGGCGCTATAGTCCATCAATCAAGACCCTTTTATAGTCTTTTTCAAAATGCATTTACAAAGTGCGGTTTTAAGCACTTCTTTTCCAATTTTCCGAAAGTCATTTAACACGTTATCGTACGTGATAATTGACGACTTTCTGACGGATTTATACTGTAAATTTTTTACATAGCACGTCTTTGATCTGCTTTAACTACATGACCCAGTCAACTCAGAAGCTGAATTTTAATCCATTATGTTATGCTATCTCTGTAGAGTTATATTGGTATTGGTCCGAATATCTATATCTGTCCAAATTTCATAAGCATACGTTATTACAGGTCTATTAATATTGTTTTGTATATTTTAGATGTTTTACGTATGACTTACATAATATTTGTACATGATAAAATATTCGCAGTAAAAAACTTGGAAAATTTGAAAATTTCTCATTTTTTCACAAATAAGTTTTATAATGGTAAAATATAAAATTGCATATGTTGCATAAAATTACATTTAAAATTTATAAAATATTGATTTAAATTTTTTTTTTTTGTTTTATTCCAAATATATTGTTGAAAATTTGCAAATTTAATTTGTACAAATAATGGTACATATACCCACATTGTGTACCCATATAATTTTCTACCCTTAAAGTTTATACTCGTAACTTTCCTGTTTGACAATTAAATAAATATTCAATAAATATTTTCAAATTTTAGTGTTTATTTTTATTTAAATAGTTTATATGAGAAATGTAAAACATAATATTTTATTATTTATAATTAAGTATCATTTTGTATTGACATGTTCAATTTAAAATTTTCTATTTATGTAGAAATGTACATGAATATAATAAATAATATTAAGTTCTCTATGTACTTTCAATTCAATTTAACCAAAATATTTTGATAAAATTGTTTATTAGAGAAATTTTATACAAAATCAATTTTAATTGTATATGAAAATTAAAAGAACCTCAATAAATTTGTAATATTTAAATTAAATTGTATAAATAAATGAATTTCAATTGATTTTAATATGTTATTCTACAAAAGTTAACAGGCTTTTCAAAAAATTCATATATATTCACTTAACCAAACGGACTCCGAGATCTCTATATGAGCAGATTTAAAGTTAGAACAATTCAGATTTAGAATTGGGACATTTTAACCTAAATACGCATCTACACTGTATGTAAAATGGCAAATACGAAGAAGAATCGGTTGAACATATTTTGTAAAGCATCAAACATCCATCCAGATTTCGTCACTTTGAACACAGCTTTATGGACCCAATAGAACTGTTATCGAACCTAACTTAGTATTCAGTTAGGTTCGCAGTGGTCGTATTTCTAATAAATCCACAGTGGCCGCAGTGATTTGGAACAACGGGACCTAACTGAACCCTATTTAATCTAATCATGTCGATAGAGAAGAAGCTTAACAAAATTATATTAAATTTTGTGTAAAAGTTAATAAGTAAATTAAGTTTTATTTATGTTACATAAAAAATCTACAAATTTTCTATTCAGTTTATTACAATTTCTGAAATAAATTTGTACTTGTGTAGTGTTCCATAAATTAAAATTAATTTAATATATTTTGTTTCGATTTATGTTCAATTTATGTTCAAATTAAACTCAATCAAAAATCTCAATCAAAATATATTCATATCTAACCACTTTACAATATAAGTTTAATTAAATGCGCGGATAATTTAAATTAAATTTTTACTTGCAATTATAATAAGGCGATGAATAATTGGGGATTGCGAGCTAAAAAATTGATTGAGTTACATATTTTTCCACCAAAATAATAGAATTATTAAATTAAAGAAGGTAGCAAATTGAAATTTTTCTATAAATTGGGTGGCATTTTATATAGCACACCTTGTAAAATATATGTTTAAAATAATTGCAAAATTATGTAATCATAATGGCACACTGAAAAAAAATAATCAATACAAAAACAAATAAAATTTTCTACCCACATAAAAAGTTTTTTGTTCACAATTTTTGCATTTTGCATTAGTTGAAGAAAAATATGAATTTATAATTTTTGATCGTAAAATTTCAATTTTTATATTGGCTAGACAAATTTTATATTTCTACAAAATTTATGCACTGCTACAAATTTTTTTTTCATTCAGCTTCATCATAACTATAAGATATATTTAAGGAGCTTGAAATTTTGTATTTTTATGAATGGGAGAAAAGGATTTGTTTGAAATTTAAGCTATTATCTTGTAACTAAGTAATTATAAAGAATAACTTGGGGTCATATTACTCCCTCACTTGCTGTAGGTGAGTGGGGGATGTTTTTGTAAAAGAAACTGCACCCCTTCCTCTAGGAGGGGATCATAATTAAAAAATATTAAAGTACTTTCTTATGAATTTTTATTATTCACCTTTTCCATGAAAGAAACTTCAACTTTTGAACTCCCGGTATTACAAGTGCGGTTAAAAGCTTCGGTAATCAATCATAATATATGATTTTGTAAATTGGTATTGAGATATCATAAATTGAGTCTTTCAAAATACCGCTCCCCGCATTATAGGATGAGGACAAAAATTATATAGCATTTGTAATATTGTCTTCTATTATTGCAATCTTAATAGCTTACAAAGTACAACAAATATTACAATTTAACATGGCCCGCATATTAAATAAACCCCATGTTATACGAGTCACATAAAATAGAAATTAAAGATAGCCACTTTTTGCACAAAATATTCAAATTTCAGAATATCATAAAAAAAAATTGAGTAGGATTTGGAAAAATGCGTTACTTCGCACCTAATATTTAGAAAATTAATACTAAAATTGTTGTAAAACGACTTCCTAAGTTGATCTTTTACCTTAAAGCCATGAAAATTATTCTAAAAAATATTGACTAATTTGAAGACTTAAAAGTTAAATATTTTAGAAATAAGTAAAATTTTGAAATACATTTTAACACAAAAATTATTTTCAATTATTTTACTAAAACTTTACATTCAATTTCAAGGAAGAATAAATTTTGAATTAGTAGTGCAAGTGCCTATCAAATTTGACTATCTTGATTTTATTTATTTTTTCTTTGATTCCCTAGAGGTGAAGAATATTATTATATTTTACAAAATTCTATATATTTTGTCGAATAACAGTGAAAGGTCGTTAATTTAGAGTTTCAGAAATTGTAGTATTAAGTAATAGAGCAAGGTAACAAAAAACAAGAGTTTTTTTTTATGTTGTTGTCGAATTTTACTTTGAAATAACACTCAAATATAAAATAATATTGCAGACTAAAAAAATATTGGATTTTGTTAAGCTTTAAATATAAAATATATTCAAAAAAATAATTTCGAGATATTAACTTTTCAAAATTTGAGATATTAAAATTTTCTACTAATGGTAGCCATTTAAAAAGCAGTTCATTTTATTTAACTCCTTCTACAGTTTATTATTTGTTTTTAATATTTTAATATTCTTCATTTCCCATTAATTTATAATTTTCTATCCATCCTGTCTTTGTGTAGTGTACCCACAACACAAATGGTAATTCTTGAATATAAGTAATAAAAAGCAAAATTTAAATGGCAACAGTGCAAAAAGCAAATATTTTAGCATACACAATAATTAACAGCACTCGGTAAAGTTCATGTAACTAATGCACATAGAAGTTCGGCTTAGCATTTTTTTTATATATTTTCACAATTCCTTAAGTATTAAAACGTGAAAAAGCAATACAAAAATAACAAGAATTTCCTATTTCTTTGCAATTTAATATTATTATATTTTCATTCCTAATCAGATTAAAAGAAAAATTCATATTTATTATTACTATTATTATTATTTTGTACAATTGGAAATAATATTATTTTTATTTCATTTTATTTTCTTATTCTTTAACATCAAAGTTGAAGATTTTTATAATTTTCATAAATTTTACATTTTCAAGATAACACAAAAATGCAACGTTCATTAACCTTATTAAAACTAGCTTCTGCTTACCATCTAATTTACAAAAGGTAACATTTTTTTTTTATATAAATAATAAATTTATCCCATTAGAAAAATAATTTTAATTGCATTTTATTATATTTTATAATTTTTTTTATATAGTATACGACGATAAACCAACCCTACATGTCCTTTGTGTAGATAAATTGCATATAGTTTTTATTTTTTATTTACTCCTTATAGTTGCAATCCTTAAAACCTTGTGAAAAGCAATTATTTCTGAAAAAAAAAAGTTCAATGTCCTTTTTTAGGACTATACTATATTTATTATATGCTCGTAGATTTTAAGCCACAATCCACAATACAATAAACAATTTTTTGTCAGTAATTTTTTTGTTTTATATCCTGCAGTAGATTTTTAGAGATATAGTGGCAAAAATAAAAACGCAGGTGGAAAATTTAGTTTTATTCGTTCATTTTTCTACTATATTGTAAAATTAAATAATAAATTTTAAAAGTGGTAAAAGATTTTTTTTTTACATTATTGTATAATTCACATTAAGAATAATGTTAGCAGCTACTAATTAAAGGATTACCATATTTTCAAATGAAAATGAAAGAATAATTTGAAATAAATAAATTATAGTAGACTGTCAACTCTGTTATTCGTATAGTTAATATTAATTAGAAAATTGGAAAATAAATTTTATAATAAATGTTGACAGGATAATATTATTCTTATGTAATTGTAAATTATTGAGTTCTGGTAGAAAATGAAGTATAGTAACAAATTGTTCGAATTATTGGTATATCTGTCCTATTATAAGCTATTTATACTGAACCCATTGACGAATCTGAATAAATCCATAATTTGTTTCCAAATCTCCAAATTTAGATTATTTTAATATCTTAAAATCTTCTTTTCATATTTAACGTAGAATATAAAACTATTATTTTCTACTATGTACTTTAACTTTTTTAACGGCCTCGACAGAGTTACACCGTAAACATACAGTGTTTTGATAATTTTACCTATTCCATAATATCCTACTGTTAGTATTCTAGATATTAGTGGTTATTTATTATTTATTAAAAAAACCGACATGGCATTTAGTTACATTTTAATTGACAAAAGTCTTAAATTGAGGATATTTAGTAAAATTTACCGAAATTTAAAATTCCTTAAATAGAAATTACTGACAATAATTAAAAAAAAAATTGTCCATGACTTTTTGTAGATGGCGTAGTGATAATGTGCTATAATCCATTGCGGATATAGTAAAGAAAATCTCAGCATGTAGAAAAAGTGTGTTGAGGGTGAGCTTAAAGAAATGGGAATACTCTTAATATCACTATTTTTCTGTTTGTTTTCACTAATACATACAGATAATTGGTTCATTCAGCAGTTCTTATTTAATCGTTTTCGATGATAAGAAACCTTCTGTTTTTGGATTAGAAACTCAATTACTAACTATACTTTGCTGACAACAAATGGTTTACTTCTCACTATTAAAACCCATTGCATATAAATGTTTCTGCACTATGAAATTAGTTAGTTCCAAATTCCCCAAATTACAATAAAGTATTAAGAAAGATCTTTGATAAGGCCAAGGCTCAACGTTATTTTCTCTAAATTTAAGATTATTTTGGTAATACTAAAATCAGTCTATAAATTTATTTCTGTATATAAAAAAAAATCTTCCCTACCCTTAACATCATATAAATATTTTATCAATTCTTCCACAATTTCAATTCAGCAGCCTATATTGTATATCTATTAAATTTTACTACATAATAATGAAATATAAATTGCATCAATATATAAATAATAATCATTTCTCTATCCAAAACATTTTATATTCATTAAATTTATATAATTTAATATTTAAAACTATATTTGCACAATTTTATTAAAAGTCTTGAAAAAGTTCTTCAATGATTTTGAATTATTTATAAAAATTCATATTGCACAGACGGACGCCTACTCTAACTTTCCGGATGGCGCCTTTAATTTAATTTTGTCTCATTTTCCTTTTTATTTCGCCTTTATATTATAATAATAGTTATTTTAAATAATTCGTTTATTTTTTCTTCTTTAAAGCCATTAATCGTATGTCAGAAACACAAGACAACATTTACAGTCTAATAATTCATCATCGTCTCTTTTTCTAACATCCTCTTTGCATTTCCTTTATTAGTTTATCCTGTACTAATATATAAATTTTAACTATTTAAAAAGGAAGTGTTGATTTTTTTCTGATTGTATAGTTTGGTGTCAATCAAATCATCTTACGCCATTATAGTTATAGGCATTAAAAATCTTTAGGGGTTTGTGTTAAGTGGTATAGGTTGAAATATGATCCTCAATTATAGTTGGTTGGTTTGAACGTGTAGCAAGATCACTGATCCAATTATGGATATCTTTCTTATTCCCAAATTAAGCCACTGCATCAGTAGATAAAACTGACGATTTTCCATATGCAGAAGTGATATTCAGTCAGATTAGTTCGAGGTGTTAATTCTTATGTACAAAATGAATTTTAATTATTTTAAATGTCCTAGTTCCTAGATATCTCAATTCTCAATAGACCGATAATTTAGCCTATTTTTTGTTTTATTTCTGCATTATTAAAATTAAAAGATATTTTTATTTTTATTTTGATTCAATGCATTAAATTTATCAAATTCATAATTCAAATTAAATCAATTTTGTGTGAAATAAAAAAATTACTAATAATTTATCACCTAAAATAATAAATTTGTACAATTTGTCTTTATCCATACTTGAATCTTACCAATTTGAATAATTTAATTTTGAAAAATTACATATTTTTATTAAAATTACTTTTATTTATGCAATTTATAAATGTTTTGAATTTAAAAAAGAAAAATTTATGTAAGTAAAATAATTCATATTATTATTATTCACTGAATATATAAACTTTTTGAATGCCACAACATTATATAAAAAAAAAAATTTATAGTGCGTGTTAGGTTAATTTGAAGGTAATCAGAATCATATGCCATGCGTTCAAATTATTATATACCTGAAATAAAATAGTTGAATTTAATTAATTATATTTTTTTTTACAATAGTTTTGAGTTATTTCTTTAATATGTTTCTCCCTTTTGGGCGTATGTAAGGTAATTTTATACTCACAACGCCAGACTATATTATACAATTTTTAAAGAATTTTGATGGAAAGAAGTGAAAAAGAGCATAAAGTTCATAATTTTGTAGTCACGTACAATGGTGAAGATAAAGTTTTTTTTTTTTTAATAAAGTTCTTTATTTAATAACCTTCTATATAAATGTAATATACATTTGAAAAATTAACAAAAATGAAGGAATCCAAATTGTGTTAACATGGGCAAAGTGTCCGATTTATTCGTGAGTTGCAGGAAAGTAGGTTGCATTTGGAACGTTTTATTAATTATGAAATCTATTACAACAAACAAAAATAGTTCCACGCTTAAACTAAGCAATATTTGACAGTTGTTCTCATCCCCATTTCTAAAACAATCGCAGCGCTATTTGAAAATGCCGGAATTCGCGAACAGTTCAAACTTTCACAGTCATGGTAAATTATACTCATTATACTCGAAAGGCATTGCTTCAGTAGTAGGTAAATACTATAAAAAGACAGCTTTGCGGTCTTTTTTTACTGAGCATAATTCAGTACTGAATATTATGCAATCAAAATGAAAAACATTATAAACAATCATTTTGAAACTCACTTTATATCTTTTTAGCCATGGAAACTAAAAGTTGTAAAGCACTTTACCTCCTATAACGTATTTTTCGACCTGTTAATTTTTTTTTTTTATAATTGTATAAATGATCTACAATTCACTGACCTACCACCTGATGTGCATGCCGCAATCTAATGTAAGAATTTCATAGAACACCCAAGAGAAAATGCACTATAAAAAAAATATCATAATTTTTATTAATAATTTTTGTTTTTCATATTTTCTTTGGTGTTTATTTAAGGTTTGTTTATTTTGTAATTTTGTTGACTTTATAAATGAAAATTGTATTTATTAAATTTTCATTCTTAAATTATAGTGAACTTCTAATATTTTTTAGAATTTCAGAAATAGAAATTTAATTTAATATTGAACTCGACCGAAAATTTGTGATTAGCATAGTAAAATAATGATAATTTCATTTAATAATAAAAGTTTTTTAATATTTTTGTATTTGAATAGATTAATTAAAATTAAATATTTTGTTGATTAAATAATAATAATATAAATTTATTTTTTCTCTCGTTACAGGTAAGAATCAAACTTAAAATTGCGTTTTCTTAATAAATTCATTTGTAAGTACTAATATCAAATTATTCTTAAGTTATGAATACTAAAATTTGCAATATAACCTTCAAAAAATGGATTTGTATGAAATTTATTTTCTGGATGTTTCAAAATACCTTGCCTTCGGGGATTTTTCTTGTTCGCAGCAACAACTCATAGAACCGCTCATTATATTTGTCACAGAGTATCATAAAAACTTCTAGTTGCTGCCATACAAACATAGAATTAGTTCTTTCAGTGGATCCATGCTAGAATTTTCCGTTTATGTGGAGAACCGTGTGTTTTTGCTCTAAATATATGCCTCTAAAAATTAGATGTCATAGTTCGGTGGGTCCATGTTAAAATCCCCAATTATATACTTCATAAGTTCAATGCTCTA
This sequence comes from Rhamphomyia laevipes, assembly GCA_963920725.1. NCBI lineage: Eukaryota > Metazoa > Arthropoda > Insecta > Diptera > Empididae > Rhamphomyia > Rhamphomyia laevipes. The sequence continues at coordinate 23,578,495 of OY987258.1, read as the reverse complement.
TTCACACCATAATTATTACCCGATTTCAATAATATTTCATACACAGATTACTTTTGTCATCTAATAGGTGCCGGTAGCGACATGGTAAATTAATAGCTTAGTTTCCGAAGAATATTTCATTTATGTTAGAAAACAAGTAATTATTCTCCGATTACAATTAAAATTTGGTATGCATGTTAGTTTTGTAATCTAACAATTTCGACATATAGTTCATAATTCAAAATATTCCAAACTTATAATTTTATTATTAAATTTTACATTTTTTTTAGATATAATTCTACAGCTTTCATTCTAAATATATATGGAACAATAAAAGTAAAACCTACTCACATAAGAAAGCAATTTTCAAGAAAATCCTTTTAAACAAAATTAAATTTTTCTTTTCAATATAAAAAATTATTTATTTTTCTTATTATCACATAAAAATTTAGTAATCTCTCTAACAATTCTAAATATATCAATATACATATATGTATGTATGTATATAATAGAAAATTATTTTTATGAAATATATTTTCAATAATATTATAGTACAAAATGAACCCATCAATTTGAACACAAAATAAATAACCTAACCAATAATGACGATAAAATTGACTTGTCCTACTTATTATATACGTGTACATTATAAATCTTTTACAATATAAAAATAATATAAACGATGAAAATAAAAAGATTTTGCACCACATGTGAATTCCTAGTTTAGTACTGTTTACAAAATATCATAATAATAATGTGATTTCAATTTTCATACAAGTTAAATTAGGTCCTTATTAGGTCCTTATTGAAGTTTATTATATAAATTTTTATATTAAATTCTGATTATTCAAATATTTCACTCTTATTTTGTTAAGAAATTCAGAAATTAGCAGCAGAAAATTAAATAGAAAGTAATGCTTAACGATTTAACAAACTCTAGAAGTAGTTCAGAAAATTGACATGTAATTATAAAGATATTAATACTCAAAATGAATTGGTATTTCTCTTTTACTAGATTACTTTAGATTAAATTTGAAAATAGGTCTGGGCATCAAGTTACCATAAACACGCGGAGTCTAAATTGACCTATTTTAGTTAATACACTTAATATAGTTCTCTTAATAATTTAATTGTTAATAAAATAAACTTAAATTGACTGATTTCAACATTCTTTTAACTTCTACAATCACGATTCGTCTTTCAACTGCCATTTGATTGACTACGTCCTCGTTATATATTCTGGGTCTATATCCAGGTATTACGTAAACTATAATATTAACCGATAGTGGGATTTGTAAAAGCCAGATAGAATACGCACTTAAGAAATCTGTTTTATTAAGATATGTAGAAAATAAATACACTTATTAGTAAATTTCATTCGGAAACTAACTTTCTATCATTGATTTTACTTCTCTGGGAAAATAAGAAATATTTATTCTATACAAAACAGATTTTTCTCTTCCAATCCCTACAGTTATTGCTTTACTTAATTTTTTTTAAAAAAAAAAAAAAACTGCAAATTCAATGACGATAATAAATATGGTACCGAACCAACCCCTAAAGACTTTTCTTTATCTTCCGTTTTGTTAAGGTTACGTAAACATTTTCCATTTATTTCCATCAAGTATGAAAAAAAAAGAAACAACATTGAATAAAAAAAACATAATGCTTAAATATCCTTTTAACATTTTTTTTTTGCCGCATTGTAATATTCGCGACAAATACATTCATACGCGAAAATTGGAGTATGTACAAAATTTTCATATGAATGCATAAAATTCTTTAAAAATCAATTTGGAAAGTAATGAACGAATTTCAGCATAAGAATAAAAAAAAATAAGATTTAAGAAATTTTTTATAAATAAATTCAAAATTTTAGTACCAAAAATAACTGAAGTACTGAAGATACATTCAAGGATATTTAATAAAACATAAAGATATATACGTACTTATATATAAACAGAAATGTTTTTGTGTAATAATAATAATGTGAGGGAATTTTTTATTTCTTTTGTGTATGATAAATTGATGTATTTTAAGGGTTGTAAGGATATTATAAAAAAAATATTATGGGACACTGAAAGAAACGATTTAATAAAATGTGTAAAATGTATCGCAAAGGATTTTTTTACGTAAAACAATCAAATAAAATTATAAATTCACTAATATTGGACACTGTTTGGTACATTGTAAATCCTAAGTTTCGTTGTAACATTGACTAAGTCCATCACTAAGGATTTGTTTCATTAATGCTTCACCCTAGTGTGAAGCACAGTTGGTTCATATTAGTGTATATTGCGTTCCCTACAGTTTTCCAATAACAAAAAGTGAATTCTAACTAAAGTGATTTTTTAGTTAGTTTATCGAATTCTTTACAAAAATATCACCAAATAGTTTAATTTCTAAAATATTTATTTAAAAACATTTTAAGAAACTATATTTCTTTAAATTTTAATACAATGCTAATTCAAATGGTTTTAATATGAATAAATCTGCATGGAAAATATTTCCACATTGATAGGAAATAACTCCACATTATTCAAGTTATTTTTCACCACAGGTGCGAATATTCTAAAGTAAGTGGACGGATTAATTTCCTATTCGAAAATTTATATTTTTCAAATATTTTTGTGCATTTGTCTATTAAATCACATCCAATCACTTGCTACCTCAGCAACCATGATATATTTGTAATCAATTATTAACATCATCATTGTGTTGCATACATTCCCGGGACTCGGAATGTTAAATATCATTAACCCAACAATAGATCACATTCATGTATTTGTCAAAAGTGCTTCAAATTGCCATATTTTCATGGTCTTGTTATGAATTTGTTGGGAATTTAATGAAAATTTCGGTTTAGTACCTACTTTTTCTCAGTGTATTTTCTGAAATTTGTATTTTTGTGGTTTTTTTTTTCAAGCAAATAAATGAAATGTTCCACAAGCACATTATTTAGTTTCATTTTTTCAACCCCAACGTTTATATGAATTAACCTAAAATTGTGTATACGTTGCGGGAATTTCGTTATAAACATATTTAGTGTCATAATAGATAGATGTAATTTGTTTTCAAAATATTCATACAAATGTAAAAAAAAAATGTTTATTCTAAATTCATAACCATACGATTTATCAACTGCAACATCCGTCACAGCTAAAATGTACAATTTCATTTCGCAATCGCAGTTGTTGTTTTTCAAATTTCGGAAGGGAAATATCATATTTAAGGATATTCAAAAACTTGTAGACTGTAAACCACTTAAGTTCTCAGGAATTTTATTTTTTTTTTTATTTTACGTTCGTACATAAATTTTGATTTGTTTTTTGATTTTTTTTAAAAAAAAAACTCGTTTGTTGTTTGTTACTCAAAAAAAAATGTATCTTTTTGCATGGAAAACAAATATTTTGTTTTGTAACTAAATTTGAATTTCGTTATATATTTTTTTATATCCGTTGAAGACAAAAACAACTATACAAAACAATATTAATTTAAATATAGTAATATAACTATTTTAAAAAGGCGCCCAAGGGATGACAGCAGAAAAATATGAACTATAAGAAAGAAAAAAAAACATTGAAAATAGTGAACAAGTGAACACAGCTAAGAAAATTATGTTACTTTTTATTTTGAAGTAAGCAATCATGAAATTATTCAGAATAAAAATTGAAAATTATTAGTATCCAAAGTCCTTTAAGGTATCAGGAAAACAAAGTTAGCATATTTCATCATAACTTTGGAAGTTTGAGCTAAGAAAATATTCAAATAATTTTGTTTTCATTGATTATCTTTAGTTATGGAAAATCTACTCTAATTTTTAATTTCAAATTATATATAAAACATAGTAACCTATAAATCACTCAAAAAATCCTTCAAGTATAATATATGTAAGTGAATTTTATTAATGATATCCTAAGTATATTGAAAATATGTTTACCTATTTATTATCCTTAAAGATTATTCAGTTTTCTTACGATAAAAAAAATATATAAATCAAATTGTAAAAAAAAAAATTCCATAAAAACTGTTTTTAAAAAAAATTAATGTCTCAACGTGTAATCCTAACGATTCAATTTAAAATGCATTCAATTTTCCTTATGCATTTATTCTCGGATTTCTAGGGAAATAAAATCTATGCTATATTTTTATAGAAAATCCTTAAAAATCATATCATCACATGTATGCATTAACTCACATTACAATTTAAAAGACTACACCTGTCCTTGGACTATCTATTTTTTCACATTTGAGATTACAGGCAGAATTTTTCTATATTTTATTTTATTGTATGTATGACAAACCGTATAATAATACCAAATAAAAGGATATTTTATCTCAATATTCTAAAAGCACATATATATCCTTACATTTATAATGATTTTTATCTCTTGTTTCATTTTCTATATACCATTAAAAGGAATAAAATGCAATAAAATTGCATACAAGGATATGAAAAAAAAAATAAAAAAACGTGCAATATACTAAACAATTTTTTATATAACATCCTTCAGAGTAAATGTTATCTGTTCAACGACATCAGATGGTACACAACTCTGTGTAAAGTACTTGAGAGGGGGATATAAAATGTTGATTTTTTTTTTCGTTTTTGTATTTGATATAGTTTTCAAGAATCCTGGGAATTATACCTTATGCACTATATCTGAATTTTTTGTAATGTGAACTGTGAAGAGGATAAATTTTCATTTCTCCGCAAATTCTAAATTTTTATTTTATCGTAAATAATATTCACATGATGCATAATAAAAAATTGAGATTTTAGCCGAAGGATATTTTATGTTTATCATCATGATTGTGTAAGAAAGGATTTATATTATGTATACTAACATATTTACATGTTAAAAAATAATTATTTGTTTGGAAAATAGTTACGTAATCTTTTAAGGTTGGGAAAGTTTGCGAAACTTAAGAATTTCGTATGATATTGTAATAAGATCTAAGACATTTCAAGCTAATTATTCCAAAGACTATGTAGAAAGTGAGTAATATAGAGTTGCGCTTTGCATGTATAATTAGCAATATTCAGATTAATAGTTTTAAATGTTTACGAGAAATTTGTAAATTTTAAAAGCATGAACATATACTGCAAAATGCACAACAATTTTAAATTCTGCCAACAAAATGATCTAAAATATCAGTAATACTTTAGTGAACACATCAGTGAAGTATAGTTAAAAGTGATATATGACATTAAGCAGTAATACAGCTGCAGTTAAGTATACTAAAAACTAATGTACTATAGTCCCATGAGCATGTCGACTAACCTAAAAAAATTACCATAAAATTCAGATAGATTTCTTTAGAGTAGAAATCTTATGTCAAAAAAATTTTACATGCAGATTTTTTAGTGTTTCAATATTAAACAAATTTTATTATGGTTAGGAAAATTTCTGAAAAAAAAAAGAAATTATTTATATTCCTAAATTCTGAAGGATTTTCTTTCTTTCGTCTATGAAATAAAAAAAATAGATAATAAATAAGATTTTATTTCAATCTTATAAAATTTATTACTATCTTATGTTAAGTTTTTTATTAAAAATTCTAAAAAGGAGTCAAGGATAAGTACATATACATAAGAGAAAAAGTATTTTTAAATATTATTTCTATAGTTTTCTTGAAAGAAACCATACATACAGAAAGATATTTTGTTTAAATCAAGAATAAACATTTTTATTAGATAGTACTAGGCACATTCGTGATTGAAACTAATTTTAGACGTCATTTCAGAAAAAAATCTAAACAAATTTTAAGGTTTGTGAATTCTATTGGCCATTTATTGATTTAAATTTAACCCACCTTCATACCCAAATAATTAATTTTCTCAATTAACTCATATTAAAATTTTACGGCATTGAACTTTCAACTTTCCTTTCTTTTGTTTTCAAATTCTTTCCATCAAGATTAGCTAATCTTAAGATTGATCTTTGTTTTTTTATTTTCTAACAAACATTTGCCACATTTTAGTTCCATTAAAACCTCGTAAATAGGAAAATAAAAATATCCGGGGAAAAAATATAGAAAAATTAGGGAAAATTATTATTAGTACTAACAAGTCCAACAAAATTATATTATGAATATTCCGCCCTTTATAAATAATTAATCGGATATGAACTTAAAAGGAAATTATATTCTCGTTTTAATAAATTTCATTTTCGTCCACTTTTAGTTAGTTTTTTTTTTTTTTGTGGTTTCGTTTTATGAACTTGATTCACCCTTGAAGTTTTGGAAATTGTTCATGTTTTCCAAGTAGATTACCTGATTTTGATGTAATAATGTAAAATTCTATTTACAGGTAATTAAATTAATGGTTAATTTTTTGTGTTGAAGGATATTTATACAAGTAAATTAGAAAATATATTTATATTTAATTCTTTTTTGTTCGTATTTTAATGGTTGTTCGTATTTTAATATTAGCTTCTTTTTTATATAAATTTACTTAGGACTTCAAGTGGAAAATTTTGTCTGTTTGTTAAACAATAAATACTCGATTTTTTTGATACAATTTTGTGAGATTGTTTGGTAATTAAAATGGTTTAGATTAGTTTTAAACGATCCACCTTTAGTATTATTTACAAGACTGCAAAAAGACTGATAAAATTAATCGTTTAGTAGACTATTTGCCCTCAACTAATAACAAATTAACTGGTACCAAACGAAATATTCTGCTGTTTCGGTATCTATATACAAATTAGTTGTTCCAATATTTCAAGAAGTTGTCTAGTAGTCTCAATTATACTGTAGATGCCTAGTAAGGAATTCGTACTTATAATTTCGAAAATAATTCGCACACTTTAGCCAAGTAGGTATACAAATCTTAAACTTCTGCCCTTAAACTCAAAGTATAAAAAATTATCATTCTAATCAAATGTGTAAAAATTAAAAATTATATTTCATCGGTGAAGATGTAAAACCTTGTAAATAGCAATTTTTCCTAATATTTTTTTTACTATTCGGTCTAAAATCAATAAATACAACATTTAGTAATATCCTTTTAAAAGTGTAGCCATTTTAATTTTTTTATTTCATTTATAATTTTAAAAAACGCAATTTGTTACGTTTTTTTTAGTTTTTCATTATCTTGTAAAAATTTGCTTTTCCTACTTACGTGGTTTCACATCTTCACCAACGATTCAATTTCATGATATCATCATATAAAAAAATTGTACTAAATAAAATTTATTATTCCCACCTGTAAACTCTATTATACAACCCTTAAAAATACCAAAATAAAAAAGTATCATTTTACATCGCCCCAAATTAATAAATAAACAAAATGAAAAAGTCAACTATTGATTACGTCATATGTTTACCTTTAATTATGTAAATGTAAAACCATGTAAATATATAAAAAAAAACCTTTTTCCCTGAAGCAATAACTTGCAGGAAAGAAAAAAAAAACTGTTTTTGTTTGATCTTCCTTTCACAAATTTGAAATTTCATAAAAATTAAAGGATATGAGTCATCATCAACATAGGCAGACACATCGTCATATATGATGACAGCATAATGTTATACATATAAAAATAAGGGCTTGGTAGTTAAAACATTTGTTTACAAACATATATCAAACTTGGACGACAGGTGCAATAAGAAAAAGTATTTTGCAGTTTTACACTTAGTTATGCCATCTCCGCAGACAATTATATATAAAAACTGGATTAATGAATTGATGACAGTTTTAGAACATTGGGTTTGTGTAACTAAATGTCAGAAAATATTTTATTTTTTTTACACATAAATGACTTTGACTTAATCATAAATTTTGTTTTCAATAAAAAGCAATTATAGGAATTGAAAATTCATAAATATGAAAAACGACTTTCACTATACAGACAGTAATAAATAATTGTGAATTAAATTAATTACATGTTAACATTAAATTTGATTTTAAGTAAATTATCAATTTTATTTTAGTCTTCGATACTTTCATATTTAATATGAATTATTTTCATGTTAAATTTCACTTAGTTGACCTATACTTAAACTGAATATTCAATTTTATAGGCTGATGAATGAAAGTGTGAAATTTCATATAATAAATAACATTTTCATTAAGAAATTTGGTAAAGATCGTTATTGTCGCTATTGAAATCTCAGTCATTTGATATCCATTAATTTTATTACATTTATTCTTTGCAATGGTGCTACAGCCCCCAAATCGAGGTTTAGCCTCTTCAATTTGGTTAAATGACATAAATTTGGACCTAATAATTTTATATGGAAACCATTGGTTTCTTTATAGTAAAACACATTTTAATTCTTACAAGCTATAATTGCTTTAAATAGTGAGAAATTTGTTGTCACTAAATTGTCTGAGTTAGTATTTTTCCCAGTCTTAAATTCACAATTATATATTATCAATTTTATTACTGGTACTCATTTGAAACTTAGAACTTAGAACAATATTTATGCCTCGGTCTGCAGTTAAACCCGTGACCTAATGCATCACAGCATAGCACACTAAAACTATGGGACCGCCACCCCTCGTTATATTGATTATCTAAAAAATTTATCCGATTAATTTGTTTTGCATTGCTTTACATCAAATTAAAATTTTGTTCTGAAGATTAAATTTCACAATAACATTCTGCATTAAATGAACAATTACCTTTTTAAAAAAACAAATTGCAAATAACGAACATTAATTTTCTAAGCCCACTTTCGATATTTCGCAAACATTAACCATCAAAAAAGTCTTTAACTATATACAACAACAATTTTAATTACATCCACAATACACCAAACATTTTACATTTATGTACAGTCCAATTTCTTGTAATTCTCATATTTTGTTCAGTTTTCTATGCTAAAAATTTACATAAAAAAAAAATGTTTTGTAAAACGTTTATGATTTTATTATAAAAAACAAAAAAAAAAGTATTTTGTTACATGAGACGTTCTGGATTATGATGGAATTAACAAAGATTTAAAGCTCATGTACTCTGTACACAAAAACAAAACAATCACAACATAAAAGTACAAATCTTGTTCATAGTCGACATAAATTTGATGATTTTTTTTTTTGCAATGTACATTATCGTTATGTATCGGGAATGAGAATAAGTTTAATACCTGCACCTTCCTACACACAATTAACGCCCTCGCATTTATAATTACCATGAATAAACATGAATTTTGTAAAATAAAAAAATCTAAAATTGCGATTTGTTGCCTCATTTTGTGCATATATACGTAAAACTAATGCTGCTTATACATTATACAACATGTTTATCAACGTTTTGACAACTTGACCAAGTTGTATCATTTGTGGGCAATTTTACAACACTTTGAAAACGATTTTGACGATTGACAAATCGGTGGAATAAATATTTTTTTTAAAAATATGTGTGCGGTTATTTGATGGTTGCAAGTTGTATAGTGTATAGGGAAGTTTCTTGACGTTTTATATTAAAAAACACATGTTTTTTATATGTTTCTGTTATCAATATTTTTTAATAAATCAAAAAATATTAAATTATAATTATTTCCACCACACTTCTATTACTGGTACTCATTTAAGGCTCAGTCAACTTAGAGCGACACTGATTCCTAGTCTGGTGTCACCTAAATTTCACAATAACATTTTGCATTAAATGAACAACCTTACTTAACAACAAATTGCAAAAAACCAACATTAATTTTTTTGACATTTAACACTATCCTAAAAAAATGTTCACTGTTAAAAAATTGATTTACAACCCAGTAGCCAAAACGTTAACAACCAGGTTGTACAATGTATGGGCAGCATTGCAAATAATAAAAGATTGTATGTATTACAAAAAATGTCAGTTTTTATGCTTAATATAGTGAAAAATTATTATTTTTCGTATAGATACGTATGTAATTATTTTGAATAAGTTTTCCAGTAATTTTTTTTTATAGTTTTTATTTACAAACATCAAAGACGGTAATGTTTTACTCATTACATAAAAATTTAAAAAAAATCATGTTTTTATTTTATTTAAAAACAAAAAGTAATCAACATTAAGTACTAATTGCTAGTAAACATTAAGTATTTCATCATATTTACTGGAGCATAATGGAGTATTTAATCATATATTTACTATTTATTGTTCTTTTTATTTCAAATTTGACGACTGGGTACAAAAATTTATTCAAATCTAAAATTGATCTTGGTACTTACTTAGTCCATAAGAAGAGAAAAAAAGATGTACTCAGAAGCACGTGGAATAGACGTGCTTCTGAGTACTTCTTCACTTTTTCTTTTCTCGAGATATCTACAATTTTTTTGCCCTGATATAAAACTGCAGCATTCCAGAAAGTTCTGTATTTTTTTTACATTTCTGAATTTGATCAAGTATTTACAGCTGATTCGGAACAATAAAGTTAATGTAAATGTCGGTGATGTTCTAAAGGGATTTATTAAATTCTATCGTCAGAATCTTATTTTGTTCATCCGATTATGTTTTTCATCTTCAATATTTCTAAAAAAAATAATTTTTAAAATTGTCTACTTATAATAAGTAATAAAATTCATTAACTAAAAACTATTTAAATATCATTTTAATTCGTGATTAATATAAAACTTTAATTATATCAGAGAAAACTACATTCCTACCAAATCTGGAAAATTCCTTGTTTTTTTTTTCTAACAATTCTATTTATTAGTTGGAATATTTTACTTTCTTTAATTGATTTTTATTTTAATGATTTTTCATGATGAGCAAAGAATATAGAACAAATAATATAAAATGAAGATATTTAATTTAACTTTTTTGATAAGCTTTTCTACAAAAAAAAAAAGAAGAAAAATAAAAGAAAATTGTAAGAAAAATTGTAATATACATAAAGAAATTCTCTATGCAAAGAGAAATTTTAATGAAAACTTTTCTTTATCTTGAAAAACATTTATTTTATTTCTTTTAAAACAAAAGCATATAAATTCTATATAGAAGCATATAGAAAATGTTCGGTATATAGAACACATTTTCCAAGGAAATTGTATATTTTTCATCTCATAAAAATATAATAGTGTAAGTTAAAAATGTATTTATTGTTTATTTGAGTGGAAAACTTATGAAAAATATATAAATAGGAAAATTATTTGTATTTTACTGCCACAGAAATGCACTAAATAATATAAAATATTAAAATCGTATTTAATAGGATTTGTAAATATAATTCCTTTTAATAAAAAATAAAAACATAATTATGATTATCATATATTTTGAAATTTGTTTCAATTTGAAATGATAAATTGTGTAAATTTTCATATTTCATAATACCAGCCAGAATTTTTGCATTACATAATACTAAGAACCTCTAGTCGGTTAGAAACTACTGATTTCTTAGTGTATTTCTATTAAAAATTGACCAGTTTATTATTTTAGCGACATTTGTAAATCCAGAATAAGTTTAACAAATATTCAAAATTTAGCTCATCTGGAGTATATTAACTTGGTTGCTCCATATTGTCTGTATTTGACCGAGAAACCCTGCACTAAATGTCTGCAAAACAGCAATTTAAATTTTAAAATGTTACAAAAATTGTTGTGAAATGGATTTTCAATTTTCCACAAACATCACATATAAATTTATGTATATAAAGAAATTAATCAAAAATTATATTTTCTTTTTCATTATTGAAAAATATTTAAATCATTATTCAAAGAAAAGAAAATTTGTTTGAAAAAAAATTTTCCTCTTAAGCTTTGAGAAAATCCTTTGATGATTATACGTGACGAATGACCGTATAATATTTATATTTTTTTCCTTGTTTTTATATCCTTTTCAACTTTGAAAACTTAGATTTTCAACGATAAAAAACAGAAATTGAAGAATATTTCACCTTTTTACGGATTCAAGAATATAAACAAAAAAAAAAAATCTTTATAATATCGTTTTCATCATTTATACCTGGATATTTTTTAATATAGCAAGATTTTATATAATTTTTGTTTTTTGCAAAAACCAAAGAAATCCTCCATAAGCTTTAAGATATTTCCATTTTATCTAATGTTTTTTTAAATATCCTTTTTAAAAAAAAAAAAATTTCAAATAATTTTTTAATATATATTAAATTTTTATAAATAAATTACACAAAAGAAGAAACTATAAAATGTCATTATATTTCTTGTGGTACAGATACTTTTAAAGACAAAAGGATTTCATAACAATTCAGATATAATCGGTGTTAGGACATATATTTATCCTTTCTTATATCTTGTAGCATAACAAAATGAATACAAAAAAAAATTAAATTATATCTAGTAAATATAATTGTTAAAAAAGAAAAACAAAGCAAAAGAAAATAGTGTAAAATATAATATGAAAATTCTTTAGAAATATTTAATGAGAAATGTAATCAGTTTTGTTTGTTATTTAAGAAAATATCCTTTTTTCTTATCCATAATAATACTTTAGATAATTTATCGTAAGATTCATAAAGGATTCCAATTTTCATTTATTTATATAATTTTATTTCATATAATTTAAAAGTTCTGATTGCTCTGTCCATTGACCTAAAAATTGAACATGACCAAACTTTAAGCAGCTTTAATAAATTCTTAAATAACGAAAAAAAAAGGATAATTCTACAAAATTCTTAATAATAGATATCAAAATTTTCATCTTCTATTAATTTATAAAAAAAAAACATGAAATGAAAATCGTTTTTCTTTAGTTTTTTTTTTCTATTTGGTAAGAAATTTCATTTAAATTGTTCAAATCTTCTGGGAAACTTTGATACAAAAAAAAAATTTTTTTTTTTTTTTTTTGTTTTTTCTTCGTCAATATTTTTTGTTAAATAAAAAGATATTGAGAAATTTTGAAAGATATTGCCAAAAAATAAAAATGTATTGACATGAAAATATTATTATATCAAAATTATATCCATCAAAAACTGAATAAAGAAAATTGTTTTTGATGAAATTTAGTAAAATCAAAAATTATGATACTCTGAGATAAAAAAATATTAATCAAAAGATTTTCTTTTGTGAAAATTTTTATATTAATGAAAAAGTCTGGGTAATTTATACTAAATAAAAATTGTAAATAAAATTTAAATTTATTGAAAGTTTTTAGATTTAGAGAAATATTTATTTAGATAGCTTTACATTGTCGAGACAATGAGTGAGGTCAAAGTTTTAAGCAAGCTTATGTATCCAAAAAATGGAAAAGCAGCAAGTATTTCTTTCGACTTCATATTTTAAGATCTGCTGCAAATTGTCAATATTTGATACTAAAAACTAATATTTATTTTAAATTATATTTAAATTTATAAACAATTTTAATCCGACAGATTTCGCTGCTTTTGCAGCAAATCTTAATTAATGACCGACTAACTGCAAACATCGAGCAGCGGCAGAATTCTTGACCGCAACGTAATTTTCCTGATTGCAATAAGTCTGCAAAGGCTGCATTAGTATTCTGAATTTTAATCCGACAGATTGCGATGCTTTAGCTGCAAATCTATATTAATGGCCGACTGCACCCATTAAGTATTCACTAATTTAGTTCTTTCTTTTTCATATATAAGGCAGCATTGTAATCTTCGATTGCTTCATGGCTATATTTCTTGATTTCATCTTCAGATATTTGGTCAAACCAACAATTTGATTTTCCGCCTTTAATTGTACTTCAATAATTAGTTAATTATAAATTTTTCATTAGAATAGTGCAAGTACCTAAGATTTTTAAGTTAATTATACTATTTTAGATTTTAGACAATACCGAAATGTATGTCCATTTTTTTTTATCAATTTATAGTATTAAAAGAATTTGTTGTGATATCGTACAAGGCATTAATTCAATGCGCTAAATTTTAATTATATTTCTTTTAAATTTAACGATACAATTTTCATACAAATAATTTTTTATAACAATCTTTTTTATAAAAATTAAACATCAAATAAAAATATATACATAAATTTGACAATATTACGCACTGTTTTTAATTTTTTCTTTTCCTAAATTCACTCAATGTAAATCTAAAAGCTTCAACAGATACTAGATTACCTCGTGATGTTATAAGTTTACTGGCATCATTCCATATATCCTGAAAATTATCTGCATTAATATCTCTGATCAAGATTTTGAATATTTCTTGTATTTCATCTTTGGTTCGAGGCAACAAATAATCACGATGTGAAAGACCATATTGAGATGCAATACTTGGAGATAAAACACCACCCATATCAGTTTCATAGCCCAAATTCTCAATATCAACTCTACTCTGTTCGGGTGCAGATTTTGGGTATTCAGATATGCAATCATCTTCAGGAAACTCATTTGTATAAATAATTGGATATCTACAACGATCAGTTGTGAGCTCTCGATAAGTCGTTAGAGTTTCTGGTTCAATTTTTGGTAATTTAATAAGATTAGTTAATTGTGGCAAAGGATAGCTTGCCATAATAAGTTTCAATAATTTATCATAATGGACATTTTCAGCATTGGTATCACTTGCTTTAAAATAAATTATGCTAGATTTCATTTTGTCAACATTTAACATTAGATGATGTTGATGCAAAACATTAAAAACTAATGCCCAAGGAAGTGAACCAGTTCTTGATGGGTCATGTGATTTTAATGAAACTTCTACTTCATGGAAAGGAAAATCTTTCTTTTTCAATTGCAATCTTTTAGAATTAAGATAAGATATACTTCTGTAAAGTTCTAGCAACTGGGGACATTCAGGTAAATTCTGTAGAAGCATTTTTCCATGAACTTTATCAGAGCGTGGTGGATGTCCACATATATAATTTGGATCCAAATTCAGGTCTTGCTTTGTTTTAGTTTTCCCAAGTACTGAATGTACTTTTTTCAACTTATTATCTTGTACTGTATTTATTATACAAAATGGATCTTCACATTCTTTCAGTATTCTTTTTACGTTTGCACCTGATACATCAACATTACATTTTTTCCCAAATGCCATTTTTGGATCAAATACATTTCGATCATATTTTCTATTTATTCTTTCTGATGGAAAATAACTCTCATGGCTAACTAAATAGTTTTCATGTCCAGCTATTGATTCCTTTACGATATCGTAATATTCTGTTGTTGGTAGAACTGGATGTAATGATTTTTTTGATTCAATACCAAATGTTTGACTAACATTAGTTATATGTACCGGTTTTGATAAACTTTTACCTGATTTACCCAAAGGCTTTTTAGCTGACTGATAATATAAATTTTCAAAGAACTCTTCTTCGAATATTTTAAAACGAAATTTACGCAATATTGGTTCTATTAAATTTTTAACAGATTCTTCGTCAATTTTTTTTTTAATATCAGTCTCAGAGACACTTTTTATTTTTGCATTTCTTCGAATTTCTCTGTTTTTATTTAACATAAGTTGATCACCCATATCATCTTGGGTATAGATTTTTACTAAATTCGCTGCTGTTTCTGGTATCGTTTTATCAACATATCCTGCAGCACAAATTATTGGAATAGTATCCATATTTTATTTTCTATGATGTCTATAATTCACATAAGTAATACAAAATATAAGTTACAAATTATAAACTGATTTGTATGAAATAGATTACTGCCATGTATATTAAAATATTTTAATTTTAGAGTATAAATGGCCTAATGTTATAAAACCAAAATTTAGTAGGCCATGGTTTTTTATCATGATCCAAGATCAAGATCGTAGTCTAAAATCAATTAAAAAATTGTAGAAAATAAATTACTTTAGAAATTGGGTACAGTTCAATATTTTTTCAACTCAATAAGTATTTTTGAATTTTTTATTTAACAAAAGTTTAAATAACAATAATTCTTTCCGACTTAATGACGTCTGGAAGCTAAGAAAACATTACTAATTTAATAAAATTTTTGCTGACGTATTCTATATAATTCAACCCATCAAATAATTTCATAGACATTTTTATTATAATAACAACAATTTGCGAATTACTTTACTTTAATATACCTTGCAAATATGTAGAATATCAGAGGCTCCAAATTTAATTGCCTAGTCATACTTACTATATAAACTCTTTCAAATCAAATCTTCTTATTGTAAAAATAGTAAAATGACTTTTATTTTTGTTGGAAATAGTTTCAGCTCTGCAATTAAAGATAAATTATTAATATTATTTTTAATTTAAAATATAAATATTTACTATTCTTAAGTAAATACACATCAAAATGAATAAATATATAAAAAAAAGCTGACTTAGGGATAGCCCAATGCTCAGAGTATGTTAAAAGAGAGATTTGTAAATTTTTTTAAGAATATATAGATTCATCGAACTATCAGTACAAATAAAACTCTTTACAAAATTTCAGATCTCTGAGACTGAGACAGCATTTGATATGATATGAATGGAACCAATAACTTTACGGCATTTTTTTTTGACCTAAAATTGTACGGCCATAACTAATAAAATAAAGCTATGTACTGTGAATACAGATAGGACCATGCATGCATTGCAAACGTTAAGAAAATATATTTTAGTTTTATTGTTCACAACAATTTATTCCATCACAATACATACTTCATAGTTATTTCATAACTCCCCGTACAATACAATTTTTTTTATTATTCTATTTTTAAGTGTTAGCTTTTCAATTTATCGTATGTCCACAAGTTGCAATTGTAAATTATGAAGTATTTTAATTGCAAAATGAGAATTAATGACAGATATGAAACATTTTATTAAGATAAATTTATATAAACTATTCGAACTGAGGACACTGAAGTATTAAGCTGACCGAAACTACTTATAACTTATAGCTGTAGAATAGGTCTACCAATTCTTCGTTCTTCTTTTAATAAAGATGTTGTGGATTTTATATTATAATAGACTTTTTAATGGGGTCATTTTCATATTGAATAAACATAATTTTTTTGTTTGTTCCTTTTTATGTAATTTCAATACGAAATGAACTAAAAAAGTAATAAATATTTCAACATTTTTGTTAAACAAATTGAGAAATTTTCAATATTAAATATTAATATTATTTTCAATATTAAATATTAATAATATTAAATATTAAACGTTAATGAAGTGAAATAAAAATATTTATGTTTTATAGAGAGTGAAAAAAATTAATAATAAAAGATGGCATTGTTAGTTAGTGCTGGTTTTTTTTTAAAAGTAAAGTGTTTATTCAGATGTTGCAGACTGTTTTTTTTTAATTTATTAATATTTACGTTTATGTATTTTGAGGTGCTAAAAGAAATGAAGAAGAAATCAAAATGACTCTACATAATATAAAATCTTTTTTTTTTTTTTATTAAATCATCAAGGTATTATAGACACACACAATATAAACCCTTTTTGGATAGTGCTGGTAGTAAAATCTACAAACACTATTCAACTTATTTTTAAATAGACCTTGGCTTCTCGTAGTAAAATCTGCAAACACTATTCAACTTATTTTTAAATGGACCTTGGCTTCTCTCACAATGTCTCTGCAAAATAATTTGAACAAAGATATTTCACTCTATGCTCTATGCATGGTGCAATCTGTAATTAAAATGGTAAAAAACGATCCTCTTAATACAGGATTGCATTGTCAATTTTTCAGTGTGTCATACCCTATAGTATGTAGTTTACATGTAGTTTCTGTCTACACTACAAACTATGTAGTTTCTTCCTTTATTTTAACTTTAGAATGAATACAAGAAAGTTCCTGGAAATTTTGACCTAGAAAGTGTAAATTTAAGCTTGACTTAATTAATATTCTTCCCTAGCTAACAAAAATAAAAAATTTATTTAAACTTTATTCTTTAAAAACATCTTGAATCTTTTCTTTTACATAGTTTTATTTATATATAGAATCTTAAGTTATTAAACCCATAAATTATAAAAATGAAGATATTAAAATTGTTGAATAAATTTCCCACTATTCAACTTATTTTTAAAATTATTATGGTATATTTATTACACCCGGTAGTTTTGCCATAATAAATTTTCTTATAATATACAAAATAAAATAAAAACCAGGTAGAAATGTGCAACTGATCGGGTCTTCAGTTATAAAATTTTATAATTTTTTTTTTTTTTTTACAAATAATCTGCAATTCCTCCTCCAAAATAAACAAAGTTGTAACATAAAAAAAAAAATCCCCCTTTAATTTATGTGAATTTTATGTTACTGACTTTATTACGATATTATGCTAAGTCTATGATGGGAATAAAATTCTGTTGTATATTAAAATTCTGTTGCATTCCATAAAAATTATAAAATTATTGCAACTTTCTCATGTCATTAAACCGTAAAGATCATAAAAACTTAGCCAAGTTTTACTTAATAGTCTCTCAAACTGTGACTTGTCATCTTTTTTCATTTTTTTTTATAAGTTTTACCTAAGGTTGATTGTAGTAGTTCCGAAAAATTATTATAATAAATAATATTTCTCATAGGGTGGTAGAATGAACCAGAAAATCCTATTAAAAAAATATTTAGTATTATTAAAATTTTAAATAATTATTATCAAAAACATAAAAACCTAAAATTACTAACCACTACTGTACCTATAACTTTTGAATTATAATTTGGAAAATCAATATTTTTTTTTAAAGATAAATTACATTTTATTGATTCGCTTTCTTAAATAAAAATATCTTGAAATAAAATTCTACAAAATGAAAATTCGATTTCCCAGTTAGAGAGAAGTGCAATAGCAAAAAAATATTTAAAGTGTAGTTTTTATATTGGTTAATAAAAGATATTAATTAAACTCTTTGGTAGGTTACATAACTGTGAATCATCATTATATATAACTACGGTAGATATAAAACTTTTTTAAATGATCCTAAAAAGTTGACTTGTAAATAGAATTGTAAATAAATTGAGAAAATTTCTTCACAAATTATTTTTATCTATGAAACTCGATTTTCTTCTTTATTTAATAGAATTTTCTAGTCATTTTTGTTGGTACACATAATTTTATTCGTGATTAACCTCAGTACTTTTTAATGATAGTTTGCAGACTTTGACAATATTCGGTATAAAATTTACAGTATTTAATTTAATATTTTGAGTGAATTTTATTTAAGAAATTTCGAACCATAATTATAAATGTTTATCAACATATCATTATTCTATAGCCTGTGTGATCCTTGACCTTTTTAACAAACTGCTTCCACCCTGTCGTGTGCTGTTGTTTTCCATTTATGAACTATAATAGTTTTCAAGTGTTATTCAGCATTATATATCCATCTGGGACCATCCCTGTGACATGCTGATACTCCATCAAAACATGTCTTTGGAACATTCTACTTATAGATCAGGATAAAGCTTTGACTTTTTACAAAACTTGTCATATCCTTCCCATATATTAATTCTAATAATTCGGCATTTGATCTATGTCTATAATAATCGTTTTCAACTATTGGACCATATTTTTTTCTTAGGATTTTTATACATAAATATTATAATAGAATTTGATTAACATTACGGAAAATTCATAAAAACCTATACAATATTATCCTACAAGGATGGAAATATCCAGCTACTGGAAATCTAGTAGAGGTTTTTATAGTAAACCCTGCGGACTACTAGTAATTAATATTTCAATTAAGGTATTACCTCTGCCTCTTAATAGAAAGAAATTTCATCTTATGTTAGAAATTCTTAATTCTTCACTATCTTGACTATCACAGACAGAATTGGAAAAGACCTAGGATTCTTATAAATCTAAACAAGATGAGTTATTTTTATCATTATATGTATTTGTGGGTTGTCGGTTGTATCTTCGAAATTAGGTGAATGTGAAATGGATACATGGGTGCGAGCGGTTAGTAACATTTTTACATTTCAATCTATTTCTTTACTAATTAACAAATAGTTATTATAAGGATTAACGATCAGAATTATGTAATTAAATTTTATTTTTTTGCAGTGAATTTATATTAAATATGTGCAATTCAATACCCACCACAAGTTTCCATATTATATTTAGATATTTTCATGTATTGTTTCTAGACTTTTAATGATTTTATTTAGTTGTTTAAAATGTATGCCACCCACAATCTTTTTACTGTCACAAACATAAATATAAAAACTCATGAAATTTTTTAACGACCTTTAAAAATAAATAATAAAAATCTTAAATTAAATTTTAACAAAACTTTGTATTTCTTTTAAATGTTTTGTTTATTTGAATGTACGTAATTGATTCTTAAATTTATAGTTTTAAAACTTTATTTGTAAAATTGTTTCTGTCACAAGAACTTTTAAGAAAAACAGATAAAAAATATATAATTTTTATGTTGAACACACCTGAAGAAAAACCATAATTTTAAATTTTTAATTTGTTTCCAGTTTTCTATTAAAAAAATAAAAAAATAATTAAAAAAAAAATTCTCAGATAATTGAAAAATTGAGGCCATTGCAATAAAAACTTTGGTCTAAAGTTTTTCGGTAACAAATAATTTGAAACTTTAAAGAAGCACTTAAAATATAATTTAATTATATTTACTATTCTAGCAATTATTTAATATTTTCAACTGTCCTTCTTTTTCGGGTGGAAATTTTATGAATAAAACTTTTTAAATAAAGTTTCCATTATAAGCAGATGAAATTGTTATTATAAAATTCCAGATAACTTTTAATTTTGAAATGCTATTTGACAAATTTAAGGCTTCATGAAAATGTCCTTAAATTTCATTTTATTTTGATTTATTGATCTAATTTTCTGATTTGTTTATGTGGAATAATAAAATAATTGTATCAGTAGAATTTTATCAAATTAAAAAAAAAATTTGATTGCTTCTGTGAAAAAAATTAAAACAATCTATAAATCTAGGGGTAATTCAAAGTCGGAGTTTGTTTAAACAGTTTTGTAAAAAAAAATTGTAATATATGGTATTTTATATATAAATGTATAATGTATTTGGAAAA
This sequence comes from Rhamphomyia laevipes, assembly GCA_963920725.1. Classification (NCBI taxonomy): domain Eukaryota; kingdom Metazoa; phylum Arthropoda; class Insecta; order Diptera; family Empididae; genus Rhamphomyia; species Rhamphomyia laevipes. The sequence goes on along the minus strand of OY987258.1, from coordinate 23,557,663 downwards.
TGTTGATAGGGACGAACTAAACTTATCAATATTGAATCATCTACTAATGATGAAACTGACCTGTGTGCTAAAATTTTATTAAATTCGATAGATTATATTTATAAATATGAAATCTCAGAAACGTACAGAAAAATCGATTTGAGTAAATTGCATATTTTCAACTTCTTATTCCATCGCAACACTTCATAGTTATTCCATAAATCTCATAAATATCTCATTTTTGTTTAGCGGAGTACGAAAAATATAGTTTTATTATACATAATATAATATGTTTAACAAAATCTACGCCACATAGTCGAGTTTAACTCTAGTAATTTTAGGCCCTTACTAATTAAATACTGACAATTAGAAAACGGTGATAAAATATACCGTGTTTATTTTATCACCTACCGTAAATGTCCAATTACTTAATTAGCATATATTCTAATTAACATAATGGTCAAAGTTTCCTCTTTATAGTAACACTTCTAACTTTATGATAATATACGTCAATAAGAAACTCATAATTTTAAATTTATTCCTAACATTTATGATTTTTTATTAATGTCTTAAAGATTTAATTTTGTAAAATATTCTTGATTTTTTTTTACAAAACGCTATTTTAATCAGGTCCCTACTTTGTAGTACCCCTAAATTTTTAATTTTTTCATAATAAATTCCAAATGTTTTATTTTTTCCATTTCGCTTAAAATATAAAAATTTGAACTGCTCAACTTGAACTTAATTTTACTCGCTTCTGTCAATAAACATAAACAAAATTTATTTTCGTCGCGAGTCGCGATATTCATCATAATTATTTTAGTTTATTTTATCTTTATGTTCCCATCATTATTGACTAGTAAAGTATTATAAAAGTTCTATTGTCATAAAAAAAAAATTTCAAATTTTTTAACTTCCACAATAATTGAAAATAATCATGCAAAAATAATCGCGCTTTCTTTAGGTGTATCTTGTATCTTTCAGATTAAAGTATCTTCTTGAAGCAGCGGTCGCTATAAAATTACATTCTTGTTAAAATTTAATTTTATAGAATTTTCCGTTATAATTATAATAAAAACAAACAAAAAAAATTTTCTTTTTTTTTTTTGGTTTTGTTTTGTAAGAAATTCATTATTTTAATGCTAATAGGAAATAGTTTTGAAAATTATTTCGGAAGACAATTCAAAATAAACAACAGTTGTAATAAAAAAAAAATTATTCAAATGTAAATTTTTTAGTTTGTATTTTAGATAAAAATCATTTTATTTATTATAGACATGAAATTAACGTAAATGAAATTTAAAAATATATTAAAATGAAAATAACTCAGGAAATATGCTAAATAGAAATTTATAATGAGACAAGATTCAAATTTTTATTTTTTATATATAGAATCACATAATTATGGGTGAAATATAATTGGTATTTAGAAAATTTTGAACTTTAATGGGTGAAATTTCTTTTATTTAACTTTTATATTAATTTTAAGACTTTTTAATTATTCCCTAAAAATTCAAATTTTATGAAATGTTTTAATTATTCAATTTGGAAAGGTTGAAAAAAAGCATTAATTTTAGTTTAATAGTTACTTTAGTTGCTTGTGAAAATTGTGAAAATTGTTAAAATCTTGTAATGAAAAGTTTATATCAATTAATAAAGTAAATCTTAATTAAATTTTAACTACTGGATATTAAAAATTGTATGTTTTCTATTAGTCGTTATGGTGTCCTTACTATAATGTGTATATATAAACTGTATTGAGATCAATCGAAATAGATTTCTTAAAATTGATGTGCTTATGCTTTGCTAGACGGATGCTATTAGTTTGTAATCTTATTATTCAATATCAATGTTAATCAATCACAGAACTCTGTCTATGAGAAGATCACCAGTTGCTAAAGTGATTTTTCTTGCATTAAGAATATTAATATTTGATATTAATACATCAGATTTTTTCCCCATAGTTAAGTCAAAATTAGGATTTTTGTGGAAAACAGTGAAATACACTAAATTTAAAGTATTTTTTTACTACAAAATCTTTGAAATATGATTTTTGATTTCATACCACTTATAATAATTCAAATTATCACAACATTTTTGAATACTAACAATAATACTGGGTCCCGATGTATATGATAGAGGTATGAAACTATTAATCTTCACAAATTATCACTAAATACTATTTTGAAAAACGATATCGGAAGGTTTCTTATTAGCAGTTAGGGGGTTAAATGAAATATATAAATTTAAATTGCATGGAATTTTTATATATAATTATTATATTATAAAATTTTTCATTTATTCGACTCTGAAAATAATAGTTTTACTATAAACTTTTGAAATCTTTTAAAATAACATTTTCCATTTTAAATATAAAATAAGATTAATGGGCATTAGTAAAATATTGAAAATTACCTTACATAAAATATTATTAGTATACCACGAGGCACGAGTATCGTTATTAATTTATAATTTTTTATGATTTATGCTCTCAATATCCTTCATATATGAAAACAATCAATCACAACAACATGATTATTTTACAATAAAATATTGAAATTATATATTTATGACCTTAGCAAGTCAACTATTTTTTTTTTTTGTTATGTTCTATTAAAGATTTGTGCATAAATAATTATAACATTGTTCATAAAAAAAATGTTTATCTGAAAACTACAAAAATTTATGTAATACAGAATTATACTCTAGCTTAATACAAAATTATTTATTTAGCATCTTTTCATGACCATATTTTCAATATATAAATTCGTTAACATAGAAAACATAATTACATAACTGGAATAACCTCAAAAAATATAATACAATTTTCAAATTTCTGGATTTTTTATTGAAACTTTAGCTTTAATATTTAATTAAAAAAAAATTAATATTATTATTTTCTGAAATTTAATAAATTACATCTTTAATTAATTTAATTAATTCAAATATGACAATTTACATTAAAAAACTTGTAAATCATGAATTTATTAGAAAAATTCCAATTACGGATGCAAATAATTTAAAACCCGTACGTGAAAAAACATTAAAAATTTAATAAGAATTTATAGCGTAGCTATATACCGTCGAACCTGAAAGTTTGCATAATTCATAAAAACTTTGAAATTATCGTGAATTTAATATGCAATATTCATAATCATAAATCACATATTCATGAATTCATTTCATACATAAATTTCGTTCAATTTTGTCTCTATTAAATGAGTTCATAAAATATGTATATTTTATAAAAAAAAAATCAATATAGAAAATTGTATAGTTTTATAGAAAAGTTATTAGTTTTAATATAACTTTAAATTAGTCAGTAAAATATCGAAAAATATATTCTTAATGTCAATAGAAAAACTGAAATTAGTATAGAAATATAATAATATTTCATATTAATCATTTAAAATCTCCACTCTAACTACCACATAAAATTTCTAAAAATCAATATTATCGATTTTTATTATAAATAATAAACATAACAAAATAAATATAATAAAAAAGGAAAAATTATGTGAACTATGCATGTCCTTCTATTCAATATATGCCTATCAAAAAAAAAATCTATTGTGAATATTGATTGATACTATAGAATAGAATGAATATGTATAATATTTTTGTTTTTAGAATATTAATGGTTATTTAATTATATCCTTGTTTTTAATATCCTTACTAAAATTGATAATATGATAAAATGGTACCTAAAATATTTATATATGTACTAAGAATTAATTTCATATTTGTCAAAATTTGACTTGATATTTCTTTATAATCAAGGATGATTTTTTTTCAAAACAAATTTTTTAAAAAATACTTTCGGTATCGTTTAGTTAAATAATGTAAGTTAAGTTTAAGTTTATATTAAGGTTAGGCTACAGACAGTCCTAATCACTGCAGCCATATAGCTTATTGTAACAACCTTTCTAATGATAGGTCATTTACCAAGGCCGTACTGTTGATAAACCATTAACAAGCGCCATGTTTCGGTAGGGTCGATAATGTTTACACATCAACTCCTCACAGCCACATAGTATATGTTCCATCGTTTTATCTTCATCTACATACTTGATCCGCTAATAGTATAATTATGTGTAGGTGATTTTTAAGGTTACAGTTACATATAAGGAATTTCAGTACATTTGAATAAGTTTTGTTGCTCACTTTTTTGATAGTCCAAGTATTAATAATGTAACTTAACTGAAATTTTAATATTTTTTAGTATTTCTAATTAACAGAAAATTCAGCATTAATAGTACATGAAATTTCATAAACTATAATACAAATTACTAGTAAATATCTAAAGTTCAATTACTGAAAAATATGTAAAGCATAAAATTTCAGGAAGCATTTAAATATAATACGAACAGTTCTTCAATACTCATAAAAAAAAAAAAAAAAAAATTGGATTTTTGCCAAATTTAAGCATTCCTTTGCTTCTCAACTGAACTGTAAACACACAGTAGACTTAAAAAAATACTCATTAAAGGACTTTAAATTTTCCTTTTTAATGTTAATGTTTAGCATTAACAAAACAACAACAAAATAAAAAAAAAATGTCATGATAACGTGACAATATGAAAAAGATATATGCCTTAAATCATAATGTAAATATAAAAAAAATATAAATGAAAATTATTTTTCCTATTCAGAGGAAAATGCAATTTTCAACTTTTTGTATTTTACAATGCATGCGATCATTTTGTCTAGTCTCTAACTAATATCCTTTTTTAATAAATATATATGTATATACATATATATATATATATTGTGAACTAGGATACTCATATGCAGTCTAATGAACATCCGTAAAACTTAAAATCCTAGACAATCTGTATTGATTTTTTATTCATATTTTATCCGCATAAGAATTTTAGTTTAATAATAATGGTTTTTGTAGTTAACAAGCTTGTTAAATAGTAAATTAAATTCTTAATGATGAAAGACTTTTTTAAAATATTTTTTGATTTAACTATAAATATTTATATTAGTTAAATAGTATACCAAAAAACTCCTTTTAAAGCCATCAGATTCATCTTTCATGTAGTGTTTATTTTTTATTAATTTTCTGTTTCTCGGCGTTTTAAAAGTAAGTCATAAATATTTAATTTGCTAATTAATGTAACTCAGCTGCTCAACCTTCCATTGATAAGGAAAGTACACCGACATCTTTTCGAGATATTCATTTATAAAAATAATATAGATTGTAATATGTATATCATGAATTTTTAGGTAAGGAAACATTTTTTGTTTCTATAGGGTCACGAATTCTCTTGACATTGCTGCATTCTATATTTTGCAACAAAAAAATCAAACTAAATTGCTTGAAATAGTTTAAATTTTCTATGATAAAATATCAAATTCAATACAGAAACTTTCGTTGAAATTTAATTCAATTTTTTGAATTTCTCGATTTGGAAAGCATTATTTCTTCTGCTGGAGCCAACTTCAGCTAGATTTTTGTCATATTGTAAACAAAACAATTAAAAATAAAAATAATAAAATTATTTCAGTCATTGAACAATCATTTAAATAAAAATTATGTAATTATTTTTGTTAGTCAAAAAGTTATTATGTATTATCTTTATCTGTTAAACTATTCTTTAATATATCTATGTAAAAAAAACTGAGATAATTATAGTTAAATTATTATTAAATCTTTATTAATTATTTCAACGAATTTTCATGCTGTTTTTTGTTGCGTGACATCAGTCTAAATAATTTATTTTCTTTTATGATGAATATATTTTTTTTTAAATATATACTAATTAAGTATTGATTTTACTATTAAATATATTCATGGGTTTTTGGAACTAACACACATATTTTTTTTTGTGACCTACTGACAAGGTAACAAATTGGTTTCTGTAATTTGACATTTAAATTCAATTTTTATAATATGTAAATTTATTTTATCACTTTAAATCACCTTGACTTTTATTTGACGTAATCAAGGTGATTATTATGTGTACATGTACCCTAAATAATATTAAATTTTGTCTTGTAGTTTTGTTAGGAAATTTATTATATTATAATTGGCAGAATATTCCAAATTTTATTGATATGATAAAGGAAATCTGTCAATTTATAGATGTAATGACAGGAATATTTTCAGTCAAATATATTTAAATAAGAAAATGTAGGTCATGGAAAGTTGTCTAATTGAAATAGGACGTGTTGATAATGTTTAAAAATATATATATGTACATATATAAATTTATCATAATTATACCAACTATTTTTTAAATGAATAAATTAAGTAAAAATATATAATAAACTTCTATGTAACATTAAATTTAATACATTTATTTTTCTTTCTTTTCAGGTAAGGATAATTTATTTTTGAATTATTAAATATTGACCTCAGAACTTCATTAAAAATTTGTAAGTTCAATTTAGTTAGTTTTAATTGGTTGTTATTAAATTTCAATTTACTTTTCATGTGAATTTTGAAGTTTTAATTTTTGTTTATAGTTGTAACTTAACATAATTCACAGACATTTTACAGGAAATGTATATACAGTAAAATTTATAATGGGAATAATCTTAATAGTCTACAGAAAGTTAAAATGCCTAAACTGACCATAAAAAAGTATTCCTTTATTAATGATTAATAGTGTTTAAAAAGTGAATATATTTTACTAATAATCTGATATATTTTATTTGACATCATATTTATAAAAAAACATTATTATCTAGGTGAAATTCATCATTCTTGCAAATTTTGCTTAGCTTTATTGAATATAATTATTTATATTATTAATTAAAATTAATATTTATGCAATTTGAATCTAACCAAGAGTTTGTCTCATAAAACACTTTTATTTAAAAATTGGCGCCCATAAAATATTTATTTATCAAGTTTTTGAGTTTTTGTTATATTATTTTAATTTAAATATATTTTAAACGCAGACATAAACTCCCGCGCACAATTCATTAAAATTATATTTCTTCTTTGGAAATAATATTTTTTATTTAACAATCTTTTATTTTGCCATTTACACAATAAATCGTAAAAACATATTTTTTTGTTTTTTCAATATTTTAACTTGACGACTACATAAATATTTATTTTTTTATAAAGTAAATACTAAATTACCGATACTTTAATTTTATATATAAACGTTTTCCATTGAAATTAAACTTTGTCTTTTGCATGCAAAATGTAAAAATACAATTTTTATTTACTAAAGAAAATGTTTATTATTACTTGATTTGTTCAATTTATTTAGAATGCAATTGAAGTACAGTACAATCAAATAACTCAGTCCCAGGTTGTAAAGAAAAATATTCTTGCCATTAAATAAAAAACTTCAAATATAATTACAAACACTGACGTGAACTTCAGATATCTTGAAAATTGTACGACAATATGATGAGCAAAAATCTATTAAAACGCGTTTTTCAAAAAATTGAGACTGTAAGAGTTTTCCTGCTATATTTTCAGAACTTGCAATAAGCTAGTCCCAGAATACGTTACGTCGCTGTCATTATGAAATGTCAAAACAAAAGTACGTATTTCGTATTGTTCCACCAAAATGACGTCGCCCGTCGTTGTAGTTATAGATGAGTTTCAAGTTTCAATTGATATTTAATATTTTTGGTTGTCATGGTGTTTTGACAATTTTTTTTTTTTGTTATTATAAAAAAAAATGAGAGAAATGTAAGCAAAATTAATTGAATCAGTTAAAAACAGGAATTTAATCTATAATTTAAAATTGCTTGAATATAAAAACATCACATTTTAATACCATGAGAGATGACACTGCGTTTCGTCGCGTTATATTATGTTTAGTTAAGGGATGACAATGATAGCGAAACCATCGCTGGCGAAAAAGACGACGACAGCAACGTATTCTGGCACAAGCGTTAGTTTATAAAAAAAATTGTGTAATGATGATTAAATTCAAAAAGGGTCTTAATTATTTGAAGATATTGTATCCATAAAATTTAAAATAAAAGTATTGTAGCTACTTGTGTTGAAACTGAGTAAATATTTAAAAAAATATTACTTTAACATGACTTGCTTTTTAAATGATACCTCGTTTAATAATTGCAATTTCAGTTAATATTTAAAAAAAAAACTTCGTTTTTAAGTTCACCATAAAAGTAAACAAAATTGTTCACTATTTTTACCTAGAAATACAAATTAAAAATTTTCAAATTAATTTTTTTGTCCACGTTCAAAATCTATAACATTTTCCCAGAAAATTGGTATATGTTTTCTTCTTTTTTTTGGATTAATCATTTATTTATTGTGGAGCACTAAAAGCACAAAATTTTTATTACATATTTTGCACTCAAGGTGAAATAAATGGTAAACTAAAAAATATTGTAAAAATATATTTTTGTTATAAAGGCGCAATAATTTTTTTTTGAATCATTTGCGCACCCAGTAAACAAGTAATAATAAATGTTTGTTCCATTTATGGTGTTAGCACACAGATTTGAAAGTAAATTAAAAGGTACAAAAAGTGGTTTATTAGTCATGAAAAGTTACAGAGTCGAGTTTACAATTAAAATATGATATAATTGTCTGGCAGATAATTGGAAAATTGAAATATATATGGCAAAAAAATTGAAGCTGTGCAGAACCGAATTAAATGCCAATTGTTGATGTTTTGACGAATGAGAAATTGGTTGTTGTTAATTGAAATTATAATCTATTTATCAGGAAAATCAAATAAAATTATTAATGTAATTTTTGAAATACGGTTTGTATGTAGAATTAAAGAAAATAATTTCATATACATACATACATAAATACCAATTTGCCAAATAGTGTGATGATCTTGGCATATGCTATAATTCTGCCAAATAATTAACGCAAACCCCACATTTTTTTAAATACAGCCCTGAATATTTGTTTATTATATTTACATTTACTATATATACAACAAAAAATGAAAGTGATACTCAAAATATGAATTTACATTACTAATAAATAGATTTATTTTAAAAATAATTTACCTCAACAATAAAAGGAGTGTTCAATTAATTTTATATTTTTGACATGGACAAATGAACTTTCATTCACCCACAATTACAAAATTTCTTCTTCTTCTTCTTCTGAATCTTCAATAAATAATGTTTAATTTTTTTATGATAAAAGCCTATATATATATGAAGCAAAATGAAACCAATTAAATTTGAAAAAATCAATTAACTTTCTTAATGTAATATTAAATTGATCAGAAATTACGTAAGAAAAAAACATATTTTAATTTACTGCCCAATTAAAATTTGACAGAATTACCAAAAGGTTTAAAACCACATTGAAATTTGGACTGACTCTCAATTTATATGAAGGTTTCAAAAAAATATTACAAGTTTGTGGTTACATTTACTTATTCTTTATTATTTATTGTTCGCATACATTATATTTTTCTAAATTATGCTACCAGCCAAGTTTGAAATTTATAATTATATTTATTTAACAAATTCATTCTTCTATCATTATGATTGTGGTAAATAACCTTGAAATATGGTTTTCAATTTCATCAATATAATATTAATATAACTAAAAGTCTTTGTATTAAATCAATTAATTAATATATATTTGCTGCTGTAACTAAATATTGATAGTAGAGCATTAGAGCCCTTGACTATATCTAATTTAACATAAGATCGATTCGATATTAATACATATAAGTAATTTTTCTAATTGTTTACAACCAAATAATTAATGAAATTCCATATCTTGGCGATAGTGTTACAGATCAAATCCAGCCTTGGTCTTTTCAAAGATGTTTCGTGACATTTTATTGTAATTTTGACCTATTCATTTTATATTGATTCCGAGTTACTTTATAGTGAAGAAACTTTTAATTGCAAAAAGCTAATGGTTTTAATAATGAGACATTTGTGTGGTTAGCAAATGGTCTGAACTATTAGCATTTTCAGTTTTAGAATCACAATTAATTATTACAAATTTTACTCATCAAATTATAATATGCATCACAGCATATCATACTACCAGTAAGCCATCGCCATATAAACAATTCTACTTTTGTAAAATGTCTTATAACTCTTGATTATCATACTAAAATTTCAGTTCAGTTGATGCAACTAAAATCCTAAAACTAATTTTTTACTTTTTATGAAAGCCAAAAGTTTTAATTCTCAAATGCGTAGGCGTAGGGTTTCTAAACCTTCAATTTTATGCTTGGTTAGTTCAAACATATTTCGTTATCCTATTCATTTTCAAGACATCGAAAATATCGAAAATCAATTCATTGATAGCTCTTTGTCTATAAATCAATCAGTAAGTCAATATTTTGTTACAGAAATTTTATGAATATTATTTCGTAATTTTGATTTGTTTTCTGTACCTTGTCATGGCCACATTTATATAACACTTTTAAAATAATTTGAAAGTATAGAAATAGAAAACTTTATGTATTATTAAAATAATAGGCTCATAAAACATATTTAATATAATAAGATTAATATTTTTAAATGGAACAATTAAAATTTTTGTTTGTAAATTGTTGCAATACTTTGCTTCAGCTTCTTAAAATATTAAAATATTTAAATTTTGCAGTCTATATACCTAAAAAATGAAATTATTATGCAATAAATAAACCAGTTACGTGAAAGCAAAATTTAATGAGAATTTATAACGAATAGAACATGATAATTTGCATAATTCATAAAATTTTGGATGTTATCGAATATTTAATTTACAATTTTCATAATCATAAATATTTCATATATTTAGGATATAAAGGAACGTTCAGTTTTCTATGTTATTATGTTATTTTTATACATTTCTAGAATTTTCGATAGAAACTTATATGTAGTTTTATAGATAATTTATTATGTAATTTTATAATTATTTATTTATTGCTGAAAATATTATTATTAAAGTTTATTAATTATTAATAAAAGATTTACCAACTCATTTTTTACTTAAAGATCTGAAAACATTCATCACTTCTGAATGAAATTATTTAAAATATTTCTAATCAAAAACTGCCATCTATTTTCTTAATGGTAAACACAACGACCTTATGGATTTATTGTGCTTTTAGAGCCTCTTTCCTACCATAACCTAATGTTGAAGGGCGTCATTGGAAGCCTTTCCTTTAAAGATGTCTTCTTCTTCTCCTTGCTAATACTGTGTCAGAGAATGTGTGCTATCGTTTCTTTGACGGCATATGTATATTCTTGTTTCAGCTAGACCCATTTTATTGAGGTGGTAGTTTACAATACTATACCCTGTCATCAAGCCTGTTATATGGTTCTGATGTCCCTTTTACATAGTTTAAATATATCTTCCATATTTGTTTTATGTGGTTTTATAAGATTTTTTGAATTTGAGAAACCTGGTAGCCTGTTCCAGTCAAAAACTTTTTTATGAAATTTTGTCAGTTATCATAAATGTTCAAAAAGTTTGATCAAAAAATGACTGTGTTTTTAACAATTAAACAACATCAATCAACATATTTAACAGCTTCATACTACTACTTGTCAGCCACAATCACCCTGAATTTTTTTTAAACTCAGTATATTATTCATTAATACATTTTTTCTTAATTGTTAATGTCCAAAAAAAATTAAGTTTTTGTAATGTCATTTGGTTTTTTTTTTTTAGAACAAGTAAAATAATGTTTTTATGTAATAATGTTTCACAATGCTACAATAAGAAAAAACATAATTTTATTACATTGCGTGTAATATTTTATGATACAGCCTTAAATTATATTGAGTCTCATTAAGGCGTTGCTGAAGGTTTTTAGTCTGGATATAACTATGTATGACCAATAAAGAATAGTGTTTAGTATAATTTGTTTTAATTGTAATTTAAAAATACATGACAAAAATATTAGAGGATAATGTTAAAAATTAGTAATCATTCATTCATTAATAAATTTAGATATAATTATTATTTTAAAATTCATAAAAGTAGATCACTGTATCAATAAAATGTACTCTAGTTAAGTCTAACATAAAAAAATTTAAAATTAAACAAGTTTTAATATTATGTTGATTGTAAATTTTACCAGAAATCTCGAAGAATCCTCGATTAAAAGATCGAAACAGCTTAAGTGTTAATTGATAGTTTTGAATAAATGCATTTTTAATGTTGAAACAAATCCGCGTAAAAAAACCATTTAGTATAAGTTATTGAGAATCATTTAAAAACAAAGTAAAGGTCTGGTATTTAGATCAAAATTTGGTACGTTCTTCTTATCGTTTAAATAATCGATTTTTGAGACTTAACTGCATTGATAAATTTTAAAATTACAATGAAATTAAGTCATTTAAGCTGTTTTCTTTAAACATAATTTTTTTTAAAATATCCAATACTAGCTTAACTCGATTTTAAAGTTAGCAATTTATTAAAAGTAAATATGGAAAAATAACTAAAGTATACTTTAGATATATACTATATATGCAATAATAAACGACATAAACTTAACTTAAGTCGACATAAACGAATCCGAAAAAATTGTAATTTTGAAATATAAGCCATTATTCTAAATTAATCTTATAGAAATAAGTCAAAATATCTTAAAATTACATAAGCTATTTTGGATTTCGAACAAATTCCTCTAACTGGCTTAAGCTAATAAGGGTTTGCTTATAGTTACGATAAAAAAGATGATACGAGGAAATTATATTTGTCAAATGAAGATTGGCGTACGAACAACGCAATGACATATATAACTAATTTCACTATTAAGGCGACTTATGCTGTTTGAATTTTAGTCGAGAATCGATGGAAATCAACATTTTATTAAACGGTGAAAATCAATTTTTAACATAATATGTAAACCGCAATTAATAGAGGGTGCAAATAAACCTTTATAAATATAAAGTCATTAATTTTGTGTTTTTTCTTGTTAAAATATAATAAATATAAACTTTTATGAAGTCTGTTGTCCTGGCAGGTGTTTCTTTTATAAAATATTATGAAGATACCAACTGTTACCACATTGTAATATTCATTTTATACTCTTGTTTTTTACCTGCCGCATAAATTACAATCAAATTTTTACATGAACACAAAATAAAAACACTAGTAATATGATCCAATAAAAAGGATATCATTGCCGTAGTTGGCTTTAAAATTTCAATGTATATATAATATTTATTTGTATACATACTTTATCTAATCTGACTGCTGCAGTATTTTAGTTCACCGTCTGTTTTATATTTAACTATATACGGACATAAAATTGAAAATCCTGTTCAGCAATATTTCAGGATTGTTTTCTAATCCCGCAAAAAACCAAAACCAAAATTACAAATAGATTTTTTTTCAGCTTAACATATTTAGCAAAGGAGCTGAATTACTGACCATTTCAATATGTATGGGGAAATATAACACATTGAAATTCATATTCCTCTGTTCATTTTTTTTTTACATTTTGTTTGTTGCAAATTGGTAAAAGTCGACAGAGAAATATTTTTTTTTTATAAATTGAAAATAAAACAATATTTCTATAAGGGGATTTATTTAAGACCCAATTTCCCGGAAATACAGAGGTACCTACATTAAAAATAAAATCTGGACAAAAAAAAATGTCTTTATTTACATCAGAGAATTAATATCCAAATAACAAGAATAAAAAATATACGATTCCGAATAAAGAATATCGAAAGAGGGAATCCTTAAAGAAGATCAAGTGGAAATAAAAAAATGCGGTCAATTTAATTTTTGTTCATTTATTTGTGGTTATATTTAAAATTTGTATAATACTGAAAATATTATTGATGGTCTTTTTATTAATGCATTAAATTGCGGTGTTAATTTACCATTCAAAATATTTTTTTTTTTTTTTTGGTATTTCAATCAAAGGAAATGAAATTTTCAATTATTCGGTGAATAAATATAAATGTAATATTATGGATTGATTACTGACATTGATGATATCATATTTGGTTTTGTACCGAAAAATATAATTTTACTTAATATAAATTGAGTGTAAATTAATTTTTATGACAGATTTTCAAAGTATTAACGCCATATTGACATCAAATATTGATATAGGCATTGCAATGTAAATGGGAATAGTATTATAATTATTAAATACTTTGACTGTAGTTAAAATTGAGAAGTTTTGAATTTATGTTACAAAAAAATTGGAAATATATTAATTAATTTAAACATTTATGAGTACCATAATATAATTGAGGATACTTCAGAGCATAGATTCTGATAAAAATGACTCGTATTTAATTGGATATTTAGATAATAAATAATTATTCACTTTACATATTAAACTAACTTATCTGTTCATCTTCTTATTCTAATAAATTATACCAAATTTCGACACTTCATTTAACTAATTATAAATAAAATCCTCTTTGAAAGTCATATCAATAATATTGGCTGAATGTACTACATGAGAATTAACTGAAAATATATTCTTTACCTTATCAACTTTTTAAAAGTTATTTGATTTTAATTGAGCAAATAAAAAACACAATTTTATTTTGAAACTTTTTTTTCAGTTCTTCTTTAACATTTACCTTTCTTGTGAATTATAACAAAAAAAACATAAATTCTAAGTTGTGGTCACAATTTTGAAGGATTTACTACCATCATATAATTAATTAATAAACACATTCTGAAAATTACAAATGACGGCATCACTCAAATAATAGTTCAAACAAACTTCATTAGTAAAAAAAATGCTTTACAAAAACATCATTTCTTTTACTGATCGTTAATCATTCGCACACAGCCGGAAAAAAACAAATATGATTAGACTGCGTCTAACTAATTGATCATTGATTATCTGTGGTTATTAGCCAGGTCCAGGTGTAATGATTATACATGATGTGTTAATTGAGAATAACATAATGTTTTAATTTAATTTAATTTGAGCTACTGTCAATTAAAAATGAATTGAATAATTAAATTTTTATGAAATTTGAAAATGTTTTTAAATATATTGGTATTTGCAGTATGAGCGTCTTGCAAAAAGTAAAATATGTCAATGTTATCATCAAAGATTCGTAACTTAATATTTATTTTTCGATATTTTAAGCACTTAATTGGTAATAAATTGACTTGAAAAGTTTATCTATAGAATTATTTTATTATATATTATTAAATTAAATAGAACAAAATTGTTTTCATTGTCCTTGATAAACGAATCCTTCGATAAAAATTCTATACTACAAAAAAATAATCATAAAATTAATTACATTAATTTAATTTCCAGCTGGCGCCACTTTAATTCATATTATTTCATAAAAAATCGTTCACATTCAACATTTTACCTGGTTTGGGAACAACAATTTCACGTCTCCAACATTTTTATATCAACAAAACCATGAACAAAAAAATTAGAAAAAATAAACTTTATTAACGATAAAGAAGAAAACTTTTATTATAAAACTGCGATTTAATTGAACAATTCGTGTTAGTAAAACCTACACGAACTTTTTTATTTATATTAAATGATTAAATTTCACGCAATTCCGTCATATACAATCACCTCAATCTTCCTTAGATCCTATTTTTATATAACATAGGAGATGGAAAAATTAAATAACCACCCAAAAAAAAACAGTTTTTTTGGTGAAGTTAAAGCATTTGTGACTTTTTGATCAGAATTATATATAAAAAAGGATCTAGTCCACTATACAAATTTATTATTCCTTAAAATTTAATTTTTTTAGTATAGGTGTATAGAGCATTTTCACTATTAACACTATTGCTCATTGCAAATATTTCAACTCAAATTATTCAAAATTGATAAGGTGTTAATAATTCTAATAAAACATTGCCTACACGTATGCCATGCTTACAGTTTACTAGAAAATAATAATTATAGCCATAAGGTACACAATTGTCCATTTCAAGAATTGCTTAGATCCTTAAATTCACTAAGATCCCATATTTAATTTGGTAATATACAAGGATAATAGTCAGTCTTACATGGTGGGATTGATTAAAACCCCCACAAAATAACTAACTAAAAAGATCATTACATAAAACTTCAATAAAATGTTACAAAACCTCTTTGAGGAAGTCAAGTCTTGATGTGGGCTGTAGCGTCATTGCCAAAAATTAATATAAAAACACAAAAACTTGAAGGAACAACAACCAAACGCTGCTTCGTAGCGTTATAGCAAGTTGGTAACATTTAATTTTTAAAATATTTAAAACTACAAGTTTTTTAACAAACCTTCGAAGGAAAATAAGTTAATCAGACTCCCAAAATTTAAAAATTAATTATTTTTTTATATTTACGAGCAAAATAGCCGAAAAAAAACATAACTCACACGTAGACATATTCATGCAGATTGAAAGCCTAAATAAACTATAAAAACATGAATAAATATTTTCGCTTACCTTGGGAAAAACAAAAAACAAATTATAAAAACTTTATCCTTCACAAAAAAAAGCTCATATACAAAAAGATAAAAACTGAAACAAATTTATGAACTTAATACACGCTATTTATATAATAATATTTTACTTTTTATCAAGGATATTTTTATGTTTTTGTTAAATAGCTTTGAAAGTTCTGGAAAATATAAATAAATAATAGTGTATAATGGTGAAAATTGAATTTGTAGTGAATATTTGGAAAATAAAACGCAAAAAAATCAAATCAAAAATCCATCATCATAAAAATTCCTTAAATAGATTCCATACAAATGAGCCTGTTTTTGGTATCGGTATATGAGTAAAGGACATTCATATTTACGAGTATAACACTTGTAAACTATAGAACAAAATGTTTTTTTAAAGGTCAGAAACGCCATCTAGTGCACGCAATATTTAACGTTGGCACTATATTGTGTTGTACTCGTCCTCTCTACATAATATATCCTACACGGAGCTTACGAATATCAATTTTAATATGAAGGACACAAAACCATTGTTTAAATTTTTTTGACAACTTAACAATTAAGTTGACGGACAAATTTATCGAAATCAAATTCCAATTTATCAACAACACAAAAAAACGAACCAAACTGTCAACATTTTTCCGATGAGATTTTGAAACCAAAAACATAAAATTGTTTTTGATGTTTTGTAGTGGTTCCGTGATGGTTATATAAAATTTTGTGTCACCATAAAAAAAAACCTAATTTTATCATCATAAAAAGCGTTTGAGTACTTTTTTTTATTGTTGAAAAATATTATTTGCTATGCTACCCACTCTTATAGTTATGGATAATAATATTTTTTTTTGGGAATAGTATGACGATAACAAAATAAATTTTAGGAATTTATCATACTATATAATAAAAATATTGAATTTATGTAATTCTAAAATTTCACTGAATCAATTTATATAATAATAATACTAAATATTGTAAAGTCTGCAAATAAAGTCTAAATTAATCTGAAAGTTGTTAAAATTTATAATTCTTAACAGTGTACTTTATAATTTTCACATACATTTAAGAGCCACATTTGCTCGAAACAAAAAACCTAAAATAATAAAAAAGCACTTTACATTTTTCTCATCCTCATAAGAAAACTAACCAATAAATATATTCATATTATTACGAAAAATTTTACTTTACGTTCCATCTCTCTACATACAAATTGAATATATATGTGATAATATTACCGACCCCAATGGCATTTTCCATTACATATTTGTTTATTTGTGGATAAATATTTTCAGAAAATTCTGAATACAAACTAAATTTGCACCCAAAAAAAAAAATTGAATGAATACGTAAATACGTTTATTTTTGGAATATAATATAAAACCAAACACACGAGCTATTTTTTTTTTTTTTGTTACCAGAAAGTGAGCGGAAAAACCTTAAGGACGAAATACTGAATATTTATTGACCAAGGTTAAAGGTTGTCCTTTTTTCCATATATTATAGATATACATTTCTTTATTTATTTAGTTTATTTACATTTTCAAAGTTTCTAAATTGGAATTTTTTATTTTTATTTTTTTTGGAAAATTTTCACTTTTTCTTGTTAGTTTTTTTGTATACAGTAAAAGTTTTGCATACAAATTGAATAAGAATTATTTTACGAATTATTTAAGATATTAAGGATGTGATACTAAAAATTCAATCGAATGATAATAAAGAATAATGTAATTCAAATTATATAAGACATTTAATAAAAATGTAACTTTTGTAAATTGATTAAATTTATAATTGAAAATATGAATTATAAATTATTGAATCAGTCTTAAAATGTAAGACACAAGCTGTCATCGTGGAATTGACAGCTGTGTAAAATACACAGCTTTATAGCTAAAGAATTATAAAGATCAACATTGGACGAAGTATTAGAAAATTTTATACTATCAGCGCTGAAACACGACTTAGAACAAATACATAGTGTTGCTAAAAATTATTAGATAAATTCTTTTAAATTAAGAAGTAGCATTAACTAGCCTCAATTTTAAGGAAAATTTCAGGTCACCGTCAACGCTCTTTAAAAAGTACATAAATTTTCATGTTTTAACAAATCTTTTTTTGGAAACAAAGCTCGTTTTTACTTAAGAAGGAGCTCAATATTCTTCTACATAACTTTAACTTTTCAAATAACTTAAATTAGACCAGAAAATGTTTGTATATAATTTATCTTTTCTTAAATTTTCTATTTAATAAATTTATTAAGATTTTCTAAGAATTACCCTGTACAAAAGTTTTTATTAAATACTTAACATTTAACTCGTTAACTGTCGTCCTGTCAGCTGCCCTAAAAAATCCACAATATTTAATAATAAATTTTCTAAGTATTTATTTGTTGAATACATATACGAAATAGTAATATAGTAAGTCAGTTAAGTGCCTTAAATAAGATGAAATTAAGGATATACAAGGGTAAAAACTAACCAAACATTTTCGACGTAGGTTTTAAATATATATATTTTATTTTTGCATTATTTTTCGAAATTTATACATATTTATATCCAGATAGAATAGAGGATATATGAAAACACTTCGAAACACACGATTATCCAATTAAGACAATGATAAGTTTGAAGACACATTTAAAAAGCCTACACTAATTTCAGTATTTTTGTTTCTCACGTATTAACAACAGTGAACACATGAAATTCTTTAAGTCCTTTATATTTATATGTATAGTTAAAGGCGTTAAAGACAGAATTAATTAATGTATTAATGATTTTGATAAAGTGCTGAAATTTATATGTATATATATATGGTTTTATGTAACGTAGTAGGAAAAATGTTTATAACCTTTTTATCCCATCATCATAATTAGAATTAGTATGTGAAAATGTTTTTGTTTTTAAGAGTAAAAGTCTCTATTAAAATAATAAATAGAAAGTAAAGAAAATTATGTATTTAAAGAAACCAAAAATCACTACATCCTTAATGTATGTATAATCAGAATATTTTTTGAAAATGAAAAAGGATAAAAGCTTTTTCTTTGAGGCCCTTCTTAAAAAAGGATTTTTGGTTTGTTGGTTCGTTGATTTCTCATATAAATAAAATACCTAAATATATATTTAAAATAAATTCATATTAAAATAATATACGGTATATAGTTTTATAGAAAATTTATATATACACATAATATTTAAGGATTTTCAAGGATAATGATAATTAAGATTAATATTATAAAGTTTTTTTGTATATAAGATGAAATATTTTTCTTCTTAAATATCTTTCGAAAAGGATGATAAAGATAATAAAGGTTTCAAATAGTTTTTCGATTAAAAATAATTTTATATAACGAATTTCAAAGTTTTACTTAGAAAATTATTATGAAAAGTTTTTCCGTTTCAAAAAATCCAACATAATTTTTGTGATTGAACATAATTTGGCTTTAACCATTTTTTTTTTTTTTTTGCTAAAAATTTATTTTACATTCACTTAACATCACGTACTCACAATTTTTATAATACAACGCTATATATACTTACTGTAAAGTATGCTAAGTATATATGAAAAAGGCCAATTTTAATTAATCCTTTCATAAATTCACCACAGCATAAAAAAAAATTACAAACTTTTTGTTTGAAATAAATTGATCGCTTGACTGAAATCACATAACGAATTAACGAACACAAATAAAAATATAATAAAAATTAAAAAAAAAAAAATCAGCGAAATATCCTTTTTTTTAAAAAAAAAATCTATTCATGGCGGATTTCAAGTTGGTATTTTCGTTATTTTGTTTGTTTTTTTGAAAATCCTTTAATATATATCCTGTTTACCCTTCCGGCTACATGTAAATCCTTTTTCAACCTTTTCGAAATACTCTCCATGCAAAAAAAACACATTGAGAATTTTTTATTAAAATAAATTTTTCGATTTAATTTTTGTGACACAATTGTGTTCACTTAACCAAACCAATAACTGGCAAAGGCACATTTAAAAATCCTTTTTCTAAATAAAATTAAACAGAATGAATTTTAATTGACAACAATTCTATATAATTCTCTAAAGGATTGTTATATATCTACTTTATATTAAATTATTGAATTAAAATTAATAGCAATAAAATAATGAATACGGATAATTATTGTTTATGGGTGATGGGAAATGAAATTGATTATATAATTCAAAATTTGTCAGCCATAGATATAAGGATCAGCTTTCAATTTTTACAAAAAGGAAAATTGTATTTAAATTATAACTTTTAAGGGACTTGAAGAGGTAATACGGAAATTAGGGTTTGTATATAATACATGAATTTGAATCGAATCTAAAATTTATAAATATCGTGGTGCTTAATTATACTCTCGTCAACATATTACACTTTGTAATTATTCACGAATCTAATAATCTACGGTAAACTTATTTGGTTATCTCAGTTGGTCCATTATGGTCTAAATATGAAATATTGTAATCGAAAGATCGATGGAAAAAATGGAAATGGCTCAAATCAATTTTTTTACCAAGGTGCGATTATTGCTAGTTTAAAAATATAATCAATACTTCGCCATGGGACTTGAAATACTGTCCCATTCAGTGAGGACTTGTAATATATTCTAAAAAAAAATTAATCGGATCGAAGTTCTGTTACAAAGGTACTACTATATTACCACTACATCGCAAGCTTAGATCAAGCGTTAGGAGTACCATTACATTTAGAATGTGGAATAAGAAATTGGTATGTATATAAGCCGAATATTCTTCATACAAGTATTATACTAATAGACACTAGCAAACTATATCTACAAATTATCGATTATGTGTAGGTGACAGAGGGACATAGGGTTATTTAAACTCGAAATTAATTTTCCAAAGCTAGGTAGGAACTTACACTTTACAAATTAGTTATTTTTATAATCTAGTTTATTTTGTACTCAAATATACAAAATATATTATAAAAATCACCATTTTTTTGTTGTTCACCTCTATCACTAAAATTTTATGTGATAGACAAAGCGGCTGACCGCCAAATAATAGCTAAAAATATTTAATAATAAAGCTAAAATAAAAAATTTATATTTTTTCAGTATTTAATGTTTTTATTTTGTGGTTTATCTAAAAATATATCATATAAAAATTGTTTATTGAGCGCCATTTATTACATTGGATAACAATTATATTTAGCCACAAATTATATCCTAATAAATTGGAAAATAGTTTTTGTCCTCCTGGTGTTATAATAATAAAAATAGTTAATTTATGTTATTAATTTTCTTCAATTTATCATTTGAAAATAATCATTTTCTTTTGGTATTTGAACAAGAGATTTTTGCCTAGGAATTGTAAATTGTTGAAATTGACCTGTTCTTAATAATTATAAGAATTTAAATATTTAACAGATTAAATCTATAAAAAATATTATATAAATCAAAATTAAGTTAATACTAAATATTTTAAATCACTAAATCAAAATATTTTAGATTTTACTTTCAAAATAGATTGCTATATATTTAATGTGTTTAAATTTTCGTGACCATAATTGGCATTTGGTTTCAATCAATACTAAAAAAAAACATTTCAGCCGAGGACATATACAACACAATTTATTCCAGGACACTAATTTCATTAAATTTTCAAACAAATTTTACCTCTTTTTTAATTGGCATATATATTCAATTAAATTTTATGTCATTTTAGGTTGAATTATTTCATTTTATAGTTTTGTTTTGCGAAGAACAATTATTGACATCTCATAAACAATGAAAATACAAACAAAAAAATATTAATTTAATTGCTTTTTTTTTAAAAAAAAAAAAAGGAATGCTTGTCATCCATCTGTCTAACATAAAATAATTAATTTAGCTGACAGTAAATTAAAAATAATTGAATTTTTTCAGTTTTTTGTCTAAAGAAATCTACAAAATAAAAATTTGTGACCTTAGAATTTTTCAATTAAACTAAAGCCTAATTTATAACACACGCAAGATACATAAAAAAATAAAAATGTTAAGAAAAGTAAAACTTAAAAGTTACGAAATAGGAATGAAATATTTATAAGATGCGTACGAATGTTACGAATTCTGTAAGAATGTTTTAAGGTTAAATTAACTTTAACTTTTTGGTAACTTTTGTACGTATAGAGTAGAGGGTAATTTTTAAATTACCCTCAATTTGAAGTGGGCCTGGTTTTTGTTAATTAATAATAAAAATAATTTGGTATTTTTATTACAATTAGATTGTAAATTAATCAATGCATTCATTTTTTATTCACAAAATCACAGATTATGTCATTCACATATAATTTTGTTACGATTCTCACGTCTGTTATAAAACCCTATGAACATTTTTCTTAACATTCTCACTTCCATTAATTTGCTTTAACTAACGCGTGTCTTGCTTGCTTGCGTGTGTTATAAATTCGGCATAAACCATAATTCAAGTTCAAGACCAAAATTAACAAAACGATTTAATTAAATATTAAAATATAAATTATCAAATTTATATATTAAATATTTTATTTAGTACCCTGCCGGTGTGAATTTAAATATTTAATAATCAATATTAAATAAAAAATTTATGAGAATTTTTGTACAAAAGATTTAATAAAACTGATTTTTTTAATGAATCAAAAATTATTTATTCGTTGTATTTTACCCATCGAACAAAAAATTCAGTCTTTGAAAATAAAAACACTAAAGAAATACGATTTGGTTGACTTGTAATTATATGATTCTTGATTATTTTCACAACTTGAGCATAACTGAAGAGTTTATTCAATAGTATACATAAAACAAAAGGTGTGCTCCGAAGTTCCCATCATTATTTTTTTTTAAAAAAAAAATCAGCCAAGGGAGTCTTTATCATTTTAGGTACTAGGTAGAATTTCTCTATATAACCATAAAAATAACTTCACATCAAAATGAGCAAAAAAAAAATTAATATTATAAGGAAATTTTTAAATTATGTTATATGTTTTAATATAATTAATTTTATATTATGATAATTTTTAAAAAGATATTCGCCCTCTTAAAGAAAATTCCCTTTATTCCATAATAGTTTGTAGTACCTACATTTATAGTTTTGTACTTTTTCTTGTTGGTTTTTAAAGTTTCATGAAATTCTGAATAATTTTTCTATCTAGAAAAAATATACAAAATTTTATGGTCTGTTGGACAATTCTCATCGAAATTCGAATATTTTTTTTTATATATATTTACAAGTTGTATTGTCTGAAGTTTGGAATAAAAATGATTGTCAATGTCAAAGTTATAGTTAACCAGTTCTAGCACGTTCAAGAGCTAATCAAAGCGATCAACCAAGCATTTACAAAAATAAGAAAAGAAAAATGAAAATTATAATCAGAAATAGTTTTTAATTACTACCATAACAAGAAATTTAATTTTAATTGAAATTTTTTTTTTGTAATTTTATAGAAGAACTCCAAGTATGAACTGAGCTTGTAAAAAAACAATTCAACTATAAAATTAATTTGAAAAAACTAAGAACATTAAATAAACTAACACAGAAATTTGAATAACATTAACGTAAAAATTAACCAATATACAAAAGTGACAAACAGTAAACGAAAGTCAAAATTTGAAAAAATTGGTATTTTGCAATTAATGAATTTGTATCAAAATCTTAATGATTAGCCTAAATTCATCCGCGAGGAATTTCTAGATAACGAACACACTATTTTAGCAAGAATTCAAAATATCTGTAATACCGGGTATAACTAATTAAAGAATATCTATGGGTCTATCTATCTAATATTGATATCCGTCAGACAGCCACTTCCTAACACTATTTTTCAAATAATCTTGTTTGGTTGGTTGGTTGGTTTGAATGGAGGGGGAGGTAAAAAAACACTCGCATCACGCACCCGTATTTCGATGGTCCGATGTACTCTCCGTATGATAGCTTATTCTATCATTCCAATTCACTTCTCTCATGAATGAAGTTTTGCGATATCTGTATAGTTAAACTAGCCGCATTCTGAACCTGTCCGCCTCCTCCATGTCGGGCAAAAAAAATACTTTCCAATTTGTTAAATCTTTTATATCTTACCGCAGGGCGGTAACCGAAGAGGTTTAGTAGTGTTTCCTCCTCTTCCCCCACATCCTATACAAATTGAAGTTTCCGTTAAACCTAATCTTTTAACATGTTTCCTGAATAGAATAAGACTAGTTGGCTATTCCGGTATATAATCGCACCATTGGTTTATTCATCACAATTATGTTTCTACACTGTTGCACGTTTATGTCCCTTCTAAATGGTTTGCATTCCGTGACAATCATTATAGCTTGTCCAAATGGTCATAAATTTCAGTCTTTTGGTAATTAAAATTTAAAAGTTTCTATCACAAAAAGCTTAATATTTTCAGTTCACTGAAACGTAAGAAATTCAGCCTGCGAAACACTTTATAATAGTTCTAGTTCAAATATTTTTATTAGAATTATATAAAAATTATATGTTAATCAAAGGAGTTATAATACTAAATATAATGTTCATTTTTTATGCTTCAGTTAAGTTAATTTATTCATGTACATTAAGGTACTGATAATAAAGTTTATTTACCAAAAGGGCTATCAACAATGAAGAAATAAACAACTTACAATCCAAATGCAAGAAATAGAAAATCACTCAAATGTGAACTAAAATATATATAAATATAATAAATTAATCAACTTGAAGAAGGTAAATTTGCATAAGAATACGTGAGAATTATTGATAATAAAAATTTGCTATTTATGCAAAGAAAATAAATTCTATAGATAGGGGATAATATTGCGGTTGTAAAGACATCCTGTCGGTTTAAATAATATTAAATACAAATTATTAATATATTGCTTCATTTGTTTGGGAATAATATTATGTTGTAAATTACATGTGAAGATTGTTGGGTTTCTCAATAAAAATATGTCATATTCACAATTCACATAGAATAAATTAAACTTACTACTTTGTTTCACACTGTCAACTATAATTCCATATCATCATGGACTTTTCTGTTTTGCGAAAATATATATTCTAATTTTATATAAATATTGTCAAAGGTTTATGGAATATTGTAGGAAACCAAATTCATGATTTAAATCATCTCCGGAAAAACCAATCAAAAACCTTTCTGTCAATTTCAAACAAATTTTAGGACTGAAATGCTTTTTCAAGAAAGAATTTGATTAAAAAAAATCAATTCCGGTCAGAAAAAAGTTTGACTGAATTTCATTTTTCTGTCTTTGCACGTTTAACTTTTATTAACTCTCATTTTCTTCAATTTTTGAATAAATCTTTCACCTTTTACTAAAGATTTACGTGGAGAAGACAGAAGTGTACTCTACTCTAATTAGTCTAAAATAAATTTTTGTATTTTAAAAGTTAAACAAAATTTACGATAATTTTGTCACAAATTTAACGATAATTTTTTACCCCAGATATCGCAAATCGCGTCAACCCTGTCGACGCTTTTCTCAATATTCATATGACAAATTTATGCGACAAAATCAACTAAAAAATCTCCTATACTTAGTTTTGAACATTGACAAATGACTGACTATACGGGATAGTATATGCTTTTATGAGCTACTTTCCGTCACAGTAATAATTTTTCCTAAAATACTTTTTTAGTTGTATGACTGAAGTTCGTTTGCTAAAGGAATTAGTCAATACTGAAAAGGAAAAAAGTTTTAACTAAAAAAAATGGTTTTAACTAATGAAAAGGCTATTATTTTGACAGATAATAAAAATTATTTTTTATTTTGAGAGAGGTGTCTTCTTATTACTTATGTCTTCTTTTTACTTAAATGTTTTTGACTGCGGTATTCCTTTGCTCCTATTAATAAATTCGAATTTTGGTTCCATTAATTACAAACCATTTTTTCGATTTGATATTATTTATTACGTAATTCCAATCTTTATAAATAAACTTTTAATTATATATAAAATAAATATTTGATTTATTTTATTATAATTACATATATTTATTTGTTTTATAGTTTACCTAACGTAAAAATATCGCGATAAAATCAAATATTAATAAAATTTAAAAGTATTTTCTAAGCCTCTATATAAAATTTCAAAAATATTTTTATTAATTTTATTCAAATGGGAAAAAAATTATATAAAGGCGGATTTATAATTAAGCTGTAAACTTTTTTTTTGTACAAGCTTACAGAGACAAAAAAAAACATATTATAGTAAAATCTGAATTAAATCTGACATCATTCGTGAATTTTATTTAAATGTAACAAACATTTTTTTTCCGCTTAGCGCTGGTCTGGTAGAGGAAAAAAACAAGTGAATCAATCGTTGCTTTTGCTTGATTAAAATTGGAACAGAGTAACTTTTTTATGATTTTCGTAGTATTACGCAACCATTCTTGTTCTCTGTTTTTTATTTTGCTTTTCCAATTAAAACATGAAATTATTTTAATCTCAACTTTTAATTTAATTGTATTTGTAATATTTGAATGAAAAATTAAATTCAAAATAATTACAAGTAGCTTAAAATTTAAATGACATATTTATTTTACATTTATTGTATAGGGTATTAAGCGCGATACAATGTTAAATTGATATAAAATGTATGAATGGTTAACAACTCGTTCGATTTTAACTTCGAGTTCATCAATTATTCGTGGTTTATCTGTATAAACCCATGACTCAGACCTCCACACAAAATAGTCTAAAGGTGTTTAACCACACGATCTTGCTGGCCAATAAACGAATCATAAATTTACCATGCAATAAATCTATTCTTATGACGAGTAGTATGACACTTAACACAGTCTTGTTTAAATCACATATCATACAAAACATTTTCATCAATTTTTGGGAAAAAAAATCTTTCAGGATTGGTCTATATATCAAACTCCATTGACAGTAACGCTTTTACCAACATAATTTTTGAAAAAATATGGTTCGATGACACCACCAGCATGAAATGAATACCAAACAGTTAATTTTTCTGGATGTAATCGAACTTGTTCAAATGCATGTGAATATCCCAAATATGGCAATTTTGTTTCTTAGTATCCATTCAATCGATTAAATGAAACATAAGTAATTTACGATGAGTTTTTGGAGTTTCAACAATTCAACCCGAATTTTGATTAAATAATTAAACGATTTGTAAACTTTGTTTGTATAGCGATTTGTATTTCTGTAATGAAAAAAAAAAGATTAATTAACATATGTCAGACATCCTTATCGTACGCAATCCCTATTGAAAGACCCTTTTCAAGGTGGACCATAGCCTATTACTAAATTATCATAGAATTATTTTTCATAATTTAGTAAAAAAAATTATGTTTAAATATTTTATTCTATAAAACAAAAATGTTAAATTAAAAGATTATATAAATAAAAAAGTTATTAAATTTTTAAACACAATTTTGAGTTAGGGCCCATCCGTACCAACAGAGTGTAAGTAATTTGAGTGTGAATAATTAACTTAAAGAATGTAATATTACACTTAAAATTTGTAAACAGTAAAATGAGTGAAAACAAATCTATTTTATCTCTTCAAATCGTCTTAAAATTTATTATTTATCATATTTACTAGAATTGAAATTTACTAGAATTGGGTTTGTTTTTAAATTATGATTATAATCAAATCATAAATTTAATTTCCGGAAGTTTTTAAGGTATTATATGTAATTGAAGGTACTGATAATTATAGTCATATTTCTAATTGTTAACGTTCTTTCTAATTAAGAGTAACTCTATAAGCCAGTATTGTGAATAAAGCTAACGTTTATAGTTAATACTTGCAACTAAAAAAATATATGCCCTGTCAATTTATTCGTATTGCCATAATCTAAATAGATTCTGTTTTAATTATTCCAATTATTTCTAGAAGTTATGTTGGTATTATGGGGTTTTAAATAAAGAACTTCAAATATTTTAGCCCATCTTCAAAAATGTTTCAATCTATCTCTTCCAAGTTGCAAGCATTTAATTATCAGTTTCATCCTTGCATTGATATTTCTCTAATAAAGATGCTATTTTTTTGTTTCGAAAGAATGTATGTTTTTTCATATTATATACTCTCGAAATATATGTAGGCTAAAATTACATAAGCTTCGGAAAAAATACAGTAAAGCTTTTGGCAAATATTACGGCGGTCCCGAATACTATTTACTAAATACCAAGTTTTGTCTTTCTAATAGCAACATATAAAAAAATTCAGATCACATGAAATAAAATCTACATAAATATCCACAATTATGGGAATTTTACTCTGTTTTACTTTGATTTTTTTTTAAAGAATTAAACCACAAAAGAATTGCAACATATATTACTATACAAATATCAATGTCAAGTATGATCTTTTAACAATTCAAAAAAAAAGAGGTCATTTAGATTATTTATTTTATAAAAAATTACTTATAATTACTTTACTTCCTTTTTAAAACTGAAGAACATGTTTTCTGTTTTGGTTAAGGCTACTTAAAAAACACAATTGCTTTAATACCAAAAAGTCAAATTCAAATAAACTATTTAAATTTAAGTTTTATTTTGTTCAAAGACGAAAATTAACTATTATTTGTGTACAATATAATTTTCACCGGAAATCGACAAACAAAAACTTTGAGATGAAAAATCAGCGGTAATTTGAACTCCAACACAATTTTCATTATTTTATGATAACTCTATATATATATAATTAACTTGTATAATACACAAACTTTTCAAACATATTTAAAAAAACATGTTTGATGTCAACATAATCGTTAGTATAGCCTACAAAATAAAAACTGTTTTTCCAAAATGATTTTCACATTTTGAAATAGTCGAAAAACTTGAATAAATTCAAAATATTGTAGTTAATTTTAATGTTAAAAAAAAGTAACTTGCTCAAATTATATCTTTAAAAAAAGTAGTATTTTCTTTTTATAATTACATACCTTGTGATATGTGTATATTGCCTTCACTGATCATAAGGAAGTCCGTTGATGTTGGATAATTTAATCTATAGTTAAATTATCCACCATCAAATTTAAAGAAATTGTTCAATCTAGTTTTTCAAGATGATAATAAAAATATATCTATTAAATATACAATATTCTTATTAACACTAAAATAAACTAATATTTTTTGTCAGAGTGATTTTCTAATGCTCAGTGTATGGAAAAAAATACTTGTTTAGCTTGTTATTGTTTTGCTTTTTGTTATTTTGTCTATCCTATACAACAAAGTTAATTTTAATAGATACAATAACGACTAAACTCTAAACAAGTGCCATTTTTGTTGTTTGATTTTTTTTTTTTCATAGTTCATAGACTTACAATGTAAATTTCAAGTTCATTTATTTATTTAA
The DNA here is from genome assembly GCA_963920725.1 of Rhamphomyia laevipes. Lineage (NCBI taxonomy): Eukaryota > Metazoa > Arthropoda > Insecta > Diptera > Empididae > Rhamphomyia > Rhamphomyia laevipes. Next base: position 23,528,062 of record OY987258.1, on the reverse strand, counting down.
GATTGTTGCGTATACAATTTTTTTTAAAGTGGTTTAAAAGTAGTAATAAAAAGCAATTAGCGAAAAATTCACAGGCTTTAATTAGTTTAATTGAACTCCTTAAAAATCTCAATGATCTTGCATGCTATACTGAAAATCAAAGTTATTACTTGAACTATTTTGAAAAGAAAAACATGTAAGTTGATCATGGATTAAAGAAACGATTCAGTTTTAACAAAGGTTTATTCAAGACTGGTCTGGTACATATACATTGATATTATATTATAAGTTATTGATGCTTTAAAGCTATATGTCCGTTATTAGTAATGGTCCTTGGCAAGTAAACATATTTTTTACCAAACGGTTGCGCTCTATATTCACACCATAAATTTTGAAACTTTTGTAATTTTACGTGTTCTGCATACTGGATAAAATGGATGTTGAGAAATAGTTATTTAGGTTCACTATTTAATATTTATATACAAAGCCCATTTTATTGATACAAAGATAAAACTATATAAAGTAAGGCCTTATATAATTCATTTCAATTTTCATATACCCAGAATCACAAAGATCCACAAGTTAATTTAAATATAGTCCTTGCAAGTGTATACAAACTTGATTTCAAGGTAGAATTAACTTGAAGCAACGTGAAGGAAGTTAATTAATTCGCAGTTTTGAAGTTCCTATCAGTAACTCTCTGTGATTTAATATACTTATTAGGGTAACACCATCGAAAATAGTGTTTCTAAATGTCAATTAAAATACAAACAGAAACTGTAAGGTAAGGTAATATATTAATTTCATATATGTTAAACTTATTGTCTAAAATCTTGTTTAACCGATTTTTTTTTGTTCATTCCCATAAGATGAGCTTGTTAATATCTACTTTTTTGCAATGATGTTCCACTGTTCTTATTTTTCATGTCGCACGCATAACTTTTTTAAAATTCTTATTTAAACCGCCAGATAGACGACAAAGATCAAACCAAACATACAAGTTATTTATTTATGCTATTTTAGTTGAAAACATTTTTTTTATTATTATTGTGTGGCAATTGGTGGACAGGAATAACATATAGAAATTTATTCACCACATTCTTTTCATTTTACAGTTTCTTATCTTATTTTGGTAAAGATGTATCTGTATCTATATAGTTTTATAAAAATGTTACCGACATTTAGAATAATATATTTGTAGCTATTTATGGCATGAGGATAATAGGTCAAATATTTATGCTTGTTAGATGTATAGAATTTTTATATGGTTGAAAATTTAGGTTAGCAGGAAATATGTTTTCAGATATATTTGCTAATGATTAAAGTTTAAACTTAATTCAGCTTTCTGTACCTATTAGGGGAATAGAATATTATTTTTTATTGATTAAACCTTTACATACTTATATTCCAAAATAATCTTCACTCCACAATTAAATTATTAAATAATTTTATTTTGCTTATCATCCACATAATCGGTAATTACAAAAAACTGAAATAAATTAAGATGAAATTAATCAAAATATAATTTATTCATTAATTAACTTTGAATGCAAAATTTCAAATTGGTTACATATTTGAAAACTTCCCAACAAAAAAAAATAAAACAAACCCTCATTATTATAATTATTATTCTTATCTTTTTGAAATCTCCTTTTCATATATTCGTCCTTTTCTTCAAATTCAGAATTTTTAAAAATCCTTTTAATTGTACTTCAATTAAATCATGATTGAGTAATTCTTTCCCCCTTAAAACATTCATTTTATCCCATTATTTTCTTAAATTTTTTTACGACACTTTTAAGGACAAAATACTAACTGCTAAATCACATTTCCTAATATATTCTTGTAACTACTAACCTACAGTAAAATTAATGTTCATGATGATGAATTTTCCTGGATTTTTTAAAATAATAAATTTACCTCTAGTTAAAAAAAAACTCAGAATTTTTATGAAAACTAATTTCATTGCGCTACACGTTTTGACAGTGAATTTATAGTAAAACAATATATCGGCTCCACGTGGTGTATACACACAAAAGATAGACAATTTTCCAACTAACACTTTTTTTCGATCAATCTCAATTCAAAATATTCTTTTTCTGACAAATGTCCGGGTATTAAATTAAAACCTGTACCATTTACAATTATTACTAACCTCCCCAACAAAAGTGTTTCTACATCAAATTTATTCAAACCCTCCTGTTAAGTGGCTTAGAAAAATATGTACAAAAAAAAAATCCCCCCGTTTTTCACAAATTTACCATTTCAGTTAACCATTATTTATCTGGGATATTTAAGGAATAAAGGAATAATTTTGCGATGAGTCATACTGTATAATGTATTAAAATTAAATTTGAAAATGGGGAGGTTTTTTTTTATATATTTTAATACGAGGAAATTCTAAAACAACAAATTTTCATGTCAACTGTTATTTTTCGTGATTTTTTCCATTTTGATTTTCGTTTGGCAAATTCGTTTTTTTTTTTTTATTATTATTTCCTAAATTTGATTATTGTCATACCGGTAAAAGGACTAAATTAGATCAAATTTATTTGTATATAAGTAATAATTTTAGTTCTTGTTAGAATATATTAGGCAAAATGAAAATCTTGATTCATCCGATCTGTGCAAATTGGAAAAATAAAAAAAGAAATTGATTGGATTGTTTTTCTTCATTTTATTACGCACAAACATTTGTAAAAGTATTTTTGAAAAAGAAAAACATATTACATGATTATATGGTACATTTTACATAATGAGTAAATTAGAAAACTTACGTTTTACACAATTTTCCAGTATATTTTCAAAACAAATTGTGTATTACTTGTCTTGCTTTGCCTGTCATACCATCAATTTTAATATTATTAAAAAACTAATTACTAAATTATCAATTTTGCACTGGTATAAGTCACCTTTTTTAAGGATTAATCCCTCAAAACTCCCGCTTTCTACAGTTTAATTAAAAAAATAAGAACCGAAAAAATATTACATGAAATAAATTTGCATCGTTCATATAATCATAAACCAGGATATTTCAATTTATATCTGTTACTTGTAAAATATTAAATATCCTGCAAAAGATACTTAAAAAGAAATATTTAAAATGGTAAAATCTACTTCAATTATTGAGAATTCTTGCTGTAATATCTTCTTCAACCCCCTACGAACTAACGAACAGGCAAGAATCATGTCTACTTTTAACTCCTAATAACACATACGAGTAACTTCAACAGAGATCCTTCGAATGCAACCAGTCTTTTGGGCATTTTATTTAAGTAGTATTATGGAAAAAATCTATTCATGATTCGTAGATTGAAAAGTCCTTATCTCTATTATTGTTTTATAAGGATCTTTTACTTTCTTCACAAAACAAAGCATGGTTGAGGCCATAAATGACGTCAAACTGACTTTCCTAATTTTACAAACGCCTAGAGGTTCTACCAACAATATACGTATCTATTTTTTTTAATTTCACATTGTCAGTCAATTGTCATTTCAAAGAAAATGGAAAAATAATATTTTTCTTTTACTATACAATGAAAAAAAAGATATGAAACTTAATTCAATTAGCATATTTTTTCGATTTCTTCTTTAAAGAGCATAAAATTTTGTATTCGGTTTTTCCTTCAAAGTATTATACTATTCTTGTAATACGGAAAAAGGCTAGAAAAGAAAATCTCAAAAAGGCAGAAAAAATCATTTTCCTTGAATTTAAAAAAAATCTTTTTTTTTTCTCAATTAAAAAAATTTGATTTTCCATGGCAAAGAAAAGAATTCTTAAGAAAATTATTTACTTTTTTGTAGTTTTAGTTAGTATGTATAATGAAAAATTCTCAACATAACATTTTGTAATATATTTTATAAAATTTATATATTATATGAAAGGAAAATTTCATGGAAAACTTATTGCATTAATTTTAAAAAAATACATATTACTGAATATATTTGATTGAAAAATTTATATCATGATAAAATTGGGGAGAAAAACGATTGGAAAATGCATTCTTGCAGGGCATTTATTATTTTTTTCTTGGAGAAAAGCCAAAATTGGAAAAGAAATAAAAATAAATTATATTTACAAGTGAATTTACTGATTGTAAAAATTTGCAGTGCCTTTAGATTCATTGACAAAATTCAATTTGCGCTACTTGAATTAAGGATGAATCATGATAAAAAGCTGTTTATACAATTGTTCCAATGTCCATACATCAACTTATTATATAGAAAAATTTGAAAAAAAAACGGGTTAGCCAGTAGGGGCCTACCTACGGAATATCATTCAAATCTACATTACAATAATTGCAAAAGGGATCAGCTAAATGGCTACATTACAATTACAATAATGACTAACGAGATAGTTTTCAAAAAAAAAAATTAATTTAATTTTTCGGTCGATGCTGTTTATTTCAAATCAATTATTTTATAATTTGATGATATAATTATTTGAAATGGGTTTTTCTATTTTATTCAATCTATTCTAAATCTTCTTTAAGGAAAATCAGTGCCACAATGGGCGAGGAGAATATTATAAAACCAATAAAAAACTATGCCCAGTTTATTGGGTAAGGTGTGTCCTTAAAAAAATCTATAATTTATAACACATTCTGATGATTTTCTAATTGAAACCACGCAATTGACGACATTCATTAGGTAAAGTTACTTTGTTGACATTGTATTGTAATTCAATTTTAATTATTGTGGGTACGTCAGAATTTGTTAGATTATTATTAAATATATCAATTCAAATGGAAAGTTTTAGAACGTAATAAAATATGTTTTGGTAAATTAACAAATATTATTTATCCGATTTAATGAATATTGATTTTCTTAAATATAAACAAATTTTATTTATGATATGTCATAAAAGCAAATAAAAATTGTATTATATTTTTTTATTTCTTGGCAACACTTTATTTATACCATCATAACAAAAATAATAGTTTTTATAAATGACTTTCTTACCACGTCTTCTAATGAAATTTATAGCTTTGCGGACAATAGCACATTGGATTCTTCATATTCTTTCACGACCATAGCTGAAACAACCCTAGCTTATGTTCAACATACACGAACTAAATATTTCCATTTTGCTAAATCGTATCTAAAGAAATTTGTAATTTGGGTAGTATAAATAGAGTAGATTATAATGCTACAAAAACTCCTTCCAGTGTAAAATGCAATCTATCTTTAGTACTCCTATCCTATTCTAAAATGTAAATATCGAAAACTCTGAAACAATCAACATTCTAGGTGGAATAGCCAAAATAAACTGCTAAATACCAAAGATTTTTGTGGAGAAGTAAGAGATATTTTTCAGCTTCGGATCTACATTCGTCCTAGGCTTAAATATAAGCCAGTTTGGCTATTTTTAAATAATAATACATATCAGAATTTTTCACCATTTCAAACTATAATTTTCATCTTTAAAAATTCCAATTTATATTTATCTGACTGAACCGAATATATATCTAAATTTTATCGTTACCATAGAAGAAATTTGGAACCAATTTGTTGAATATAAACGAAGCTTTCTGGAAAATCCATTATTGTATTAATATTTTATAACATATTTCTCTCTAAAGTAAAACTTAATTTTAAATATTCCAACAAAAGGATAAACTTATTTCACCATATTTTTTAAAACATAATAATAACCCATTCTCTACTTCATTCTATATAGAGTAGACACTAGAGATTTTATATTAGCAAATTGGATATTATTTTATTCTATGAAATCCAATTATTTTTCCTCTTTTGGAATATTGTTCGTTTTAAAATTCGATACAACCAACAAAACAGACATAAAAAAAAAGAAGGATATAATTAATGACGTGTAATAATACGGAAAATAATGTAAAATTAATTGCCATTCTCACTCTTCTTTTTGAAAAGTGACTATATATATATATATATATTAAAGCTTCAATTTCTGAAAAATCAACTTAGTCCTTTTTCTATCTATTAAATTTATAATTTCCCCCCATTTTTAAATAAATAGTTTTTAGATAATATGATGCTAAAAAATTGTATTTCTTTGGCTTGGCTATGGTAATTGCAATTTTTATATTAATTGCATTTATGGTTGTTTTTTATGTAAATTTAAACAGAAAATTACTTTAAATTTAAATAAATAAATTGAAAGAGAACGTGTCATAGCTGTATATATCCCAACAAAAAAAGAAACATGTACCCAGACTTAGCCAGGGCCAGGCAATGCACTCTAGGTAACTATTATCTTATGGAATTTTAAAATCCAGCCAGTAAATGTCGTATATTTCCTTAACGACCCAAGACGAATCTAAAATAATCCAATCCATGCTTAGAATTCACGACGAGAATATGTGGTGCTAAAACGCTATTTAAAGTCCTGGACTCGCTATTCCAGCCAACACCAACAAACCTAAAAAAAATCATGAGGGCGGTTATAGAGGGTTATAGTTATATATTATTAAAAATACAGAAAATTACAAAACCATTCACGTACATTTGGAGAAGTACTTGAAATTAAGTGGATTCCTTATAAGATAGACAGTTTTTTACAGGATACTTTTAACCTAACCAAAACCTGACTGAAGACTCTATGTAAAACACCACTACTCAATTGATATCACCATGAACCCATAGTACACTAATATGAGGCTTACCTACCATCAAAATTTAACTTAACCTATACCCAATACAGTACTGACGTTTAAAAATTCATCTCAATGGTTGCATATTTTTCTAAATCTATTTGTGTTTTGATTAGCATGTCAGCGTGTGGTCTTTTCAATAAAAAACAAACTTAAAAACATGCAGCAGAAAATATAATGTAGTAATATCAATAAAATATTATTGAGGAAGTCAAAAAAATATTTCACACACTTCAAGAAAATATATAATTTTCAAGAATATTTAAAGATTTTATTTTTCATGTTTATTTTAGTTTGTAAATAGTGTGATGATATGGGCAGCATACTCCAATATGTTCAAGTACATTTTGATGACAACTTGATAGGTTTTTAAAGAAAACAACAGAAATTTATAATTTCTTGGGGGCGACTATATAAATATATTTATAAATAAGTATTTTTCATAAAAATTATTGTATTTTTCAGTAAAATTATGTACATAATTAAAGTTTTTCTTTTGCTTGTCGATAAATCAAATATTTATTTATAAAATCCAAACTGGATATAATCCCAAAATTAAAACATAAACTTGTTAGAATTTATTCAAAATTTTGTTGAAAATATTTATGTAATATATTTTCAATTAAAATTTACGAAATTCAATATGAAAAATGTTAATTTAAGGAAATTTTTCTTTTTGTCAATTAATATTGAAATATAAATTTAAAATCCTAATACAAAAACTTTTAAATACGAAAAATATTTTTCTAAAAATAATCATCTCTTTTAAAGGAAAAATATATACAATCCACATTTTTTAAAGAAAATTTAAAATCGTACATTTTCCTTTTATATTATTTTTAAAAAAAAAAATTAAAATTATTACAATTTTCACCAAACTTGTTTCATGTACATAATACATAAAAAAAAAACTTTTAAAATAAAAATATTTTAAGAAACTTATCTTAAAAATATATTTCATATTTTCTTAAATAAGAATTTAAATTTCTTTTATACAATCGCTAAAAACTTTGTCTGTATATTTTATAAAAAAAAATTATTTTCCAAAACTTAGGGGATAATATGTTGAAAATATTGCTTATTTCTGCTTTTATCCCGCAACATAAAAAAAACCGATAATAATCATGTAAAACTTTGAAGAAAACTATAAAAGAAAATTGTTATATGAATTCGTTTATTTTACACACAGTATTTTATATAATCTGTATGCTTTTTTAGACAGCATGAGGAAACTCTTGAAAACAACGAACAACTTGTCAGAATTCTGAAAATTGATAGTCCCTTAAGGCATATTCTGGTATTATAACTATGTGGTCGAAAAATTAACAATGATATAAAAAGATTAAGACATCATAAATATTATATGATTGAAAATGTTTATATATATTTATTATTACAATTTAATTGAATAATTTCTGAAACTGACAATAACTTAAGTCCTCAGAGATTATAATGGTAACGAAAATATGGAAAAATGATTATTTCTTCCTATAATCTGAAAATATCTAAATTATAATTTAATAATATTTATATAAAAATTATAAATAATATTACAAAGAACAAAAATTTGTCTTTTAAAGTAAATTGTCAATTGGTAACATAAAAAAAAACGAGTAATAGTTATACTTTGTGTAACAATATAGTTAGGTTAAAATTGAATAGTGACGTCACTATTTGGCTTATCATATTAATATCTTAAATTATTTTAATATTCTTTGATCCACAATACTTCTTGTTGTCCTCCAAAACATTAACTAACTTTGATGTTACATACTGGCTCAATATCTTGCAATCTTCGATTGTTAATCACTATAAAGAAAAAGAACCCAGAGAATTTTCACCAATTTATTCAGTAGCATTGTACTGGCCTGAAACTCGAATTGACGCATTTGTTTCTGGTAATCTTGATAACATTATTGTATCCTTCTGGCCCAGCTAAATGAAACAAGCTTCGTTTCTTAATAATTGTTGGGAGGAAGTACAGAAACCGATCAACTCATTAAAACACATAAGAAATTGTTGTTTCGTGGAATAAAATTTCATTTTACTATCTTAATTTTGAATACACAACAAAATTTACTAAAACTTTTAAAGTGTTTTTATTTTTTTTTAAAAAAAATAACTTAGTTTATAGATCCTTTAAGGAAACTAATACAAAAAATTATCACTTTTTTCTTTCGAATTCATAATTTTTCTTAAGAAGATAATAAATCATATTTTTATAGTTTTAAGATTTTCCTTGTTTAAAAAATTCCTTTAAATTATTTTGTAATAAAGAATTTAGTAGGTTAAAAAAAATTATTATAGAAAAACTTTATGGGATTTTTGGTTTGTTATTGTAACTCTAGAAATTTAAAAAGTTTTAAAGCAATTTTCTTAGTTTTTGGCTTATAGTGATTTAGGGAAAATCCATAAATCATTAAAAACTGTAATGTTTCACAACACTAGGGAAGAACTATAAAAACATTTTATGAAAATGTTCAATGAATTTTAATTTTTACTTTTTCAATCTTAGAGAAATAATATTTAAACGTTTGACTTATTTTTTAAAAAACATTTATCGTCATCAGTTATATCTGTCTGATATAACTATCTTTTTCAGGATCAGGAATATCATCAAATAACTGACACTTCTGCCTTTCAATCTTCAAATAGAAAATTTAAAAATATTTCTTTATATTTTCTTTGATATATAGTTGAAGATTTAGATTCGTAAGTAGTTTTTGTTCAAAATTACACTAAAACTGATCGAGAATTTGTATTTACAGATCAGATTTCTGGTAACTTCAAGTTTTGTTGTTTCTTTTAATAATTTTAATTATTAAATATTAATACAATTTTTAAATATTTATGATATTCTGAAAGAAAACTTATTGACGAAAATTATTAATGTTGCCGGTTTACTGAACTTTGCTTCGATTTTTGTATTCATAATTGATCTTAATTATTAATTAGAGCTTACTGTTTATTTATGTATTAAAATTTATTTTAATAAACAAACTCTCATTAATCGATTATTGACATCGTCTAAGAAAAATTTGAATTATATACATAATTTAGAAATTCTTAAGTGAAAAATATTTCTTTAATTTATTTGAATTACTTGAAACTGAAATTATCAATAATACTATATAAATTGTTAATCATATTACAAAATGATTTTTCTTTATATTTTCAGACCTCCCGTGACGAACGTGTACCCAACCCGCATTCACAATATGATTCACAACATCATCATCATCACCATCATAATCATCCAAGTGGCTTACAACATTCTGGCAGTAGATCAACGTTACGCCATTCTTCATCGACTCAATCAAATTCAACACCTGCATCACCACAATTGAGTTCAACTGGATCACATTTATTAAATGGCCATCAATATCAATCCCAGTCATCAGTATCATCACAATCATCAATTGTATCAACAATACCTGCATCACAGCGTTTACTTGAAGATGCATTAGCTAAGGAAGGACCATATTCTATGATTATATTACCAACAACAGGTGGTTATTGGGTAGATGGTACAGATCATGAATGTGCATTTGATACACGTGGTAATCCTGTATTACCTCATACCGCATGGCGTGGTAAATTTGAAACAGATGATACGGCAAAATGTTATAGACGGTTTTATGTTAGCCGGGAACATTCAAATTTAGTTGGACATGATGATCAATTGGGACCGGTTTTATTATCAATTAAAAATGAAAATGTTGCTAATCAAGAACATGTCAGGATTTTATTACGATTACGAACGGGTACAATGCATGAAATTATACCAATATCATGTTTGGCACCAAATCCCAGTCCAATTAAAATGGCACGATTACTGAATGAACAAATTAATGTTGATAATTTTATGCCAGTTTTATGTCCAAAAGCATCACAATTAATTGCCAGCTATGACGAACATGTGTTAGTATCAAATTTTAAATTTGGTGTACTTTATCAAAGATTTGGTCAAACAAACGAAGAAGAATTATTTTCTAATAATAATTCTTCGGAAGCATTTGAAGAATTTTTAGATTGTTTGGGTCAACGAATTAAATTGAAAGAGCACAAAGGTTATCGAGGTGGTTTGGATATACAAAATGGGCATACTGGTGATACAGCTATTTATGAAGTATTTAAAGAACGTGAAGTAATGTTTCATGTATCAACAATGCTACCATATACGGAGGGCGATCCACAACAGTTACAAAGAAAACGTCATATCGGTAATGATATTGTTGCAATTGTATTTCAAGAATCAAATACACCATTTTCACCTGATATGATTGCATCACATTTTCTGCATGCATTTATTGTAGTACAACCACTTGAACCTAATACACCAAATACAAGATATAAAGTAAGCGTTACAGCACGTGATGATGTACCATTTTTTGGACCAACATTACCAAATCCATCTGTATTTCGTAAAGGACAAGAGTTTAAAGAATTTATTTTGACAAAATTAATCAATGCTGAAAACGCTTGCTATAAAGCCGATAAATTTGCAAAATTAGAATTGAGAACACGTACATCATTGTTACAAAATTTAGTAGAAGAATTAAAAGAGAAAACAAGAGATTTTCTTGGAGCTGATTTAGCTGGTGCAGTTGGTGCAGCAAGTCCTACTCCAGATACACCAAAATCAGATAGTAGTAATGCGGGTACCCGTTTTATTGATACTGTTAAAAAAGCTTTAATTGCAAGAGTTCGATCACAAAGTGTTGATACAAATAATGTAGTCAATGGATCATCAACTGAAAAATTAAATGTTTCCACAAAAAAGAAAGACACCAGTTTGACAGAAACACCAAATTTAAATGTAAGTTAAAAAAAAAAATTATTGTAGTAAATAAATTTTTAAAATCAATTTTTTTTTTATGTTCTAGACTTCTGGACGTTCGAATTCAAAGAACTCATCAAAGAAGTCATCTAATGATTCAACATCATCATCACCAGATATTACATCTCGTGGTCCACTCAACAATAATATTATTAATAATAACAATAATAATAATTTACCAACAAATGGTAAAGATTTACAAAATGTAAATAATAATGGAATGGCAGCAACAATGTCTGAAACTAGTGATGATTCAAGTTTAAATAGCGTTGATTTAGATCCAATGGGTCATTTAGATGCTGGTGCAACATATATTGATAGTGATACTGGTTTAGAATCAATGTCATCAGCTGAAGCAACAACAAAGGCATGTTCATTATGTTTAGATGGTGGTGGAGCACAAGGTATATTAATGGGTAGTTCACCAAATGAAAATGCAGTACAAGTTGATAATTTAAGACAAGAGGTAACACGATTGAAATGCGATAAATTAGATTTGCTGAGACAAAATGTGGTAAGTTCAAAATGTTCAGCATTTTATTATTTAAAACTTGATTTACAACTCCGCCGCAAAATCGTGACGATGGATTCTAACAAATCAGAAATTTTTGGTGCAATGAAATTCCGGCACAGCGTACAATTGGTTCAACTTTATATTTTCTGTCGCAGAGAATGTATAGTTGTGCCGTACACTATGAAATGTTCATAAAATATTCTTAGTTTTCAGATTGACGAATCTAAATTCTTAGAGTGCGTGGATGAAAACCGTCACAAGAGTTAGTTAATTGCTCGATAAAAATCGTCGCTGAATTTGTCAAGTGTCACTGTTTTTCGACAGATGTGTAAATCAAGCTTATGAGTTTCAAATATTAATTTCAAAACATATAACATAATATTTATTAAAATATTTCTTTTTTTCCAAATTATTTTAAAGACATGTCAACGTGATATTAAACGCCTTCGAGAACGTGAACTATCCTTACAAGGTGATTTAGCAGCTGCTGGCAAAGAAATTTTACGATTACGTGATTTACTCAAAGAATATATGCCAGATTCAACAGCAACTGGCCCACATTCAATTTCACCAATATAAATTTTGTTATGCAATAAATTTAATAAATTTTGATACAATGAAATTATATTATATTTATAATGTAAATTAAAAATACACCAAAAAAATAATAATATTATTAATAAACTACAAAACCTGAATAAAAATAAATAAAATATTTCCAAGGTATCTAAAAGTGAAAATTAAAATAATATGCAAAATATGTATATAAATTATATATAGAAATTAATGAGCTTATTTTTACTATTGAAATAAAATGTTTTCAATATTAAAAAGTATAAAATCAAATTATATTTAAATTACAAATTTAAAATATACAATAAAAAAAAAAATATTTTTTAAATGTCAATTAAATGTTGTTAAAAAAAATAATAAAATCTAAAGAAAAATTCTATATAAAAAGAAAATATCGTAGTTAAAATTTTTTGAAATATATTTATAATATTTAATTAAATAAAAATTATCAAAAAATCAAATTTATAAATGAAATATTACCAAATTTTTTTTATGTTTTTATATTTATTTATAATTTCATAAATTTATATATATACTAATGCATATACAACATATATTTAGATGATACATAATATAATAAGATATTTATTACACACAAAATTTAAATCTAATGAAAAAAAAAATGATAATGTAAATATTTTTAATATATTTCTAAATATTTTTTAAGAATTTTTATTTTATTTTTTATTTTTTTTTATGAATATTTTTTTTTATTTAAACTTTAAAAAATAAACGAATGCTACTCAAAATGCAATAATTAAAATAATTTTGAAATATAAAAACCAAAAAAATGAAATTATAAGAATTAAAACAATTAATATGAAAATACAAATTTTCTTTCAATGTAAATATATAAAATATTATTCAATTTTTATGTTTGTTTTAGTTTTAATAATTAAATTAGGTATAATGTACGGAAGAATTTATTATATGAAAATTATGTAATTATGATTATTTAAACAAATCCATTTTTATACCCCAAACCATAATTTTTTACATTTCAATATTACTTAACCTGATTTCTTAAAAGCTGAATGATATTATATTATTATAGCTAAAAACTACATTTCATAACGTTATAGGGTCAATATTATGTAACTTACGTTGGTATTATATTGTAAATGGACAAGGACCAATTTTTATATTATCTTTTATACATTTTATTTTCGGTTGCATTTGCATTAATGTATCTACAATTAAGGATACAATCGTTTATAAATATTGATATTAGTTCATTGTAGATTACTATATTTTTTTTTTCTTAAGTCAATATTTAAATTACATAAAAAATATCAAATTATTTTGAATTTAACAGGTCAGATCAGACAAAATTACTTAAGACACATTCTAATAACTTTAAGTACCATGAAATAAACAGAAATATTTCAATATATTTTCAAATTATTATCATTTCTGACAAAAAAAGAAGTGTTATCGAAATATATTTCTGTCATAATTAAATACAAATTTTTATTATATTTCTGGATCACTGATTCCGTACATTTTCCTAAATTGTTTTAGCACACAGAAAAATCTTATGAAATAATGATATTATTAAAAGGAAAATAAATAAATTAAAAAAAATAATAATTTCCATTTCAATTCCACCAAAACTAAAAACATAAATATAGTAGTATTGCATATATTAATAATTATATAACTAATAATAATCATATTAGAAAGTAGAATATGAATTAATGAATAAAAATAACTAAGTTTTCTTAATTATAATATTAATATTAAAACTAATATTAATATTATAAATATGTTAAGATTATACACTTAATATAATTATCTTAATTATCATAAAATAACCATAGTAAAATTAAATATGTCTACACAAATTAAAAATAAAATATAAATAGCAACCAAAAAATAATAAATAAAAAATTAAACGGAAATTGAAATAAATTTGATTTATATTTGAAATATTAATTTAAAAGAAATAAAATACCAAAGTTAACATTCCTGCAAAGATAAAAAAAAAATGTGAAATAATTAAAAAAAGGGATAAAAAAGAAAAGAAAATATATTAAAAATATTATCACAAAGAGTATAATTTAAGATTTTTTTTTTTTGTTTTATTTTTATTTTTTAAATTTAATTATTTTTATTTTAAAAATGAACATGCAATTAATTTTTATGTTAAGAAGAGCATTAATTTTATTTTATTTTATATTTTAAGAAGTAAATTTTAATTTGTTAAAAGAAATAATATTAAATATATATAAAAAAAAACAATAAATAACAAAATTACAAATCATTATATATAGTTTAAAAATTCTAAAAAAAAAAAAAAAAATCATCATCATGATAAATGAAAATTAATGAAATAATTATTAATTTATATAGGAATTTATAAAAGTCTAAAATTAATATATGATATAGAAATTAATATTGCATTAATAGAAAGTGGAAAATCATGAAAAATATATGAAATTTGTTGAAGTAAACAAATGCATTTTTTATTTTATCTTATGAAATTTAGGTATATTGGAATTTTTTAAGTCAAATCAATGACTTAGGTATTAAATAAGACGACTTCCACATTAATAAGAAACTTACCAAGTGACAAAGATCTGTTAAAATTGTGAAATAGAGATAGAGACAGACAGCGCATAATTAAGAAGAAATATTGGTGGAATTGGTGGTCCAGGCAGGACCTTTTCTTATATCAATATTTTGAAGAGCATTTGTATAATATCATCCAGAGATATAAATAAGTGATCATTATTTGATTAGCTGTCTGAACCTATTGGATAATAAACAAGTGTTACTGCCTTAGTGAAAAAATTCTTGGAAACGATCAATAAACATATCACATATGATTTTTGAACCATAATGACTCTAAATTAATTCAACACATTGAAGAAGAATATCCTGCAGATTTACGTTTGGTGTTAACAAAATCATAAAATTTTCAGGATCGCGTAAAATATTATCATCTACATTTTCTACATATTTATCATATGATTCCCGGGATCTTTTTGAAAATTTTTAATATAACTAATTGTATTTTTGTTTCAGATTTGCATTTATATTTTCCTTTCTCTTTACTTTCTTATATATACAACTTGTACTTATTATTTGTCAAGTCTCGGTCTCGGTCTCGGTCTCGATCTCGAGTCTCGGTCTAATAACTATGGTTCGGATACCTTTTTCTTTTTTACAATTTTTGGAAAATGTTTTTCCACCATTCATAAAATAAAGTTATGAAATGTAAGAGCTTCATTTCCAAGGTCTAGACCTGATAGAATGCTTTCTATCAATCCAGTCAATAAGGGATAATGTGTATTAATGATATAGAAATCAGTATTCTTAAAGTCATATACAATTGAATTATTATACGATTTAAGAAAATATTTATCAGTAGTTGGTAGCTCAACAGCAATAGTTGAATGATGAATAGAGTTGAAAAAAAATTTCCGCTGCATTTGCAGCACCAGCACTGACTATAAATATATAGTTCTTCTTAATAAGCATTGGTAAATATTAAGTGTAACCCTTTACCATTGTTATTATAGGATTACGATTAACTTGGTGAATCTAATGAAAGGTCATTGCCGTAAAAATAACTGATTAGATTAAAATCGATAAGTAAGAAATTATTATCGGATTCGCAAAGATAAAAGATGAATTCACCGAAGAAAAGAAAGTGATCCATTTCTTTTAACGACGTGTTCACTGCTCGACAAATTTTACATAAATCTTCGTATTTTGATTCGTCAGATTTTGGAGGTATGTTTTCCTTCACGAATATAAATATATATTGAAGGCCTAATTGTAACCTTACCACCTTATGTTCAAAAGACAGTGATGAGTTGGTATTAACGAATTCATAAGGAGACCACCAATTTACAACGAAGATGCTTGGAATTAGTTACTCAAATTCATAAATATGGTTACAGAAAGGTATGGAATTAGTTACTCAAATAAACAAAAATTAGTACAGAAAAATAATGAAAATAGCATGAATTTAGCGTGGATTTAGGTATACTCAAATGCACAAGAATGCTGAATGGGTATGGAAATAGATGAAATTAGGTATGCGAATGGAGCATGGAATTATAGTTACTCAAATGCACAAAAATTATTTCAGAAAAGTATGGAAATAGCATGGTACTCAAATGCACAAAAATGGGTACAGATGCATATGCAAATAGCATGGAATCAGGTACTCAAATGAACAAAAAAGGGTACGGAAAAGATACAGAATACGCACTTATGCTTGAAATACATGTGCATTTTTTTGGTGCTTTGAGGCATGCTATAAAGCGTGCAGCAAAATTTAGAAATAGAGATATCTTGCTTCAGCGCAACGCAGTCCGTTGCAACCATGTAATTAGTTACATAGAAATCCCATTTGTTCTAAATAATATTTGCAGCAAAGGATGCCTCAACGCACCTAAAAAAAAGCTCATGTATTTCGGCCATTACCACTCAAATATTTAAAAAGAGGGGAAATCCGTGCATTTTGGGATTGCTTTTCCAAGTACTCAGTACAATTTTGGTGAAGAAAGCGGACTAATTTGTGTACTTATGCTTAAAGGGTGGTTTTTTTAAATGACATATTTGACGTTTTAACTTCAAAAATCAAAACAAGCCCTCTAGAAATGTCAGTGCTGACTTGTCGCTGAGTCTTTAGTGACAGTCACTAAAGACAAATGTAGGACTTATAAAAGACAAAACACACGATATGTCCGCCTGACCTTCATATAATGTCAGCGCTGACAGTCATCGAGCAATACTTGCTGACAGTCTTTGAGGAATACTCGCTGACCATCTTCGAGGAAAACTTGCTGACAGTCTTCGAGGAATACTCGCTGACCGTCTTCGAGGAATACTCGCTGGCAGTCTTTGAGTATTACTCACTGACCGTCTTCGAAGAATAATCGATGACGGGTATTCAGGTTGTCAGTGCATACATTCAAGTGACCAGTCCGAACCTTGTCAGTAATGACGGATAAAAGACATGGTTTCATTTGTCAGGACTACTTGTACTCTTCATATTTTAATAATTTGAAAATAATAAAAAAAAAATTCATATGAATCACAGTTTTTATTAAATTATTAATATCTTACGAACAAAAAAAAATTAACAAAATTTAAGTTTAAATGTTAGAAAAAAAAATATTAAAGTTATTAAATTATTAATATCTTACGAACAAAAAAAAATTAACAAAATTTAAGTTTAAATGTTAGAAAAAAATATATTAAAGTTATTAAATTATTAATATCTTACGAACAAAAAAAAATTAACAAAATTTAAGTTTAAATGTTAAAAAAAAAAATATTAAAGTTTAAATATGTTGGAAAAACAAAATTTAAAACTATTAAATTATTAAATTGCTTTTCTTTTAAGTGGATGAATTGGTTCAATATTTACCTTAGCCGCTCTCAATCTGGACCTCCTTTTATTTACTGCATTATGAATTCTGCGGAAATCAGCCCTTATTTTTTTTTCAAATGTCGCCATAGAATTAATTTCTGCTGTTTGCCAAGCATCTATAAAAACATTTTCATATTAATATTGATTATTAACTTTATTTTTTGTGAAATTATAAATTTATTACATACTTTGAAGAGTAGCATTTAAATTAGTATATTTGCTAAATTTTTTTTTCCCCATGATTCCATCCCAATTCATATCGAATAAAATGTCTTCCCCGATTATGGCTGACAGCGATCCATTTTTATATTTTTCGAAAAATATTACCTTTAAAATGTATTTTTGTTAGCAAAGCACATTAAAATATTTTAGTTGAACTCATACCAAATTCTCCTCTGCACATTGTTTATCAATGACAGCTAAATCATCAATGTATTTCATTGGAATTTCAACATTCAATTTTATTTGTTTAGCACTTCTTGTGGCTGACATTAGAATTTCTATATTACTATTAATTTTTTCCAAACACAGCGAAATAGCTGCTAGTTCTTTACATATAAAAGATTCACTTGTTTTGTCTATTAAAGGAATACATTTTATTAAACAAATTTAGTAATTGAAATTTAAGATTGGCGTACCTAAATGTGGTGATTTCAAATTTTCATTGTCTTTGTCAATAATATGTTGTAATTCTTGAATTTTATTAACTTTATTATCTGAAATAGGATGTACTGAATCATCAATTTGGGTATTATCTTCAATATTACTATAATATTCAAACAGATCTTGAGATTCGTTTTGTTGAGAAAAGCAATTAGTATTATGAGAATCTTAAAAAATCATTAATACATTTTGGATGACCTCTTCCCAAAAATGCTCCTATTAAAAAAGGACAGATATGTGGTTGATTTGTTATAGCTCCCAAAATTGGCCATATTCCTATGTTGGAGCTTTTATATAATGGGATACCATCAATCCCAATATCAATTTCAATTTCTTTTAAATCGGCAATTAATGAAATATTTTCCAAATTTTTCATGATTCCAATATGAAGATATTCGCCTTCTCCGACAGGTTATATCAACATATTTTTTTTGAATATTTTTACATTCCGATATTAAAGTAAATTTAGATTTTGGAAGCTTCAACCCATAATCAATTAAAATACCAAGAAGTGATTCCGTTATTTCTTTTGTTATATTTTTTTTAATAACTAAATCGCATAAATTATGCTTCAGAATATCAACTTTATTTTCAAAAATTTCTTCATCATTAGTTTCATTATTTATAAATGGAGGCTTTTCAGACTGCTTATTCCAAAAAAAGTTATCAGTTAATTCTGTTAAATTATTGGGACTCATTTCTTCAAAATCAATAACATTTAATTTTTCGTTATCATTAACAAAAGCATTGTTGAATTCATTTGTAATCAAATGTTCATTTTGCGCTTCCTTTAATTTTCTTAATTTTTCTTCAAAATATAGTTTTTTATAATTTTTCAATCTCCGTAATTGTCTTTTTGATATACAATTTATTATTTTCTTATTTGGTGGCATTTTCTAAACTTTTAAATAATAATTTATATTATTAAATAAAATACTTACTGATTATTGATGTCCGGATAGGTTGATTGAATTAATATGAATGACACTGAGATGACCAACTACAGACTGTGTCTGGGCTGACGAACAACAGACATGTCACATAGTTGGCTATACATTTATTTTATTTAAATCAAGTATAAAATACGTAATTTCGAGAGATGCTGACTAGTCAGCTAACAGTCTTTTATAAGACTTAATTATGATTTGTCATCATTTTGTCACCGAAGACATATTTTATAGAGGGAGGCTGTTAAAAACTGAGAGGTTAAAAATTAAAAATATAGAAAAATATAAGCAAATAAAATTAAAATTAAATAGTATTAATAAAACACTAATATTTAAAAATATTTAAAATGTCGAAACGAAATAGTAAATTAAAATTACCTGGTCGATCATTTAAGATGCCAAAATTGGATATTTCTATAGAGAAACCAACCACATCTAAAAATATTAATAATAATAATAATAATAGTAATTCAGCAGAAAAATTTAAAAGTGCTATTCAAAAAAAACCAGGTTGATCAATATATAAATTTCCATAAAAATAAATCTCATTTAAATTTTTTTAATAGCTATTATTGATTTTTTATGGGATGATGATGATGAAGATTTAATATTTGCTTCCCAAATGGTTGAAAATATTAATATGAAACAAAAAAATTCAGCGACAATAATTGAAACACAATCTTTTAGTAATTTTGGTCGTAATGTAATATCTAGTACACAAATTGAACAGCTTCCACCAGTACCAGATTTATTTTCAGAAGAAGATTCATGTGATTTTCAAATAGATCAAGATTTACTTAATATTATCAATAATAAAGAATTGAACAAACAAAATGATAATTTCGAAAAATCAATTAGCCCAGAAAAACCTACAGATACAAAAATTAATGGAATTAATAACAATTTAATAGATGAATTTAATGTGCCGAATGTTTCTTCTTCAACGAAACAATATAATTCAAGACGTAATTCAACAAAATGTTATGACAACCTTGGTAATGATGCTATTCAAGTAAACAAACTTGTAGAACGGTTAGATATTTTAAATGAAGATTCTAAGAAGCAAAATCAACAGATTAATCAACTCAATGAGAAATTATCAACTAAAGAAGGAGAAGTTAGTAGTTATTAACAGAAATACTTTCTATTATTTTAATTTATAATTTTTTTAAAGGTTTCTGTTTTACGTTTTGAACAACGCCAATTAAAACAACAAATTGACACATTACGAATTCAAAAAATTACTGAAGCTGATGTTATTAAAAAAGATTGGCAAGATCGTATTCATGAATTGGAACGTAATTTAAATGGAAAAACCATAGAGTTAAATTTAAAAACAAATGAAATAATTAAATTAAAACAAATATTATTCGATGGCAACAGGACTCTAGAAATTAATGCAAATACCAAATCACTTGCAATATTGTATAGATTAAATTACCGAAATTCGTCACAAATTTTAAGCATGAAATTAGAAAATGGAGAAAATCAAGATTTATTAGTTGATATATTTAAAAAATCATATCACAATTATACATTTTTGGGTAAGGTTTTCTTTTATCATTATATAAGTATATTTTTTAATTGAATTTTATTTTTAAGATAAATATTATGAAAAAGAATTGAATGAAATATGTAATGTTTTAGCTGAAATTAAATTTAATCCAATCATATTGGAAAATTGTAATACTAAGCAATTAATTTACAACAAAATATTAGAAAGTACTGCAAAAAGTTTAAATTCATTACCAAATTATTTTGCATCAGCAATAAAACAATTTAAATCAGTTGTAGTTCAAAATGATTCAACAAAATCGAAATTCGAAAATAATCAAATTTGTTATTTACATAGAAATAATACCAAAATGAATATTTGTCAATCAACTGAATTATTTCAAAATGAGAAAATGATACCATTACGTCGATACATCTCAGCATTAGGTTTAATCTATCAGAAATTAACCTATGTTAAATTAAGTCAAATCAACACCGAAAACAATAATTCAAATGATTGCTTAAACATTGTGTTAGAAAAATTAATTGAATTACTAAAAGATTCGCCTAATCATTTTGGTGTTATAGAATCAATAGCATTTCTTCTAACATCATTAGCTAAAATTAATAATATAAAACCATATTTCAATTTGCTAAAAAATTTAATATTTTGCAAACCAAATATAAGAACTTTAGCAGAAATATCAAAATGTTTACTTATCATATCATCCTCGACTAATCAACAAAATTCAGAAGTATTTAATTTACTTTGTCAGAAATCGGATGGATATTTATGTCTATTAAATGATACAAAAAAGAAAATCCGTGTACAACGTAGTACTACATGTATATTACAAATTTATGGTTTAATTTTAGAATCTGCATATAAACAAAATAAATCATTGAATGAAACCGAATGGAAATTGTTAATGTTAACATCTAATAATCATATGGAATTTTTAAGCAAATGTTTTGAAAAACATCCACATTTTTTAACAACAAATACTAAATGTTTTTGTTATATACAAATTTGTACAAGCTTTGTAATATTATTTCATTTATTTTTAAAACATTGTATTGAAAATCCCATAAATATGAATGAACAAAATGTTAAAAGAATTTGTAAATTAGGAGCATTATTAATTTTTGATATTTTCTACACAAATTATAGAAAAAGTGTTTTACAAAAAGGTGGAACTGGAGTTAAACAACGATTGTATGTAATATGTGAATGGTTAAATGAAAATTTTGATAATTTAGGCATTAGCCAAGAATATCGTAAGTTATTATCTTGGAAATTTTAATCAAATTTAAATTTTACTATTTTCTTTACTTTTTTTTATAGAAATAGCTATCCAACGAATTAGATCATCATCAATATTTGCCGATTCAATTTTAAATAATGAAGTAAGTCAACCAATATGCAAGGAAAAAGGAAAAATTATATTAGGAAAGATTTTCGACCAAAACTTATTTATTTAACTTTTTTTTTACTATATATTTTATAGAGTTAAGAGAAAACATTCTGAATTATAATTCACTAGAAAATTTGTATTTTTTTAATAGTACCTTACTGAGGCAAATAAATTGTGTAATAAAAAAATTATTATCTATCCAGTATTTTTAGAAAAAATGATGTTATAAATTATCAATACTATAAACTTAATTTAAAATTATAAATAACGCAAGAAACAAAATTAATTTTACATAGACCTTCGTTTAATTTCTAAAATTTCTCTACCAATTCCATTAATTGAAGTCCATACAATTTTCGATACAAAACGACTATCCATTTTTATCAATTCTTCAAATTGTCTGAGTCCACCACCAACACCAAAATAATAAATTTTTGCGGCTAATAAAATAATTCCATTTTCTTGTAGCTTCACATCAAATGTATCCAAAAGTTTTTGTTGATTTAAAGGATTGTAAATAGTTTCTGATGTCAATATTATATCAAATTTTTCTTTGTTTCTAGTTAGATTTGTATATTTACACCAATCACCCGAAAAAAATTTAATATTTTCAGATATTTCATTTAATTTTGGATCAATTTTATTGATTAAAACATTAGGAATTGTTATCGTGTCCAGAACATCTTTATTCTAAAAAAGGATATTAAAAATTATAAAATAATTTTTGAAACAAATCTTAAAACATACATAATCTTGGAAATGGACCTTCGTAGCGTCTGCTTTCATTGCATAAATACCTAGTAATCCTGAACCACAACCTAAATCTAAAACTGATTTATTTTTAAAATAATCAACTGGACAATTATCTATTAAATATTTAATTAAGT
This sequence comes from Rhamphomyia laevipes, assembly GCA_963920725.1. Taxonomy (NCBI): domain Eukaryota; kingdom Metazoa; phylum Arthropoda; class Insecta; order Diptera; family Empididae; genus Rhamphomyia; species Rhamphomyia laevipes. Next base: position 23,504,729 of record OY987258.1, on the reverse strand, counting down.
CATCTGTACATTCCCAAACTTTTGCACCACCTTGTGAAAAGAATTCAACTTATTAGGAATATTTTACTTCATATATTTTTTTAAAGAACCTTCATAAATGCCTGGTATTAGATCACTATGATTGGATTCTGCTTCTTTAAGATCCATGATATTTTCAACTTTGACCAAAGTTTTTATTAAATTTCCAGATTTAATAAAATAGATTTTATTTGTTCCAGCATTTAAATATGTTGAATTTAATTTAAATAAGCCTAAATTTTCTATACTTTCTGGTGTTGGAAAAATTTCTTTGGATTCATAACAGCATTGAACAACATCATCGCTGTTTGTAGGTCTAAAAATTGTAATATTTTTAATTTGCTTGATTTTTAATGATACTTAATTTACGAACTTTTCTGTTATTGAATTATCTTTGCAGGGAAATACTCCATCTTCGTTGTCATTGTTTTGGATATTAAAATCAAATTTAAACATTGAAGAAAAGTAATTGAAAACTTCTGTAAAATATATGTAATGCTTAATACATAAATATTAGGAATTGCAATTGCTCTATATCCTCTATGTAAATCATGTAAATAAATAAACCCACGTGCTGTCATCTGTCAGTGTCAGTAAATAAATTCCTAATTGTTTTGACACTTCTCAGCTTCACACAATAACCACACGAACCACACACACCAAAAATGCACCATTAAAATTTACCGATGTACAGTCACGAAGGAAAGTTTTCGGCAAATAAAATTATATGCATTTTTACAGGAAATGTAGCTTTCGCTGGTGCTCTCTGGTGGAAAATTTTATCAGTTGTAGTGAAATACATTGAAATTATAATGGTTAGCTAAAATAATAATAAACTGCTAAATATTATATTTTTAAAGCAAAACAACTAAATCAGATCGAATCATTCCGCTCCAGTTAAGAGGTACAAATCAAAATATTTTATAAATAAGAAGTTTCAACGTCATTCAAAGCGAACAATTCTTTAAATTGAGATTAATAAGCAATTATTAGTAACTAAATTTCAGTGCACGCTATATTCATTCCTTTTTCTCAATTTTCTCGTTTTTAATGTTTTTATATTTTCGGGTTCGGTCCATAGTTTCAGAATCGGTTAATTGAAAAGTATGATTGTTCCCCTGAAATAATAATTATTTAAAATAAAAAGGTTCGCGTTACGTGCCAAATAAAATAAAAATCAACCAATCTGCCTGTAAATAAGGTAAACAACAAAAATATCCGACATTATTACAAAGCCAAAAAAATAAAGTGAGAATATATATCACAATTACTAGTTATAAGAATGTGAAATGAATTATACTTACAGTGAATTATATATATGGATAGTATAAGCTTAATAATAATAATCCTTTGGAACTTATTTGGCAGTAATATATTTATTTTCTTATAGATGTCATCTAATGTCTGATACTTTTCAACCTGACTGTTTATGTTATCAAATTTTGCAATGCATTTTATATTTCATATCACTGCATATCACCTGTTTTCTTTGACAGTTTAGTATAATCTGCAAAATTTTCAATTTTATGTCCACAAATCAAAATTAAGCATACTGTTACTGTGTGTAAAAATTTCAAACTGTGATATGTATATATAGAGGAATCAGTTCTAATCAATAGTAAATTTACTTAAATAATTAAATTTAAATTGAATTTTTTTGTTTAATCCAGTATTATTTATTTTGGTTTTCCATTATATTTCAATAAGTTTTTCAAATATATCGATTTTTAATTTAAAAAACCAATAACAAAGACGAAAAAATAATTCTTAAATTAAAAATTTACTTGTACATATTTATATTTTTTTTTGCTGCCATCATTTTTTAAATAACTATTGAAATAAAAATGGAGAAAAGAGTTGATGAACATGAAGATTTAGACGGTAGTGCTTTATGCTGTTGTGAATATTTTGATCGATATGGTGAACGTTATCATATGCTAGAATGCTGTTGTAATTGTATAGATTTTGATTCAGGTTTTGATAGGTAAAACTAAATCAGAATTTCAATAAAAAGATACATAAAAAATAAAATTATACTCCTACTTATATCTTGTAGACACCCTAAAATTGTCCCATTCCCTAAATTTTTATTTGCTTATATATACTAACTACATTATGTCAGGTCAGACCTAAAAATACTATTATGAATTATTGATTAAAATGAGATCCTTTTGATAAAAATGGTGACTACTATATATTAATTTTTTTTATCATTAACTATTTTTCCGTATGTAATTTTTGTAATCCAGTGAATCTCTTACTACAAATATTTCCATTTATCGCTTATAAATTATTTGCAAAGCATTAAAACCAGATGTTTTTCAAAATGGAAACGCATTTGATAAAGTTCAATTTAATTATTATGTATCCTGAAGAGCACAATTTTTATTGTGGTTCTTATATGATCCTTATTAATCATTATACGGGACAATTATTGATATTTGGAATAGTGATACAAAAATTTACAATATTATTGAATTGATATAAATTTTTGTACCTATATTATTTAAATTTGATAATTTTCAATAATTTGAACTACCAATTATATAAAAAGAAGAGTTTAAATTTTATGTTTGATTTAATTTTAATTGGAAAATTCATTAGCTGTTAAGTAGTTATGTTAAAGTACTTGATATTACTGTGCGAAACCAATGATTAAAAAATTATATCACACTAACTTTTGTTAATACGTTTATATTTTCAAAACCATAATATCTTTCATATTTTAATCATATTTTTTAAATTTTTCAGATTAATTTGTTGTCGTTCTGTGAGCCAAAATAATCGTATCGGTATGCTATTAACATTTCAAGATCGTTTACGTATACCATGGCAAGGTGGTGCCAAACAAATTTCATTAGATACTGTATTACCAATATTTGCAATACCATTTGTACTTGGTATAGCTGCTATTAATTTATTTACAGCAATTATAATGTTTATTGCTATTGTAGCATTTTTAGCATATTCATATTATTGTTTACAATGTACAATTAGTCGTTCACGATTCTTTTTTATGTGGACAATATGTTCAGTTATTTATATGATAATAATATTTGAAATAACAGTACCATTATTAGAAATATTACCAGAAGAAAATTATTCATTAATATTATTTTTAATTTGTGCAACATTTTGTTTATATAAAACAAAAAGGAAATCAAAAAACAATATTGTTTTACAAAGTTTAGCATCGAAAGAGGATTTACCAGATATAGATGAAGAACAAACATCAGTGTTAATTGATAATGAAGAATCTGATGAACATAATAATTCAGATATTTGTCAATTTTGTCGAAAATATGTACCACCTAGAACATTTCATTGTCTAACATGTCAATCATGTATAATTCGACGTGATCATCATAATTATTGGTTGGATTGTTGTATTGGTTTAGAAAATTATCGTTATTATTATGCTGGGCTATGGTTTTCAATGTTGGCTTTATTTTTAACTGGTAATTTAATAATGACTTCAGTTTGTCATCCATTATTATTATTTACAATATTTGGAATACATATATTACTACCAGATGATTGTACAGAAGTTTTTGACCAATATGAGTAAGTAAAATTTTTTGTTTTCCATTTTAAAATTTTAATTAACTTAATTTTTCTTTTTTTTTTCAAGAATGAGTCTTGCTTTTTGTGTTGCAATTTATGCCTGTTTAGCAGGAATTATGATATTGATTGTGATTATTGCACAAACATATTTAATATCTAAAGGTTTAACATTATCAGAATGGCGTCAAGGACAAACTGGTAATCGTAAAGGAATTTTATGGAATCTTAAAGCTGCTCTCTGTTGGATTCCGTAAAAAAAATATATAACAATTTATATTAAATTTATCATAAAACTTAAAAAAAAAGTATTCTTATAAATTAATTACAAAAAATTTAAACATTTTATTAATAAAATAAAAAGAGGATTTACTTATCTTACATACATAAATCCTTAAAAAAATTATTTCAAAAAATACAATTATTTAATATTTCACACAATATTTTTAAAAAAAATCGATACGCATAAAATGTATTTTAAATAATTGTATTAGGATATTAATTATGAAGTAATCTAGAAAATAACCAAAAATTTGATATAATTAAAGTGATCGTAGTTATTAGATTTTGAAAAGGTATTTGAAGAAAATTTGCCAGTTAAAACAATTTTTTTTTGAATAAGTTTTTGAATATTAAATATATTTGAAATATTTCTAACTAAAATTTAAATTTTAATATAAACTATAAATAAAATTTACATACAGAAACCAAAGTTATAATACTACACAAGTCTAAAATTATATAATATATATTTATATATATAAATAAAATATAATATATTAATAATGGATAGATTATTTTTTTTTTATGTAAAATAAGTTGAATTGTAGTTTGTAGAATTATTTCTTTAAAAATGCCTGCAGAAAAGATTGTTGTAAATTAAAAATTGTGAATTTGGAGATTTTATAAATATCGGCACTCCGCCGTTCTGTTAACATGATTATCGTTGGGTCAGTTTGTATGGCTCAAATACTTCAATTTTGTCAAAATGCATTGAAAAACAAAAACTTAAAATTTATTATAAAAAAAAATTAGAAATTTACTCTTTTGACACGTCAGTTTTCGACATGTACGAACTTATTTTAAAAATTTAGTAAACCCAGCATCTAGCTGTAAATAAACCATTCAAATAATAATATTCAGTAACAGGATTTAATTCAAATATGTTCGAAATGATCATATAGATTTAAACTAGTTAATACTGGATTCAGAATACTTCTTCAACGTAACAGAAAAGGATGTAGGAGTTGCCCAACTTTCAATTTTTTATGTATTGTCACAATTTTGCACAGTGAATGGAAGTAGTTTACCCAATATTATAAATCCAGTACTATACTGACGGATTTAAAAATTTGTGATAACAAAAATTTGTGATATTGGAGTCTGTATGCGCATTTTTATTTGGATATTATATTTAAAATTAAAATAAAAAAAAATACTTTTAAATCATGTGTCCCCACTTTATTTTATGATATACATTTGTATATTTATCACTTAATGTCAATCTTCCATTTGTTCATTTAATTGTGCTAATAAAGCTTGACGTCTAGATTCTAATTCAGCATCACTAAGTGCTTGATCATCACCACCACCGCCACCACCACTACTTGTAATATTACCATTACCATTTTTCGATATTGGTATAGAAATATCTTTATCCGATATATTGCTACATTGGCTAATAGATGGTGAACGTCGTTTATCTTTACGTTTTTTATCTTTCTTTTTCTTTTTATAGGTCATTGATAAATCTGCTGGTGGACTTTGTGGTTGTAGTGAAGCAATTGAATTAGGATCAGATTCAAATGACGGCTGAAAATAAATAAAAAATAATTTTAATTACTTTAAAATAGAAAATAATAAATTTTAGAAATATTTACTGATCTTGAAGTTTTTCTATGCTTCTTTTTTTTCTTCTTTTTAGATATTTTCTCACTAGTATCACTTTCACTAGTTGAAGAACGCTATAAAAAAATTATAAAAATACATTTAAAGAATTTTTATATTAAATTGATATTCAATCCTGTGGGAAAATATAATATTTTAGGATATTATTCAGATTTCATAATCTTAAATAAGCTTTAATCTTAAATATACTTAATAACGACTAAATTAATTGGAAAGATTAAAATAATTAAAAAAATAGGTGAAATTAAAATATATGCATGCAAATTTATATTTTTTCTTTTCATTTATTCATTTTTTAATATAATAACAAATTATTAATTATATTTTATCACATAAAACAATATAAATTGAATAAAACGGACTTTTTGAAAATGTGTTTCAATCAGCATTTTAAATATATTTTTCCATATGGTTCAAATTTTTAGTTAATTTTTATAAGGATTAGAAATTTCTTTTTTTATTTACTTACAGAACGAGATCTTGAATATTTCTTTTTACGTTTTTCTCTTTCAATGTCGGATTCTTCGTCCTGAAAAATTAATTAAATTTCAAATACATAATATAAAAGCAAAAAAAAAAAAAAAACTAACCGATGGTGAGGTAGATCTTGTTCTCTTCTTATGTTTTTTATTTTTTTTAGCTTTTCTTGATCTTGAATGATGATGACTACAAGAATCTTCACTTTCTTTAACAAAATCTAACCATACTTTTGCAACGGAACCACCACAATCTTTTTCATATATTGTAAATGCTTCCATTTGATCAACTAATTTTTTAGCAACAGTTTCATATGGTTCAATAAGTGATATACCAGACTCAGCCCATACATTTTTTATTTCATTTTCCAATTTACGTAATTTACGATTTTCTTCTTTAATACGTTCTTTTTCAGCAGCTTCAGCCTTAAAAAAATACCAATTTTTAATATTAAATCAAAAAAAAAAAAAAAATTATAATTAATTTTTTTAAAAAAAATTACTTTTTCCAATAGTGAGTTGTAAGTTAATTTAACATTTCCAGCATCTAAAGTTGCTGAACGTTTATCCTCACAAACAATTGTGGCAAAATCTTCAAATGTTGTTGATGCTTGTACAACAAATGTTTTCTCTTTAAGTATTTCTTTAATGATTTTTTTTTCATCATGAAATCGAGCTTTTAAATCTTCAACATAAAATTTAAATAAATCTAATGGTGTTGAACCATTTTGTCCTAGCATTGCTGAAAAACGCAAATCAGCTGATATAATTGGATATAACTCAACCCATAATGACATTGAGGTTAATTTTCCTTCTTCATGTAATGAATCTAATAATGTTAAAAATGAATCACGATTTTTACGTTGTTGACGTTTCATACGTTTCTTTTCACGTTCTTTTTCCTCAATTTCTTCACGTTCTAAACTACGAATATGTGTTTCAAATACAATTAATGCATCCTCTTTGTCCATACCCAATAAATTAACATCATTTTTAAATGCAACATTTTCTAATAACATGACTTGGGCTTCGGACCATGTACTTTGATGTGTTATTGATGTCATTGCTTCTAATAATTCACCTAATACTTTCATATTACGTTTTTTCATAATACGACTTTCTTCTTTTTCTTTTTTAGCTAAATTAAATATTGTGTCTTCATAAATATCCCGGCGATCATTTTCTGGTACCGATGACCATAATTTTAATGTACCAAATAATTCTTCACATTTATAATATTTAATTTGTGAATTCATTTTATCCGAATTCATTAGAAATTTTTCTAAATCTTCTTTAGCTTTTTTAGCACGTAATCTAAATTCTTCACGTTCATCTTTTAACTTTTGTGTCTTATAAGCATTAAATGCTTGTTTCTTTTCATTTAAATTCTTAAAAGCTGTATAGCGTGGATCTTTTGAAATAATTTTAACACATTGATCCCAATTTGAATTTGATGGTATATTTTTCTCTTTCAATAAATCTTTAAATGCTTCAATAGCTTCTTTTTTATCTTTAAATTCCATTTTAATTGGTTCGTCAGGATTAATTGTTGTTTCCGGTTTGGATACTTTTTTTTGGAATAAAAAATAATATAAATATATATAAATTTTGAATTTTTGCAGAAAACGTATTTTATTTTTCAATTAATAGATAAGTATACAAATAAAATAAATTTACCTTCTTCAATTTCCTTTACTGGAGCTTCAGTAGTAGGCATTTCTATTGACGCTAATGTGGCTGCCATTGCTTGATCTAAAGCTGATGAAGAATTTTCTGCACTACCGGGTGTGTTTGGTGCTGGTGAGTCACTTTGATCTGGTGTTGATACTTTACTAGTAGGCGTACTATTTTGATTATTTGTTAAAATTTGTGGAGTACTTGTTAAAATTGGTGGTGGTAAAACTGCACCCATTGGAGGTAAAATCATACCAGCTAAAGAAGATGAAGTCATTGCGGCAACAGCTTTTGCAGCAGCAGCAGCTCTTTAAAAATATATATGGATAAATTTAGGTAACAGTGAATACAAATTTAATAACTTACTCTTCGGCTTTAATTTTACTTTGCATTTCAATATATTCTGATGGTGCTTCCCATTTCGATTCTTTTGTATTAACATTATGATAATAAACTTTACCATTTTCTGAACGATATTCTTTCCACGGACACGCAGACATTATTTTCTCAATTGGTGTTTTTAATTCTTCTGGTTTTTCCCATGAACTTTGTTTCGTAATACTATTATAATAATAAACACGTCCAGTATCTGGTACTTTATGTTCACTCCATTCTGAATTTTGTGTCATACCGAAAGCAGCTGATAAATCTGCTGGTGGTGGACCAAATCCGGGTGGTGGTATATTAAATGGTACCATCGGAGGGAAACCCATTGGTGCACCCATTGGTGGCACGGAGTTTGGCGGAACATTCATATTTCCTCACAAATTTATTTTAATTATCGCTATTTGTAATGAAAAATTTTAATGCATTAATTTTTAAAAAATCTAAACATAACCTTAAAAAAAATTAGATATTTCTATCTAATACTACAAAATATTTACATTCAAATACGTATAATAAATATTTAATTTACTTGTTTATTTATGCAAGTTATATGATTGTTTATATTTATTATAATATTTATCTCGTCTACGACATTTTTAAAAATTTACTTTCAATGAAAAGCGACATAAACAACTAAAAAAACAAATTCGGCAACTTTTTTTGACATTCGATACACATTGAAGTTGGTTACAAACACCAGACTAGTCGTATATGCGAAGTCAGAAAAGTTTGATGAAAAATCTTATAAAAAATGTATAAAGCCGTCAGATTTTTCATTCAGCATTGCTATCGTGACGATGTAAATTGAGACTATCAACCTTCAGCTTAAAACCTGATTTTAGTGTGTCACTATCAGTTTTGTTGGGGAAACAAAAGTATTCTATTATATTTTTACTATGTAAAGAAATAGATAACTTTAAATTATAATTTTTTAATGGACATACTTTTATGAAATGTGTTGCCGATATAACAAATTATATATGATTTCTTAAAATATAGTTATCGTGTTTTCAAATTATTTCAAACCATTTTTTTATGTCTCTCTTTAAAATTAAAATGTCGCATCAAATCAAATATATTCAATGATCCGGAACATTTCTATATCCCTAACAAACATGATACATCATCTCGGATTTTCTGTTCTAATTCCCACGATTTAATACCTAATGGGCACGTATTTAAATGACTCATTGAATCTACATTTTACAATTTTTGAAGTAGAGCATTTCTACAAATTCATTATATTCGGCTTATGGCAGCACTATACTGTTATATTTTTGGTTTGCTGGGTTTGTTTACATTTTTTTGGTTAAAAAAACACTGTCAAAGTAGTTGGTAATAACAAAAAAATATTATCGTTGGTCGACGGATGAAGGGGAATTTGCAGATTAAAGAATATTGAAGCCAAATTCTGTGGTAAATTATATTTTTAAAATATATGTAGCAACAAAATAATTAAATATCAATATTTAGAAATTTTAAGAGCTGGATAATGCGGTTTATTTTGTTCATTACTATTATATTTTATCAATAAAGTATGAGATGACTATTCCTCACCATTACTAATTGTGCGATAATAAATAATGTAAGATTAATTTTCTTATCTAACAAAAGCCCAATTTCCGGCCGTGATTAATATTTTTACATCATTACTAACAGCTTTTTAAGGTATTTTGATGATTTTTTTTTTTATATTTAAAATACACACCTCTTTGTCCATAGATGTATTATACAAAACTTAAAAAAATAATACTTTCATTTAGTCGTCAACAATTATGGTTTCAAATATTATTTATTGGATTATTCATTTTAACATGTGGTTATATATTAACGATTAACATCATAAAGCCAGTTATTGATGGTCGTATTTGTTTTGCTGATCGTAATCTTGGTAGAGAATTAGAATATTTTAAACTTGAGGACATTCTACTAAGTGATCGCAAACCAACAAAAGGTAAAAGTATATTTTTCCACGAAACATCATGCTCAAAAACTGGCAAACTAAAATTAAATGCACGACAAGCATGTGCCATTGAATCAGCTGCATTACTTAATCCAAATTTTGATATTTTCGTATTATTTGCTAGTCCAACTGCTCAATTAAATGAAAGTCATTCCGAAAATTATTTAAATTTACAAGAAGTATTTAAGTCATATACAAATATTTATTTACGTAACGTTAACTTATGGAGTTATGCTGCTGGTACACCAATTTATGATTGGCTTAAAGATGGTAAATTATTTGATTCAAAATATGTTTTATCACATACTTCAGATTTTTTACGTTATTTAACATTATGGCGTTGGGGTGGTACATATTTAGATTTAGATATTATATTAAAAAAAACATTAGAAACTATTAAACCAAATTATGCTGGTGCTGAATCTGATAATTTTATAGCAGCTGGTGTTATAAATTTAGATAATGATGGTTTTGGCCATCAGATTGCTGATATGTGTTTAAGAAACTTTGAACAAAGTTTTGATGGTAATGATTGGGGTAATAATGGACCAGGTGTTATAACACGAGTATTACATGATATCTGTAAAACACAATCACCTAAATTAATGACACGTGAACGTTGTTTTGGTTTTAATGTATTTAGTAAAAAATATTTCTATGCAATTGAATGGTGGAATTGGAAATATTTTTTTGACGAGAACCTATTAGAGAAATCTTTAAATATAACAAATGAATCGATTGCTATACATGTTTGGAATAAACATAGTAAAAACGGGGTTATTAAAGTAGGTTCAAAAGTAGCATATGGTATTTATGCTCAGAAATATTGTCCAAAAGTATATAAATCATGTGGTAAATATTTCTAAATTGTACAAATAATATTAGCATTATATACGAGAGTGGGCTGATAAGTAAGTGGACTGATACAGAAACCACATATTTTGACAAAAAATTATTTTATTTTTCAACATAATCTCCTTAGTTAAAGAATTTTCAAGTTTATTGACCATTTGTTTCGGTGATTTGTTCTAATTCCCTTTCCTCTAAGCCATTTTCTCAAGTTTGGAAAAGGGAAAAGGTCAGAAGGGGCCAAAACTGGAAAATAACGTTATACTAGTTCCCCTTTTTTAAGACAGAAAACTACTTGCAAACCATTGACTTCGAAAGTACATATTCACCATAATATTTATCCAATTTTTCTTAAGTTTCCTTTGCTGTTGTCTGTCTCCAAAAATAATGTTTATCAACAAACAAAATTCAGTATTATCCATTTAAAAAAAAATTTTCCGAAGACTGTTACACGTAAACTAATTAGGATATTAACTTAAATTTTATTTAAAATCTGTGCACTATCTGTGTCAGAAGTAGTCCACGTAATTATCAGCCCATCCTCGTACAAAACTCGGTTTATTAATATAAAAATTTCAACAAATATGTGAACTTAATTTATTATTTCTAAATAAATTAATTTGATTATATATTTTTTTTAAAAACTCAAGTTTCTTCAAAAACGGCGTGATCAATTTTTTGGTATTAAACCGTTACATTACAAGAAATTAAAAAAAAAAATATTTACTATAAATTTGAATATGTTTTTTAAAAGCCAAGCGAAAATTTCAATAACTGAAAAATAATATAAAATTATAAAGACATATTTTATTTGTCATATAAACACTGTATATCGTGGAATTAGAATTAGAAACATGTAAGAGCTGGCAAAGTGACACTGTAATATTTTGGAAAAAATACTGTGAGTATTTTTCACAGAATTAGAGAGTTAGGATTTACGTTTTAAAAATAAAAGACTTGTACAGTTGAATCAACTTTATTGAATGACTGACTTAATAATTAACAAAAATTAAATAAAAAAAATAAACTTGAGAATTTTCAAATGAATGCACCTTGGGGTTGAAACTAATAGCCATTGATTAATTAAATAACGCATTTGGTAATATAGTTTCGAATAAATCATGCCGGATTGGAGAAGCTTTATATATTTTTTTTTTGTTATAGCTTAATTAAAATATTATGAATGTTGCGATAAATAATATATTTTTCATACAAATTATAAAAATTTAATACGATTGGAAAAATAATCGATACAATTGAATCTATTTTACCCCGCACCGTTTGTAAGTCATCGAATGAGAAGGTATTTAATTATAATTTCTCACAAATAACTTATTATAAAATATTTACTAAATGCAAATTAATTAATAATACCAAAAAAAAATAGTTTAAATAAAATTATTTCGCCATCAAAATACAAAAAAATAATAAGGTTCTCATCTGAAAGTGTATACTACAAACAGAAAAGCGAAGCTACTTTTATTTACTGTAGAATGCACAAAAGACAGTCGCATAAAAACCACCAAACTAAAAAACATCTTTTTTTTTATTCAATTAAAATCATTCAATCTAATGGAATATCAATACCAAAAAAAAGCACAACAAATCGTTACATCAATATTTAAATTTAAGGAAGAAAATTTTTAGTCATCACATAAAACTATTTTTTTTTATTTATATTAATAATAATTTAATATTAAAAAAAATGCAGCTATCAAATATATCTTTTTAATTTCATACTTAATGAATATGTTTTGAAAATATGTAATTCGCCAAAGACTAGTAAAAACTAAGATTTCTTGATTCCAAATTGTTTTCATAAATAAATTTAGTATTATTACATATAATAAATGAATAATGATCAAAATCAATTAAATTTTCAACTTCCGTATTGTTTAAAAAAAAAAAATATATTTTATACAAATATGTAAAAACTGCAAATTTGCATTTACTTAACAATTGAACCTGAAAATTTTTCTTTTATAAAATTTACAATTTACGTACTTATTTTTAATACCCTATAACAAAATTCCCTTTTTAATGGATATGATTTATATCCATTAAATATTTTTTTGTTAAAATTTATATAAAGAAGTAATATATTTTTTTTTTAATAAAAAGTATTGAGTTTCTTTAGTAATAAAATTTACTATTTTAAATAATTATCAGCAGCTTATATTTATATTATTATTAAGTTTTAATTAAGTTAAAAACCATTTTATTAAATAAAATTGTTATAAGTTTAATGAAAGACCATAATGAACCAAAAAAACACATTTACAACCAAAAATTTTCTAATTTATGTTTAAGATATGTTATTGTATAACTTTTTTTTATATATACATTAAAAATTATTATTGATAATAAACATTAATTTTAGTATTTTAACAAATAATAAGGACATATTAAAATTAATAACAAGTTAAATATAAAAAGAATATAAAAACCAATTTCATTTTATATCTTTTTCAGATATTTTTAATATACGAAGTAATATTATTTTCAAAATTATTCCAATAATAACAAGAGTGATTGATGCAATGCACACTTTTAATTACTATATAATTGTAACACGATCTATTAAATAAATAAATTGTATGTTCTTTAAAGTCATTGTAACCATTTTTTTTTTTTTTTTGAAAAATATTGTAACAAATAATTAAGTTGTTGTAAATTGTAAAATATTTTAATTTGAAATATTTTAAATTTTTAAAAAATATATTTTATGTAATTATGTGTTTAGTGAGATTTGCATATGTATTACGTTCCAAATAAAAAAAAATTAAATTAATATTATTGTTTTATTACATATACTTATTTTTGAAACTCTAGAAGTATTTTTATTTGTATTTGACTAAAGGTAATTTTTTTAGAAGTTAGCGAATCATTTGTTAAACTAGGGTTATATAAAATTGTCTTATTTATAATGAAACTCATTTTTATATTAAAACCATTTTAATATTTTATTATTAACAATTATTATTATAAGTATCCTGTCGTGGTAACAGATCACCACGCCAGTTGAATATTTTAACATTTTCCTAACTAATCAACCGATTACTTTCAATGATACGAATCAACTTCTCGATCCAAATTAATTAAATTCAAAAGTGTTAATTTAGCCAGTTTCTTTTCACTGCAATTATAATTAAATTAATTAATTAATATCTTGAAAAATATTATAATTGTACGTGTCAGATAATTGAACCTCGGGCTGGTTAAAATTTTATACAAAACTAGGATAAACAAGGTGAATTAATTATAAAACTATGATGGAAAACAAATTTGATTAGAGTATATTTCATAATTATATATTAAAAATGATTGGTATAACAAACAAAAGCATCTACTTCAACTCGTATTCATATTATAAAAGAAGAACTCAAACAAATTACTTTATTATAATGTTTATATTAGAAAAATTAGTCAAGTTATTTTGTTTAGTTTTTCCATAAATATGCTGGTGCAACTACATTAAAAAATAAAATATACTATAATCGAATGAGAATTGTTATTCTTTATAATTATGTCATTTGTATGTAGTTTCAGTTTGTTTACAACATTATTATTTAATGAAGCTAATATCAATCAGAAATAAAAGTATTTTTATTGAAACATAATGGTTAAAATTTTCTATATAATATATTAAATAGTTCATTCATATATTGTGTAAAACAAGTGTAAAGAAATTTTTATTATAATAGCCTGAAAAATAATAATTACATTGTATGTAATTGAAATTCTTTATCATAATGAAATTCATTTATTCCATATCAGCCGTATATTTAGTATTTTATAAATTTAGTATCTGTAAATCAACATTAATCGAAAATATTTGCTAATCTAATAATTAGTGTTTTATAGATTACTTTTTATTTATGCAAAGTAAATTTTAGAAAAACTATTCATTGTTTTTAAATTGTTAAATTTAGACATAAATAAAATATTATAAAATATAATATTAAAAGTGTTCTATGAATTTGTTTCACTAAAAATGAAAAATATATTTCTTATTTTAGTACTATTAACAACTTTGGCAATTTCTTGTGCCAATAAAAAACTTCCCCTTATTATAAATACATGGGGTTTTACAAGTGCCACAACTGAAGCATGGCGAGTATTAAATTTATCAAATTCTACAACAGCCCTAGATGCTTTGGTAGCTGGCTGTTCTCAGTGTGAAATTGATCAATGTGATGGTACAGTTGGATATGGTGGTAGTCCTGATGAAAATGCCGAAACAACACTAGATGCAATGATTATGGATGGTACAACTATGAATATGGGAGCTGTAGCAAATTTACGTCAAATCAAAGATGCTATTAAAGTAGCTCGTCATGTACTCGAAAATACACGTCATTCACTATTAGCTGGGGATCAAGCAACAGAATTTGCTATACAAATGGGTTTTGAAAAACAATCTTTAACTACAGCTAAATCTAAAGAAATGTGGAAATCATGGAGACAAAATAATTGTCAACCAAATTTTTGGTTAGCAAATGTTACACCAAATCCAGCAAAATATTGTGGACCATATAAACCTTTACAAAATAGGAAAGAAAATTGTGAAAAATTATCTGATGATATTAAAGATACCGAAAAATTTAATTTTGGTGCAAGAAATCATGATACAATTGGTATGGTAATAATTGATGAAATGAATCAAATATTTGCTGGTACTTCAACAAATGGTGCTAAACATAAAATTCCTGGTCGTGTTGGTGATTCACCAATACCTGGTGCAGGTGCATATGCCTCAGATATTGGTGGAGCTGCTGCAACTGGTGATGGTGATGTTATGATAAGATTTTTACCATCATTTACAGCTGTAGAAAATTTGCGAAAAGGACTTAATATTAAATTAGCTGTAAACGATGCCATCGAAAGAATATTAAAATATTATCCAAATTTTACTGGTGGCATTATACTTGCTTCAAAAGATGGCGATTATTGGGCAGCATGTGCTGGCATGGAAAAATTTCCATTTTCAGTTGTAAATGGTGGAGCAAACGAAAAGGTTAAAATAGAATACGTTCAATGTAATAAATGATTTAGTAAATAAAATATTTTCCGAGAGATTATAATTTATTGTATATTTATTTTTGTTCATTATTATAAAACATTTAATTTTGGTTTTTAAAGTTAGTTGCAAGAAAAATAAATTATTTAACTATTCGCAATTAAAATCTAAATAAAATTAAGAGTAGTTTTAAAGCTCAACTTTTATGCTAACTGAAAAATGTTCGTGTTTTAAGGTAAATGCATATTTAAGCTTAAAAATTACATAAATCCAGTATGATGTTTTTAAATGGATTTTAAGCTGCCGGCTTTGGTACCATACCATCTTTTTGTTTCTTAGATTTTTTCGATGCTGCTTCTAAATCAATTGGCGCCGGTTTTACAAATGGAATTTCATCTTGATATTTTACTGGCATGAATTTTTTTAAAACTTCTGGTACTTTAATTCCAGTTTCAGTTTGATGTGTTTCTAAAATAGCACAAATAACCCGTGTTGTTGCACACATTGTTGCATTTAACATATGTACATAATCAACACTAGCATTCATTTTCTTTGTCTGACCATAACGTACCAACAATCGTCGTGCTTGATAATCTAAACAATTTGAACATGAAACTAATTCACGAAAAGCACTACTACCACTAAACCACGCTTCTAAATCCAGTTTTTTTGATGCAGCATGATTTAATGCACCCGAAACAATATTAACAATTCGATATGGTATATTAAGTGATTGACAAAATTCTTCAGCGTTAGCAATCATTTCATCCATCATTTCCCACGATTTATTATCATGGGGCGATGTCAGTACAAATTGTTCAACTTTTTCAAATTGATGTACCCGGAATATACCACGTGTATCACGACCATGCGAACCAACTTCTTGCCGGAAACATGTCGATAAACCAGCATATTTAATTGGTAATGAAGTTTCTGGTAACCATTCATCACGATGATATGCAGCTATTGGTTGTTCTGATGTAGCAATTAAATATTTCTCATCACTACCACCACCTTCTTCTGTTTTTTCACTTCCCTTACCAACTACT
This sequence comes from Rhamphomyia laevipes, assembly GCA_963920725.1. Lineage (NCBI taxonomy): Eukaryota > Metazoa > Arthropoda > Insecta > Diptera > Empididae > Rhamphomyia > Rhamphomyia laevipes. The sequence goes on along the minus strand of OY987258.1, from coordinate 23,487,824 downwards.
TTATACAATTCGTCATCAAATTGTGATAATTGTGCTACTTCTTGCATTACTTCTTTGCGCATAAAAAATGGTGTATACAATGGTGTATAACCTTTATTATGTAATGAATGTAAAGAATGTTGTATTAATGCTTGTTCAAGGAATACAGCTGGACCAGTTAAAAAATAACCTCGTCCACCAGATACTACTGCACCTTTTTCACCATTCATACCATCAATCATTACAATTAAATCCACATGTGAATATTTTCCTTTAGTTGTACAATCACCAAATGTTCTTTCGACTTTATTTTCATCTTCATCATTACTAACAGGAACACTTGGATGTAAATGATTACCAACTTCACGTAATGCATGATTACGTTTAGCCTCAGCTTCTTGGAGCAGTTTTTCATTTTCAACCATTGCTTCGTCAATTAAAACACGAACTTTCTATAAAAATTAAATTTTTCATTTTAGTTAACGATTAATTGTTTAACGAAATTGTGAAATACAATTTTACCTTAATTTGATTGACTGTTAAAGTTTTTAATGTGTCACTAGTTACCAAGGTTAAATCATCTTTTACACTATCTGGTACAGCTTCATTTTCATCGCCAATTGGTTCTTTTTTCTTCATTTTTTCACCAATTTCTTTGCTACAAACATTTTTCACTTTATTTAAATTATCAGCACGATGTCTGCGTTGTCTCCATTCACCATCTTGAGATATTACATTTTCTACTAAACCAATGTCTTTGAAACGTAATTTTTGATTTTCTTTAACTTTTTCGGGATCGTGCCCTTTATCACTTCGAAATAAATCTAAATCTAATACCATTGTTATTCAGTTAAATGGAAAAGAAATTAATAAATAAATATTTTTATTATTGATGATCACGATATGATGATAGCGATGATACAACGTGGCTGTGAAGTTCTGTATGCGGTTTTTTTTTTTATAAATTTATTTTTGACATTTTTATTAGTCAGCAAAATGACAACAAACGGCTGTCATACTCACGCTGGTACTGGCACATAGCAGCGCAAATCGTGCGTTTTCTACAATAATTGTGACAGGGTGTATTGTTGATAATGTACTAATTACTAATAATTATAAAGCGCTACGGAACAAGAGATGCTTTTTTCACATTTAATTCTATAATTCTACAATGTCATGATATGAACGTAATTGTATCTTTGAGTACATAGAGTACTATATGTATATACTAGAAATGTAGTCGCGTGCGTCGTAGATTTTGAGAAGGCTTTTGTGACATGAAAAATGGTGCAAATTCTAAATGATAAAGAATGAGATAGTAAACATATACGAAAAATTGGTAACCTTTTACTAGAACCAATCAGCCGAAATAAAAACCGAAAATGTATCACGGACAGTATCAATATCAAAAAGGAGTGCGCCAGGGTTGTATACTATCCACCATTAATACTTAAAATAAAAGTGCGTTTTTTTTTTTAGCGTGTATAAATTAATCAATCTATAAATTAATCAATCTCAATGTAGGTAGATTAAATTAAATAAACTCTTAAGCAAAAGTAGGGCTGATCGGGTTATGATATCACACCTGATTCGTCTTGTCATCATAGCTATGATTTTTACCTAACCGCTTAATGATTTTATTAAGGATATGTATACCAAACGAGTATGAAAAACTATAGGCCTGACTTATGACATTTTTTAAATTCTGAAAAAGGTATGATTTGGTAACAGTTAATTGTTAAATCATATCTTATCTGATGGTTTTATATAACTTTTTTGGACTGACCATTGAGGTATAATTAATAGCTAAATATACCTGTAAATAAAATCTTATTTATGTATAACAAAATCAGGTCTAATATTTTATTTTTTTTCATAAGGTCTTTACTTAATCGGTTTGATTATTTTTCCTTAAGGGATTAATTTTGTCAATTTATTTAAATTTTCAATATTGGAATGGTGTATTATGTCAAATTGGTTCACATGCCAACGGTTTACATGCCAACGGTCAGTTAAATTTTCCATAGTGAATGGTGTATTATTATTATCTGTATTATGTGAAAATATTTTGATTATATTCAAATAAACAATATTCATTATTAAAATTTATCTTAGTTAATAAAATAAAACATTCGTATTTAGTTAAATTTAAAATGGATTCAACTTTACATAATGAAATTCAGAATTTCAGAATTAAAGAATCGCGATGGGATCGCATAAGAAAACGGCATATAAATTCGTTAAATATTAAAACTGAAACTGTGAAAAAATTCATTGAAATGGATTTTATTGGTAAAAAAAATATGAAATTAATGAATGGTGATATTGACCCAATTGATAAATTAAATCCAGCTTTAGTTATGGATTTAAGACATGAAATGGTAAATATTTTTTTTTTAAATATGTAATTATATAATGTTATTAAATATTTTAATTCTATTAAGATTGAACGATTAAATAAGAAAAAAAATAATAAAGTTTCAACTGATAAACAAATAGCCCTAGAAAAAATAAAATCCCATAATGATTCAGTTGAAAATCACTATATTGAAAATGAATTAACAAAATTTAAAACTGAAATGGAAAATACACGTAAAAAATTAAATAAACGTCTTCAACGACCAAAATTATGTTTAAACTTAACAACTCACAAACTTTTTAATAGTTTAAAAAATTGTACGAATACAATAGAAGATTTTTATGAAGCACCTATTGACGCAATTCGCGAATCAACACGAATTTCTGATGAATCAAAAGAACTAATAAAAATGAAATTTCAAAATTCTGAAATAGAAAATAATCAATCAAAAGATTCAAATAATTCTAGTGATACAACAACTGCTGAAATTGAAAATCTTGTTTCTACACAACATGAAAATCAACAGAGAAAAATTGATAGTATTGATCGTTGTGTACGTTTTGAAGAATCAGTTCAAGTTATTAGTTACTCAAGACAGGAATCATTTTGTTCAACGAGCGATGATGTTGATTCGGTAATATCAGAATTAGCTGATGAAGTATTAGAAGAAATTGAAAGAGAAACACAAATTGAAATGATTGGTAAAAATTTTGATTCATTACAAATTACTACAACGAAAAATAGTAATTCTTCAGGAGAAGAAAATATTGAAATAATTCAAAAGGAAATATATTATAAAGAAGCATTAATGGATAATAGAGAAATTGTATTTGCTGTTAATGATGATTTGTTAAGGATAACAAAAGTTCAACCAGAATCAAATGAAATTAAATTAATTGTGGAAATGCAATCTAATAATAAAGATGATGATGAAACAACAACACCGTCAAATTCTGATAGTGCTTCAAATGAGCAAAATGCTATTATTGCTGAATTATTTCGTCCAAAATTTCCACAACAACGTGAAATATTATTAAGGCAGTCTTTTTTAAAATGGATACATTTTACAACATTAGAAAAAATTGAAAAAGATGATATTTCAATGAATCGAAAAGATCGATTACATAAAATTAATACATTTTTGGATAAAATTCGAAAAGAGAAAAAAAAATTACCTAAAAATATGGAACATAATCGTGGACCAGAATTTTTAAGTGGTAGTACGAATAATACAATAAATATAGAAAATCGAGAAAAAACAGTTGTTATTACAAAAAAATACCAAAACAAGTAATTTAATTAATAAATACATAAATTGTTTTTAGTCACAGTAAAATATTTGATTTAATTTTTTTTATATTAATTTTCAGAATTAAAGTCCAACAAGACATTATCCAATTACAGAAGATCAAACTTGAACGTCAAGAACGAATGATAATGGAATTGAAATTAAACAAACTGAGTGAAGATACAAAACTATCAAAACAAGACATAAAAAATGAATTAAAAGCTGTGATAAAAACTGGTAATATCAAACATCGTACTAAAGCTAAATCTTTACAATTGGTTGGTAATTTACGTGACGAAGAAGATGATGAATTTGCTCGATTACAAGGTCGAGCATATTTAATGCCAAAATTCCTGGAGAAAATGCAAGAAAGAGCATTAGAACGTAGTATGAAACATGAACAGGCTAAACAGAGACGATTACAACGAGAAGCTGAAAAGGAAGCAATAAAAATAGCTGCTGAGGAAGCTAAGGTATTATTGGAGTTTTTAATTATATCACATTAAAAAAAAAATATTTATATTTTTAGCGTGCCGAAGACGAAGAAACAAAACGACTTCGTATCGAAGCATTACAAGAAAAACGACGTCAAGAAAAATATGCTAAAATACAAAAAGAGCGTGATCGACAACGTTATATTGACAATATAAAGAAATCAGAAGAGTTTTGCAGACGTCGATTTTTACGAAGATTTGGATTGGATGAATTTAAAAAGCTGTTAGCTAAAAAACGCAAAAATTATAAAAAATCTGAAATATTCAGAAGGAATTTACTCAAACGTCAAATATTTAAAGCTTGGTATAAATATTATATTATATTATGGGAAAATAAATTTGAAAAGGCAGATAAATTATATGGAAAAATTATAAAACGTAAAAGTATTCGTGCTTGGATTTTTTATACTAGTGAAGAAAAGAGTAAATTTATGGTAGCAATTGATTGGTACGAATTAAAATTAAATGAATTTATACTAAAACGTTGGTTGGCATATACAAAAATGCAATCAGTTATTGAAGAAGCAAAATCTAAAAAAGCTGAATCACATTATCAATGGTTTTTGAATATTATATATTATTTACAACAGAATATTTGATTTTTTTTTTTTTTTTGTAGGCATTTAAAATGGAAAGTTTTGGATCGGTGGCAAAGATTGCCACAAATCTTGAAATTAGAAAAAGAAACTGAATTGAGACGGGAAAGGTGGCGTTTAAAAATTTGGGAATTGTTACCAGATTATAAGCCAAATCGAAATGATGATCATAATTTTGGTATTTAATTAAATAATATTTATGTATTTTTAAAAATTAAATTTATAAAATGATAACGAAAAACTAAACTGGTAATTTAATTTGTTTATACTTGATAAATAAATCATTCATTTAACTATGAAAGTGTTTGAACTTTATTGCAATAAATCAGATTCTCGGTATTAGGAATTAACGAAATATTAAATATTTGAAAAAAGGGAAATACAGTCCAGCTGGTCGTTGTTTTTAGTTGCCATTGCCATATGTATGAAATCTTACAAGTTTATTTTTTATTAGTACAAAAATCACCATGGACCACTATAGTTGTATAAGTTAGCAAACAGCATGTGCTCTATACCCAATTTTAATTATATAACGCAGTCGGTAATTAAAAATAATAAGTGAATTGTTACAAATTCTGTCTGGACCAATAATATAATTCAATAGTCATTTAGCACAATATACTTAAATTAATTTTTAACACAAATTTTTATTTCGTTTTATTTTTATTTTTAATAATTCAAAAAAAAAATATAAATTAATTCTTAATTTACAATAAAAAAATTTCATTTTTTAATATAATATTAAATTTTCTTGAAAATAAAAAATTAGCAAAATATTTTATATTTTTATAATAAACATTTATAGTATTTAAAAATATTGTTTTTTTTTTTTTTAAGTAGTCAAAACTAATTATTTGTTTTAATGGAATTTAACATTTAAAAATATCTTTTAACTTCTTTTAACCATTCATCATTTCTAAAATTAAAAAAAAATTATTAATTTTAGCAATGGTGCATTACTTTTGTGTAAGCCATTAATTTATGTTTTATAAAATTGTAAATATATTTATTTATTACATATAAAAATTTTAATGTAAAAATATTTAAAAATATTTTTTTTTTTTTGTGAATTTGTATAGTAAGGCAAATTTTATATTATATATCTTGTACTTTAATTTTTTTTTAAACAAATTTAAGTTATTAAGAAATTATAATTTTTAATGAATTTATAAATAAACTTTAATATTAAATATATTTTTTTTTATAGTTTTATAAAAGTAATAATAAATGCACACAATTATTGATTTAATTTATCGAAAAAATGCTGTATTTGAAAACATATTTATGAAATTCATGTCAAATTAAAATTAATAATACAAAATGAAAATGTGAATAATGTGGCTAGCTTTCAGAATTTTCTTTTTAAATTATATTATAGGAAGGTATATTTATTTATTTTTGAAGTATAAATTTTTCGAAAATAACATCAATATAAATTTCTTATAAATATTAAAAAAAAAAAAATTATAATAATTAGCTTAATATAGTATAAATGTGTAATTAATTGTTCGTCAATGTTTCGATTTGAAAAAAAAAATTATAAATTATTGAAAAATTATTATCCTTTAATTAAAGGTCTGTCATTATCATTTATTGGTTCATTTAGAGATAGAGCCATGGAAGGCAGGATTATATTTTTATTTTTATTTTTAATTTGATTCAACTAAAATTGACTCTCTTTTCGTGTTGTTGTTTCAGATTCACCATTAGTTTTATCATGGGAAATACTGGTTATAACTGATTTAATAACTACTGAACTTGAATTATTTTCGGTGGTTTTTCTGAAAATATAAAACAGGAAAAATTATTTATTATGTTATATACTTTTTGTTTTAGTATTTGAATACTCACCCAAGCGGTGCAAAATCTTTTAAATTTGTCATATTAAAATCTGTGATGTCTTTCATATTTACTTTAGTTATTGTTTCATTTGTTTGGGTACTTAAGACCGAAAGCCGACCTATAAAAATGCATTTCAAATGTTTATATGTATTCTTATAATTGTATTTTTTGAATATTTACTTTAATACACAAATATTTTAATGATAAATTTATGAGTGCATTAATTAATTAAAAAATCGTAGTATAGAAAAATGTAGAGAATATTTAGTAAAGCTTTTAAAAAATATTAATTCAGTAATCATAGAAACATATGTAAAGGGTCTTTCAATAGGTGTGATACATTTGTCAATGGTAATTACTTCCGATAAACATGTCTGACATGTTAATTTGTGTTTTTTTTTATTCAATCGTTCAATTATTTTATCAAAATTTGTGTTCAATTGTTCCAAAAATTGATGAAAACGGTTTGAATAATATGTGCTTTCAACAAGACAGTCCTACGTGTCATACTGGTCGTGGAACCATGTATTTATTGCGTGGTAAATTTAATGTTTCATTTATATCACGTTTTGAACCTATCAATTCACCAGCAAGATCGTGTAATTTAACACACCCACCTTTAGATTATTTTTTTGTGATGGTATGCTAAGTATCGAAGTCAACATCGAACCAATTATTAATGATATTTGTTCAGCTCTATGTGAAAACGTATGCAAAAATTGGATTGATGGAATTGAATTCTCACACGTAGCTGTTAAGGTGATCATATGAATGAAATATTGTTCAAAAAAACTTTTTTACCATTCATACATTTTATTTTATTTCAATTTAACATTGTATCACACTTAATGAAATAACCTTTAATAAAATTAATTCTTAGAAAACCCAGAAATTCATGCAAATGTTTAAATCCAGAAATTCATGCAAATGTTTAGTAGAGTGTACTATATTGCCCTCGTAAATAGAGGTTAGATGAAACGGGGCCTTTTATGGAAATAATGTATAATATAGTATGTATTTTTCTAACACTTTATGGAACCCCAAATCTTCGCACTAGCGTCTGCGAAGAAATGAGAATATCTTATTTATTGGGCAGTGTTAAAATCCAAGTTCCTATGTTTGAATTTGTCTACAAGATCCTTGGATTAAATGAGTGAAATTATATTTCTTTTCTTTCTAATTGTCTTATGTGTGAAACGTATAGAAACTCCAAAATCTTAAAAATACATTGGGATATGAAACAATTTAGAGTGCTATAAAAATATGGATGAAATAAGTTTTCTAGCAATGCATTTTTATATTATAAATATAATGGAACTTGTTAAACTGTTTGTTGCTGATTTATATATTTTTTCAATATATCGAGAAAAAAAAATCTAAAATAATTTAAATCTTCATTCTTAATTATTTTTCACCAGCATTAGTTAAATTTTATAATTATGAATCATTATTACGTAATTATCACTAAGAAAGAGATTAATTTTTAGATTAATTTATTTGAACATTATGAATTATGACAATGAAGATAATCTGTAAAACAGTATTTTCGAAATTGAATGAAACGTATTTTTATACGGCAAACACTAAAATGTATTATTTTAAATATGATTTTGGTATTACATTTTTAGAATGTATGATTGAAGACGGCACACTTAATATAAATTATTAATTTAAGTCACCATTTTTCGTTTTAATTTTTCCATTTTTCGTCCAGCTTTAGTTTCTCTCTTTACTACAAAAAAAAAAAATAATAACAAAAAAACGGAAAAATTCAAGGAACAAAATAAAAAATTGTTTTTCTCGAATTTGCAAAACGAAGCAACATTCAAATTAAAAGTAAAAAACTAAAAAATTTAAATATAAAAATAATATAAAATAAAGACAATAAATCAATCTTTAAATGGACAATGTATACATGCAAAACAAAAGCTCAAACATAAAAATAATCATCTTCAGCATATATCATAAAAAACTTACCGACTGTTTCTTCGGTTGTTGTCGTACAAAGTGTAGTTACTGTTGAATTTAAATGATCCCGTACAGAATCAACAGTTAAATCACCTATTGAACTTGTTATTGTTTCATTAGCACGATTTGGTGATGAATCAAAACCATTTGTCATACCACCGATTTCACTTGGTGATGCATTACCATTTCTATCCATGTTCGTTGTTGTTTCAACTTGTTTAATTATTTTCTTTTTAATTACCGTACCACCACTAGCGCCATTAACACTTTCTGTAGAAGCTGCTTCACATGTTTCCTGTTCATTAGTACTACCAATACCATCATCATCTTTTTCATTATCTTGTTCATTTTCTTCTGCTTCTTCACCAACTAATGTTTCTAAATCAACTGCACCATCTGGTGAAATAATTTTTGATGTTGATAAACTAATACGTTGAAATTCAGATGATGACATCATATATAATGCTTCACCATTATTTGTAAAACATAGTGACGATATACCATTAATATCTTCACGACGTACAGCAGCAGCATTTAATTGTCGTTTAAGTTCAGGTATTGATAATATTAATATATCACCTAAATTTGTTAAACATAAAAATCCATATTCATAATGAATTTTATTTTCATCTGTATCACCACCACCATTTACAGTTGATATTTCAGTACCGGATTTTGTTGGACTATTACCATAATGTTGTAATAATTCTTTTGGTATACGACATTTAAATATTGCAAATGCTAAACGACGTACACGTGCACCCTCATGTGCTGTTAATTTATATTTAGTAATTGGTTTTAATTGTGGCAATGAGAAAACTTTAAACTGTTCTTCAGATGCAATTAGAACACGATGTGGTGCTGTACCAGGACTATTTGATATTTCTAATGGTGTACCACTATTATCAAAAATACTAATACCAACAACTGGTGCACGATGTTTTAATTGAATTTCTTTAGCCAATTGTGCTGTAATCATACGTTTTTGTTGTTGTGTTGGAATTGTTTCAGCAGTATCACCAGTTGATTGATTATGTTGTGATTGTTGTTGTTCTGGTGGTGGAATGTGTAAAAGGAATACTGATACACAACTGGAATTTGTAGCTGACCATAATGTGGCAGAAGTTGTGTGTACTAAGAAAAAAACATACATAAATCAAATTTCATAAACAAGTTTTTTTATTTTTGTAAGATATAAATAGATGGCATTTTTTTTTAGATAATTTGAAAATAATATTACGTGTGATCCATTTACATAAACAAATTACTTCGGTATAGCTCTTTCTTAACTGAATTACTTTTGTCATTCAATAGAAATATTTAACGAGAGAAACAGTTACGGTTACAGTTACATTTTCCACTAGATTATTTGTAAAATTAATTGAGTTTTTTGATGACACATTTTTGTATTAAAACTATAAGGAAATTTTAAAGCTTACATAGTTTCGCACTTTTATTATTTGAGTTAGTGTTGATAAATAAATAGATGGCATTTTTTTTTAGATAATTTGAAAATAATATTACGTGTGATCCATTTACATAAACAAATTACTTCGGTATAGCTCTTTCTTAACTGAATTACTTTTGTCATTCAATAGAAATATTTAACGAGAGAAACAGTTACGGTTACAGTTACATTTTCCACTAGATTATTTGTAAAATTAATTGAGTTTTTTGATGACACATTTTTGTATTAAAACTATAAGGAAATTTTAAAGCTTACATAGTTTCGCACTTTTATTATTTGAGTTAGTGTTGATAAATTTCTCATATATAAAAAATAATTATTTTACTATCAAAATGTTTATCTTGTTTAGTAGAAAAACTGACCTAAAAGATATTGATCTCTAATTTTAGTTAAAAAAATAATCGAATATAATTTTAAATACCCATTTAAATTTGTAAATCTAATTAATCGACTCAAGATTTCAAGTCAGAGATCAATACTGGTTCTTTAAGTTAAAAAATATGGATTTCCCAAAATCCATTTACTGCAACATCACAGGTATATGTTAAGGGAAGGGATTCTTAGATTTCTAAAGGAACGGGCTAAAGAAGTCTTAACAACCGATAATTATTATGTGTGCGTACCCACTTAGTCTTAACAATTATTATGCGTACCGACCTACGCATAATAATTAGCCAGTTCGCCGGTTACTGCCGGCTTAGTTATTAAGTCTGAAAAGTGAGACTGTCGGTTCTGTTCGGATGATGAAGATACTGCAGAACACATTTTCTGCGAATGCGAATTTGTAGCACGAAAAAGACTAACAGACCTGGGTAAATGATTTCTGAATCCTCACAAGATTAGGGGTTTGGTCATCAGGAAAATTCTGAGCTTCTAGAGAAACCAAGGTATCAAATGACCAAATGCTAGCTGGGTAGACACAATAGATCTCTTTATGTCGTGGCATAGGTTCGTACTTCTGCCTTAACGACCTCATATTAATCTAATCTAATTTAATGTTAAAAATATTAAATGTTTTGATCATGAACAGTCATTTCACTTCACCGGTGAGTTATTGCAACTACTCTTCCTATTTACTTATATTGAAACAACAGCTCTATTTCCAAAGTATTCCTAAGCAGTTTGTTCATATAAAATAATCACAGGTATTTTCTCATAGATATACAAATTTTAAAAAAATTGCCTATAAAACTTACCATTTGTTATATATGTTTTAGCAAATACTAAACATCTAACCATTGATCCCATACCATCATCAGCTGGTCGTGCTTCAACTTGTCTTTCAACTGGACGATTGTCCTGTTATAAAAAAATATATATATAAATATACATAATAAAAATTGATTTCTACAAATCATTCTGAAAATATATTTTTTTTTGTATTTACAATTACAGCTTGTGTAGCATTTGTTGGATTATTTCTTGTTGATCTACCCTTTCTCAATCTACGGAATGATTCTCTTAAAGTTTTCTTAAATGATTTACGTCTTGATAATTGTTCACCAGCACCAGTTAAATCATTTGGATTTAATGTACAACGATAATAAACTGGATGGTGATTTATATAATCATATAATACTAAACCATGTGCTGTACCAGCTGATATTAAATTCCAATCTGTTTGTAATGCAATACATGTTATTGATGCTGGTGGTAATACTTGTAAAACACCAGTTATATGAACATAATCATCACCAATTGGTTCAGCATTATCATCTAATAAATGTGATCGTACTTTTAATTGTTCATGTCCTTTCCATATAAAACCATCTCGATCACTAACCAAATTCATTGTAGTTACTTTTAATTTTTCACCACCACCACCATTTTGTAATTGTTCACCATTTTGAATATTTTCATTATTATCATCATCATCAGCATCACTATCGCCACTACCATCTCCAATTATTTTATTAATAAAATTTGCAATTATTATTTGTCCAGCAGTACCAGCAACAATTAAACGTCCAGTCTTTGGACATAATGTAATTTTTTTAACAGCTAATCGTGGATCATCTGAATATGGATCAAATAGACCAGCTTTACGAAATGGTGGCTCAGAATCATCTAATTGCTCTGAACTTTCTATTGGTAATGGATCATCAGCATCACTGTTATTGCGTGCAAAAGAAAATGAAATATTAGTAGTATATAGTAGCAGATCGCTTCGACTGTGTACGGTATACCAAGAAACAAAAAAAAAAAAAAGAGAAAAAACAAAGAAAGAAGCATATTTATATTCACCACAAGGACAATTACAATAATAATATTAAACATTTAAATAATGATATTACAGAATGCCATGTTTTTGTAATACTAAAAATATTAAATTTTCAAGAAATGCTTATGAATATATAACTAGATTTTTTATGATTAACGCGCGGTCCCAAATTTTGATAAAGATTTATTACCATCTTCATAATTATATTTTAATGTTCACTATAAATGGGTGTTGCGGTGCAGGATTTTCTTGGTAGCAACACGTCCTAACCTAGTATCTTTTTCAGTTTTTATTTACTATATTAAGTTTAATAAATACATCCAGATAGACAGACATACACACGAATAGCGCCATCTCGTGGAGGTTTTACGAATTATACAAGCGAATTATACAAATTTAGTTAAATTTTATTTTATTAAATCCAAATTGCAGAAGTTTACAACGTATATCAATATAAATGGTTCTAAAAATAATAAGTATTAGTTTATACACCAATTTTGTTTTAGTTACTATATAAATTTTATAAATTATAATAGATTAATTGTTATACTATCGGACACTTACCACTTATTATGATATAATTTTTTATGATTTTAAATATTAAATATATTTAAATATAAATGGTTAACTCTAAAATATTAAATACATAAATTTTAAAATATCACCATAATGTTAAAAATTAAATAAATAATTAGCCAACTTGTTGTGTATTGTTTTAAAATATATTAGCGCCAAATTAGTTAAATTACAACATAGCATTCTGTATAACCACAACAACATATAATTATAAATATATTTCAAAAATAAATAATAAAAAAAAACCCTAAAACTTACCCAAATAATATTGCTGTTTTAAAATTATAAATTGGTTTAAGTACCACACCAGTACAATCCCAAAATTTAACTGAACCATCTTCATGTCCGGTTAATAATATATCATATTCATTTGGTTCAGTAGGTTCATCAATTAAATAACCACCATTTACTGGCCATTTCATTGTACTATTTGCAGTTTCTTGTTCTTTACCAGCTCTTACAATACGTTGATAAATTTCTTTTGTTACTTGTGATACTAAATGATTACATGTTACAGCAGATGCATGAACTGAATGTAAATATGGTGATTTTATTATTGGTAATTTTGGATCAGTTAAATCATAACCACAAAATTCTTCTTCCAATAAAACAATTAATGATTCAATATCATCAGTACGTATATTATTGTCAGTAGTTTTAAATGTTACAAAGAAATCGATAACTTTTGATGTAAAATCAAGACAAATTTTAGTACCATCTTTACAATGAATTGAAACACAATTATGATCACCATATGCAGATCGTGGCATACCACCCGAAAATATTATAATATCTTTACCACTGGAAATAAAACAAAAATATAAAATTTAGAAAAGTTAAATATGATTTGATGTCGGAATATTTAGTCGAAATTTACGGATTTCAAATAATCTGTCGAAATTGTTATTTTTTTTTTGTACTGTTCCGGAGTACTTGTACAAATGGATTACAATATAATATACAAATTAATTTTAATTTAAGATAAACAATTTTTTACTCACTTTCGTTTTCCTTTAACTAACTGGTTAATACTTTTACACGGATCTGGACCATATGGTACATATTCTTGATTATGTGGTGGTGTATCATCATCTATATTCCATGTTGCATATGAACCATCTGCATGATACCATGTAAATTCATCACCATCAGCATTAATATACATACCAACACTTTGACCATGTCCTGGTGCAATATATGATCGGATAACTGTATTTGTTTCCAAATCCCATAAAACAGCTAAACCACGATTATAAACAATTAATAAATGATTATATTCATTTGGTAATTGTTTAACTGATTCAATTGCACCAGGATTTAATTTATATGTTGGTGGTACTTGTTCTAATACAACATCATGATAAATAGCTGGTTCTTTTACAGTAAATGTTTTTAAATCTAATTGATAAACATTACCACCTTCGGTACCAATCCATACAGTATCTTTGGTATACGAACAACATAATGATGATACTTTTTTCAATTTACCATCAAATGGTAATGTTTTTAATGGTACTAACATTTGACCAGCTGGTTCCCATAATATTAATTGATTAGCAGCTGTTAATGATATTACACGACCAGTACCAGGTATCCATTCCAATAACTGGACTGTACAATCAGATGTTTGATTACCAGATGGTGGTGTATGTTGACCATAAAATTCGACACCAGGTTGACCAAGAACTTTAATGGCACCAGAATGTGTACCAATTGCAAATAAATGCATTTTTGGATCATAAGCCATTGCTGAAGGTTTGTGTGGGAAACCATGTTGTACGGTCTGGAAAAATTCAAATTTTATTAAAGTAATATGTTTAATATTAATTTATTATAACAAGAAGGAAAGTTGCAGAGGAGAACGTGGTAAGTAAATACAAAAAATTATAAAATGACAATAATTGTTTCAATTAAATTATAACAAGTTCACTTAAAAATCTAAGTGAACTAATCTATTAAAATCACTAAATCTCTAAATTTGGATACAGAATTTGTGGTAAAATAACAATTCACATTGGAAAATTGTGGACTAAATATCTTCTTCGACAGTATAAAATGGAGAAATACTAAAAGTACAAAAGAATTACAAAAATCAAAATAATTCTTTGCACATAATAGTTTTAATGTATAAGTTGAGCATATTGAGGCACCCTATAAATATAATTGTAATATAGGTAAAAAAGCACTTAACCAAACTTGAACTTATAATCCAAATCTGCAAGAAAATTACATAAAAAACTAATAACATAAATGAAGTACTCTTTGTTTCAAGAAGGCTATTTTTAAATAATAATTTTTCTTTCGATACGGTATAATAAATTATATAAAAACTCGTGCGCAAACCTTTCCTACATGCGAAAAAACAGCAATATCTATTAACTCTAAAAAAAAAATCTATTTTAGTTCAGTTTCTAGATAATAATAGTAAAAAGAATCAACGCCTAAGGAACTAAAAAAATAAATTTAATAAAAAATATAAGAATATAATTCACATAAAATTACATTTTATTCTAATGAGCGCTTTTGTGGTATACAATTTATATTTTCTTCAATTTTTATTTTTTTATTAAAATTTACACAGCAAATATATTAACAATATACTTCTATATATACATATATATATATTAAAAAAAACTAGGGGCAGCCAAAAACCCCCAAATGAAGTGTGTGAAAATATGGCTTTGTAAAAAACTTCAGATACATATACTTATTTAAACAATTTATGTTTTTTGACTATTATTTTCACGGGCTTGGAGAATATGAATTTCCATTTATTTCACTATAGCAATATTCTCCTAACTTTTATAAAATGTTGAGAGTCTATTAGCTTTAATTCCAAGCTGCTAAGTTACATCTTTAATCTTCCTTTTCAATTTCAGTAATAGCTAGGTATTAATTCGCTTGAAATTTAAGCTAGAATATTTGCCTCTTGATGCCATTTGGACGGTGAAATAAAAATAAAAAAAATATTAATTGACACTAGGCGATAAACTTCCATAATTTCTTTTTAAATCACATCTAATTATATATGGTACATTCGCTATGCAAATCATATTAACCGATTAATTAATTAATCGAGTCTCGAATGAGAGTCCCTCCTCCCGTATATAGAAAAAAAAAATCCAGATCTCTACGAGATCTATGAAGTATAAATCGACAATTTTGAACTTACCCAACTCAAATTGTACGGTCACCATTCACCAACTACGTCAGGTACGCGTACGTGGAGAAAGAATTTTGTTTCACGGTGTAGATTACATTCGAAAACATGGAGAAAAATTTTATTTTAATGATTTTCAGTTTTTAAACCGATTTTTCCATTACAACACTTAAATATTTGATAACTCCTCGTCAGAAATTTATGTTGTAAGTTTACAATGATGAAAAACTGGTTTTTCATTTCTGAATGTATACAATAATTCTATGCTTATTTATTGAAAGTTATAAGAAATTATTAGTAGAGTAACAGATTTCTCAGCTGTGATTTTGATTATTTTTTTCTTGTTGTAACGTAACCACAACCAGAAATAATTTTATTATAAAAATTATGAGGGGGTGGCAAGGCAAGAGAGAGTAGAATAGAAAAGTAATAAAATAAAATTGATAAAATTCAAGTTAAGAGGAGCAAGGAAAAAACATTAATCACTAACAAAAAAGTTGTAAAAAAAAGTTTTACGTTAGTAAAAGATATGTAGATTCATACACAGAAAACTTTAAGTTTAACTTTAATTTGAGAATATTGTATTTATAAAATTGTTTTATGATTAACAGATAATAGAAAGAAAATTTCTTAAAAAAAGATATACTCAACAATCGCAAAGTCCCAGATAACAATTATGTGTAACTAACTACAATTTTTTTAAATTACAAACTATGTAATTTTTATGTTCCTCTAGCAAGCTTATATAATGAGGTTGAATGTTCAAACCAAACTTACCCGTCCTTCATGCCAAAATCCACGTCATCGAACTATATAATCCCAGAAAATATTAACAAAAAAAACTGCGTCTGAATCATATATTTTTCGGCTTTAAACTAGTCCAAACTTGCATGGGACTGTCTTCAAACTCATTCGGGCAAAATTGAACAGAGTTACACTCATTTGCCGGTACATACGAGTAATGAAAGTAATGAGGCAGTTAATTTATCTGATCAGATAAAATATTCATCAACCCGACACCGTTTTGTAGTATACCACGAATGAGCCACATCAGAATAGGAAATACAAACATGAAAGAATTCACAGATGGAAAAACACTGAAACAATTCATACTTTTTCACTCAACTCAATATATTTACTCAGTAAAGGAGGAACCCATAGTGAAACAGATTAAGAGAAACGATAATGAAGATGCATCGAACATATCATTAGGAAAAAAGCCGATAGTATCACAAAAGAATGGCTCTACAGTGAAATTCCCATGGAACAAGAAGTCGAGGTAGCCTGAAAGATGCAATATAACATTGAAAAATATTAAAACAACAGCAATGAAGCTAATTAAATGTAAATGCCAAGTGAAAATGAAAAAAAAATTATTGTGAAATAAAATGGGTATTATAAAAATTCTAAGCATTTGAAATATATTATTTTGCTATAATTTGCTATTGGGGTTTTAGTTTTATAACATAAAAAATGTGTTATGCTTCGGACTGTACGAATCAAAATCAACATAATGATTAAATCACAATAATTAAGGTTTTAAATGAAAGGTAAAATTAAATTTCTTAAACAAATATCTTATAATGATGAAATATACTAAATATATGAAATTATTTATATTTCAAAAATAATAAGTGGTGTTGTGAATTAATTTAACTTATATATATAGAAAAAAATATGATTTTGAATTGTACACTCTGTCAATTAAAATTTCAATCATTCTCCATGAGTTCAAAATAATTTTTTTTTACACTTTTTTACATCACTGTCGAAATACTCTCGTATTGTGATTAATTTTTTTTTCTGTGATCCCAAATTATTAATCATAAATTTAAAAATGCAAAAAAAAAATAAAAAATATTAGGTACTTCAAATATTTTAATGATTAATGAATGGCATTTTTGGGGCCTTATTTTTATTTGATTGGTTTCATTTTTTCTAGTATAGTTTAATTAAAAATATTAGAAAGCTTAAATTACAAAATCAAAAATAATTTTAGGCCTAAAGATTTTTTTACACGATTAATATATTAATCGTGGACACGTAAAGTTATATAAAAAAATATTTAGTTTTAATAAAATTATGTAAAATCACACGATTTAGATTTGGATTATTAAATTGTGGCTTAATTT
The DNA here is from genome assembly GCA_963920725.1 of Rhamphomyia laevipes. Taxonomy (NCBI): domain Eukaryota; kingdom Metazoa; phylum Arthropoda; class Insecta; order Diptera; family Empididae; genus Rhamphomyia; species Rhamphomyia laevipes. Next base: position 23,469,741 of record OY987258.1, on the reverse strand, counting down.
AGTAAAGAAATATGAAAATATGTAAACATTAAGCCAGAATCCCTACAAAAAAAGCCTAATTATAATTAGTATGTAATCAGGCTATTTTTATCTATATAGATTAGAAAGCTTCAAGGAATTTAAAATTACTTACAAAATATAATAACCCATTAGAATATGAATAACACCAAAAAACTGTATTGGAAGTTTATTGAAATGTGGGCTACTGAGGGCGGGGTTTGGTAAACTCCTCTTTATGATTTCATGTTAAAAAAAAGTAGAAACATATTTTGGTTCATAGCCTCAGAATGGATCAATCGAGATGTGTGATTCATAAGTCATTAGATTGATAATTACATGATCTTTAAAACAAGCTATAAAAGATTTCTCATTTGGAAACTATAAGCTACCAAATTTAAAATTTAATTTTTTTTTATACATTTTTTATATTCTTAGCTGAGATTTAAATATAATTAAATTAGCAAATCAGATTATACATTGTGTTAATGTTTATATTAAAACTGAGATATTTGCTAACCGGAAATAGTAGATTACAAAACAATCTATCAAAAACAGTGTGACATTTATTAAATTTAGAAATATAGTATAAAATAAAAACATTGTTTATACAATGATTACAAAACTTTCTATTAACTTCCTGCAGAAGTTTTTATATTAAATTTAACCATTTGAAATTTTGTGGAATTAAATAAAATATTATTGCCCTTTATCATGTTAGCATATCCGAATATATCCAAAAAGATCTGGAAAGCAATTCACCTGGTTTGTCTGTAGTACAAATAAAGTTCAGAAAACCCAAACTCGGAATGATTATTTGCTTTTATAATTTGAAAATTGCTAATCGTACCGGACAGACAAGTTAAAATTTTTTCGTGAAGACAATAAACTGGGAAACCTTTAGAAAAATCTAATATCACTTAATATTAATTTTCTACTTTAAGTATTTACGTGTAGTGTAATAATGCTATTAGCTATTAGCACTATTAAGACAATTCTCATTGTATATAAACTAACGACAATTTTTTGATATCTAACGAGGCACTGTGTCTCACTCGTCTTTTATGTGTCTGAGCATGAGCACGTCTTACGAATATCTGATTTTGGAAAAACATAAGAAAATACAGTAGTCTAGTAAGTGCCTTTTTTCTAAAGAAATTAATTAATTAATTTAAATTGTAAAATTAATGTAATTTGTATTTGTTTGATATTTTTTTATAAATGAAGTGATGGTAATACATTACAGCTTATTCAACAACAATGTTAACAAAATAGTCTCATTACAGTCTCAACACACATGAGACATGAAACAATTTGTCTTATTTCATCGCAATCTGTCGGTTTGTCGCTGTCTCTTGAGATAAAATTCTCATTCCATCTAAAAACTTATCAGTTTATCTCGTGTCGAATCTTACAGTCTTTAAATTTAAATTATAAAAAGTCCGCAAAATTTTAAGAATTTCAAATTTCGGTCATTTATGGATCGAAATAATATTGACGTAGATTATTTGTTTGATATTTTATTTTGGATAAAGAAAAACTCAGTTAAATTAAATAGCAAACATTAATTGTTCTGTCAATACAGAATTTCATACAAAACCTACAATTCACAAAATGTTAAAAGTTTATAAAACTATTTCTTATGTAAACTCTCACTACCAATGTTTAATTTTAATAAAATACTGTGCATATTTAATAAGTTTATGAATTTCATTGTGAACTTTATGTATAATTCATAATCTGTTTAATGTTACAATCATCTAGAATAATTATAATAATTATTTTTTCCACGTAAAACTAAACATTGACGTTATTAAATATTCTTTTTAAAAAAATATGATTCATTGGAATTGCAGAGATTTTTATATAACTTGTTAAAAAAAAAACCAAATATTTTTGAATGAAATAAAATTTAATATTCATATGTAGAAAATTTACGGTTTGACAATTTTTTTGCAAAATTTATAAGAAATTTATTTACAATTTCCAAAATGAAAATATTAATGAATAACAAATCCATTAATATGGACTAGGTCAGAAGTTTTATAATCCTTCTTATAACTTGCAATAAGACAATTTGCAACAATTTTATTATAACCAAAAATATGAAAAATTTAATTTTCTAAAAATAAATGTTGGGACCCAAAAAACTATTAAATAATTTCCTTCAATTACTGACTTAAATAACTGAATCTACAGTGTGTGATAATGATTAAATACAAGATAAATTTTTATTAAATTTATAAGTTGTTATAAATAATTGAGCATCTGTTAGCTACATTGAAGAAATTTAATTAAAAAAATCAACGCCCAAATAACTTAAACTTTAAATACCACCTACAAGTTGATATAAAGGAAATTGTAAATTATATAAATTATTGTGTTCTTTATTTGAATCATAATAAAAACAAACCAAACCAAATAAAAAAGTTTTATAAATTCAAGAAATTTATTTTTCTAATACAGAATAATGTTCGGGAAATAAAAAATTTACATTCCGAACTTAATAGGAAGTAAAACATTATCAGGCACAATATTTTGCCAGAATTTTAACAATTTATCATGTTTTTTAGATGTCTTGTAAGAATTTTTTTTTTTGGAAGTCATTTTGACGTTTTTCGGATGGAATATTATTATCTACGTATGAATGTCTGGGAACACAATTTCATCTAATTCTAAAGTAATTGTGCAGGTCGAGTGATATGACATTTTCATTTAATTTTACTTTGTGAAATCAGAAATGGAAAATTTCTATTATAATTTCGCTTAAAATGCCATCACAAAAATGTAGTTTTTTTTCTTCTAATCAACAGATGGCGCACAATAATTTTCACATGAATTTTATTTTGTTTATTGCGATAGAAATCTGAATAGTTGACAGGTCAGTATAAGATTTTAAATTATATTTAATTTAAAAAAAGAATTAAAAAAATCCGAAATTAAATTGTTTTTACCGGCTTCGGAAAATTTGCAGAGCTTTGGAGATCTCGTTAATGTTTCATTCCATTCGAACTATGTACATGTACATACTAAGCTTAAGCTTAAAACCGTCTGAATTAGATTTGTATCTGACATGGAAGCCTTGAATTATAATGTTTTAAATCGTCTACAGGAAAATGGGATTTATTTGAAACAATAATGGAATAATTCATTATTAAAGTAATAATTAAAATTTTCACTAAATATTTTTTTGATAAACTTTATCGAATTATTTTTAATCATTTTAAAAATAAATATAAGTGGACAAGATTAAGATATTAATTACAAAATTTATTTAAGAACATTTAAGAATCAATATAAATGAATTAAATTTAATATTATAATATAACTACTAACTTGTTGATAAATTTAATGACATTATTAATTATTAAAAGAGACCGGGAAATACAAACGAACTATTTAAAACTGCGGTTAATTGTGTCAATAGCCAAGAACGCAAGCATAAGTAAATAATTAATAATTTGACTTTAATGTCAAGTTTGATTAATAATGAATATCTTAATAAACATATTGAAATGCCTATGGTACCGATTTTTTCCAATATGAAAAATCATACAATATTTAATATTATACTTGCGTGTTGAAACGCTATCATTTTTATATAATAGGGAGGGACGTAGTCGAATTACTATGTAGTAGTTTAATATGCAATAGCTTATTTTCAGAAAAAATATACTTATATATATATATATATATATATATATATATATATATATATTCTAAATTTCCAATTAAATTGATTGGTTTTTGTACACCTACGCAACAGTTTGTTTCTTCTTTTGCAGTTTAGTTCTCTGCAAAATATTTTCCTTATTGATTTTCTAAATTCACCGGAAAATTGAAATAATCAAATATGTAAAATTTATGTTTAAATTATCATACCAGCCAAAATATAATAAAAAATATTTATTAAATCGAATTGGAAATAGAGGAGCATAATTAACTAGAAATTATAGTCAAGTGTGTTGGCTTTAATTTGTCAATAATGAAATGATGATGTAATTTTATTTCTTAATTTCCGGAAGGATATTTATATTATATAACGGATGAAATCATAATCTTGTCCTAATATAATAAGAATGAGAGTTCAAAAATATTGAAATACTATTATATGGATTTTTTTATTGTTGCTATTTTTTAACTTTAATGTGCTGATACAATCGTTAAAAGTAATAATGCTAATTGAAATTACTAGTAGTTATTATCTTTTGTGATACCATAAATCTTAATTAAGTAAGCTAGGGTAAAATATCTTCAAAATTATTTATATTACTTTCTGATGACTAATCATAAAGTTGCCCATACATTATACAACATGTTTATCAACGTGTTGAACCTGGTCAACGCTACACGCGTTTACACACATTTTGACGGTTGACAAATCTGTTAAAGAAATATCAAAATATTTTAATTTATGTGGGAGTTCATTGATGGTAAGTTGTATAGTGTACGAGGAAATTGTACAATCAAAATGAAATTACTTAACAATATTTTTATATGGCTATGTTATCAACATAATGTTTGAAATAATATTAAATTATAATTATTATTCACTCAATATACTTTAATAATAGATTTGTTATTATGTATTTGACAAATTCCTGAATAATATAAAAAAAAAAGTTTTATTGATGTCGGTTGAAAACCAACACATTGTCAAAAAGGTTGTACAATGTATGGACAACATAATTATTTCATAATTTTTATTTATTACTCATAATTCTATAAAAATACAAATTGTGGTTTAAAAAATCAACATTTTTAATTATTTTTAACAATAAGTTAATATTTAAATGTATTTAATTAAAGTTATTCTAAAGGAAAAGACAATTATTAAAGAACAAGAACGTAAAAATATTTCTTGTATTGGTTAATAATTAACACTTAAAATACTAAATAAAAAACATATTTAGATAAATTATTATTTCTTTGTAAATTGTCTTAATTGTCCAGTTTACAAAATTGTAGTTTTCATTTGTCCAGCTAAAAATTTCATTAAACTATTTTCAAAAAAATATTTTTTTTAACAATTAACAGACCCAAATTTTAATATTTTATACAAATTATTATTGGAATTATTCATTTTCAGAAATTTAACCATTTACATAATTAAACCTTATCCACGCGCCAGTAATATTTATGTTTCTGGCTGTGTGTAAATGTAGACTAGACTATAAAACATCGAACTAAAATTATAAAATGTGTAATTTAATTACAATGTCGATTTGTGCAATTTTCTTATACAACTTTACTACTTAATACAATTTTAACTTCATGAATTTTAGTTATAGCTTTCCGTATATAGTATTATAAAAGAAAATTATAGTTTTTCGTGGGAATTTTCTCGATTAGGCAAGATTGTTCTTGTTGTAAATATAGTATACAATTCAAAAAATTATCAACATATAAAAAATAGGGTCACTGCTAAAATCATGAATAAAAAAAATATATATTAAATTTAACGTTGGTGGTAATTTGATTAAAAGTATAATTTTATTTATTGTATTAATTGTTTATGACACTATGCCATATAAGCTAAATTAATAAATTTTGTCAATAGTCACGAGTTTGCACAACAACAACAATTCAGTTTAATTTTCACATTATTTTAAATTTTTAAAAAAATATATGCAAATTTTTATCAGAGAATAGTTACAGGCTGTACCGAAAAAAAATGTATATACATTTAAAAGCGAGTGAACAAGCAGCTGAAGAAGCTTCAGTCTGGATGATTCACTAACAGAGCTGGTAGATCAATCATTAAACAGCATCCTTGGCGAACGCCAGGTGGAAAGTCGATAACCCAAGAATAAGTGGCCGCGTGCAACTGAAATAAAATAGATTACCTACTAAAACTATCTCGAAGTGACACAGCCAGATTAACAGCTGTGTTAACGGGGCACTGGCCGATTAACGAACACCCGGCCAGAATTGGCATCCCATTCAACTAAGATATGGTAGGGTTCCTGAATTCCACGAGGTGGACCTAAAATCATTTAAGTTAATATAGTCAAGACTGGTGGTCACGTGAGTATTTATTATATTTACTGATTCTCTGAGCTGTAAGAGGGACTCATTAGTCTGATTAATTTTTAACTGAGTGTTTAATAATAGATGTGTTATAAGTACTATCATATCTTTCGATCAACACCCCCCCCCCCCCTCCCCTCTTTATATTATTTATCAATTTAGACAATTTATGTATTCACTAATTAGACAACATCTAGTTTCCTAGTAAACTACAGATCTGTCAATGTGACATTTATAATAATTATTTTAAAATTGATAAAAGTGAAATAAATTTTTTCCCTTATTTAAATACAAGTCGATTACAAGCCTAATAAATGTCAAACCTCATTTTCTATACTAAATCTATTAGGTGAATTAGAATTTATTCACTCCATTGCACGCGTTTAAATTTAACCAATTATCATTAACACTTCATTGAAATTATTTTAAAACTATTTATCCAAAAATTACAAACTACCAGACATTCAACATTTACGTCCAGTTTTAATAAATTTAAGATTATTTTTATTGTAATTTATGGTGGCATTTGGCATACAAGTACAATAAAATATCATCAGACGTTTATTATGTGCTAACCACTCTTTAGTTTTCATAAAAAAAAAAATTAATGAATAACTTAATTTGAAATACAATAAATAATTATCGTTTTATTTTGTTAGCAGGATTTGATGAATCATTGACGTCAGTATCAAGAAAAAGTGTTAAAAAATAGAGAAATTACGTCAACTTTAATATTATTTACGCATAGTTTATTTTGGTGTAGATATATTTAATATAAATATACGAATAAATTAACTATTTTGTTTTTTTATTTTGTGAAAATAATTGAAGGCATTGAACTTGAATATCTTGATTTACTGTCTAATTTAACTGTCATTTAGAAGCAAATTTCATACAGAACGAGTCGTAAAAATCTTATGACACCGTATTTTGTGATTCATTCGGAGAAAAAAATTGTATTAGCACATTTTCGAAATTAGTCGGTCTTAGGTAGACGAGAAGGCAATCTTAAAAAAAGATAAAAAAAAATTTCGGTTCATATTTTATTTCATAACCAAATGGATCAAGACTTTTCATTATTCCTTAAAACGAACTACTATAATAAATTTCTGTACCTTAAAACAATGCTCTAAAATTTGAAATTAATACCGAATATATTTTTAATAATTAATCATATAAAATTTATGTAATATTATGAATGAACACATTATCAAAAATAATGGCGTGTCTTTAAAAAAAAAAATCACAATATTTTGTTTAAGGGTGTGACATTTTTCCAATTATTAATAAAAAAAAATCCAATTATAAATTAATGAGTCATTTACACTTATCAAAACAATTCAAATATATTTAGAATAAGATAATAATAATAAAAAAAAATTGAATTATTAATCGTATATATACTAAATAATAAATTATTTAGTATAATAAAATGATAAAATTAAAATCCATAAAAAATTGATAGTGGAAATGTCATAATAGTAAATTCTCGATATAAAACGTATTAAAAAGAACAATGTTTTATATTATTACGTTGGTCTGGAATCTCGTGTTAATGGCAGTTGTTGGTTGTTTATTTCACCAAAATCGGATAGAAAATGGTTTAAATATTCACAAGAAACCATTTATGAGGGCTTATAAAGTACGAAGAATTAGGGTACCAAAGCTTTGTAATGGTGTTGCTTGAAGTGTTTATAGTACAAAAGTGCTTGGTTGAATAGCTTAAGTACGCTCAAGTAGTATACGAAAAAATACTAAATACTACGCCGTACGCTCAAGTATACTACCCCGTACGCTCAAGTAGTATGTATACGAAAAAAGTTCGAATTATGTTTCACATGCTGAATTATTTCACGATGAAATTTTAACTTTTTTTTTGTTTATTTCGATAGAAATTTGAATAGTTTGACAGGTCAGTACCAATTTTAAAAACAGCATATAATTACAGTGTACCTTGTACATAAAACGAACCAACAAACTTAAGTGCGCGACGAAATTTGATTCCATCACTCCTTTCAAATCAACCAACCAACCATTCTTTCCTGGGGTAATTTCATCGTTGAATTTGGTGAGCTATATGAAGATCGTATCAAAATTCCATTTCACTCGATCTATATACTAAGCTTAACGAAAAATCAGTTAACATTTAATTTAACTCTGTCGTTGAATCAATTTCTCATTCATAATTATTGGTAGCATTAAAATCAATGTTTTACTGTATATCTTCATTTTTAGTATATAATTTTATATAAATTGGCTTGGTAATGTTTTTATTTTATTCCTAGAAGACTTAAAGGTGATAATGTCATAATAAAAACAAAAATAATTATCAAAAAAAAAAAATTCTGATAAGAATATAAGGTAAAATTTTCATTAAAACCAAAAGTGATGATAAAAATTATATTTTTTTTTTTTTTTTGATTTATACTTATTTAGTGTAAATTACTTAGTAAATAAAGATTGAAGTATTTTTTTTTTTTGTAAAATTTATAAGTAAAATATCTTTAAAAATAACAAAAGTTGAAATTTAATTAAAAATATACTAACGATTAAAAAGAACAACAACAAATTGAATTGTAAATAAAAATTATTATTGGTGTTGTTTTTTTTACGAGGAAGGTGCAGTTATAAGGTTAGACTTTGTGATATTAATTTTATAGATTAGATTGGAAATATCTAATAGGTTTATAAATTATATATTTATAGAAAATTTTGTCGGTGGTTTTTTTTCCAATTTTGAAGTATAAATAATTTATTAAAAAAAAAATTTAAATTTTAGAAATCATAAACTAAAATTGATGATGAAATTTATATTTCTAAGGAATTACTATTATATAAAACAATTATTTTACAGGTATATTGTCATAGCAATAACGGTATTTTGAGTCATCTTTCATTATTTTTTATCATAAACATAAGGTTCAAAAGTTCAAATCCATAATCAGGATATTAGTACAAATTTTTTAATATTTTTTCAGTCATAGTCGTTAACTTTATTTATATCTTAAAACAAGAGTTATCAAGCCTATTGTGCAAGGACGTCATCGTATATGAAGACGATAACAGTCAAATTAATAAAAAATGAAAAATTTGAATAATCTGCCCTGACGACAGTGAGCTAAACTATACTTTTCTACAATATTTTGTTAAGTTTCGAACACTCACTCAACGAAATTTCGAAATATAAGAAGATATTAAAAATTTAGTCTCAATCACTTTTTAAATTAAAATATATTCTTTCGCAATTCGAAAATTCGAATGAGTGTAGTATGTCAAAAATTCTCAACAAATAAAATAACTCTACCAAAATTAGCGAAATTGAAAGTGTCGTATTGAAAAGTGTATAATTGGAAAGCATTATTGAATATACGGCTAACTTCAAGATTAAGAAACATAATTATAAAGTTCTTGTAATTATATCTATAATTAGAGTATTTGTTAACATAAAATTATAATAAATTTTAATTTTTAATTTGTTGACAAAACAGAAAAAAAAACAGTATATTTCGAAATATGGGTGCAATAAATGAAAACGGATTTTATCTATATTTGAGTTAATTCCTAATGTGTTATTAGATCCTGTTTGATGAAAAAATAGTAAATGAATTATTGTTATTGCAGCTACAATAAAAGGTTAAAGAAAAATAAAGGTAACAAAAACGAGTGAGTGTAGAATTATCTATTGCAATTTTCCTCACTCTCATTGAACTAAATCAGTTCATAAAAATGGTATAGCTGATCTGATAGTGAATTAGTAATTACTGTAGCCTCTCAGAAAGATATTTGACCTCATGGTAAAACATATCCTATGAAAGTTGTTCCTATTACTAAAAATAATAAAATTACTCCGGCTAATCAAGATGGAGCATTTACGTAACATCCATAATATATACCACGACCAACATGTAAACAAATATTTGTAAGAAGAGTTCCTGATAATAAATCATAATTAACATCTCGGTAAATCTACACAGAAGTTAAATTTAATATTTAAATTAAAGTAATATTGTCATAAAAACAAGTGACATCAGCCAAATTGAGGCTACCTACAACAGTCAAAGTCATGGTTTACTATAGCTTGGCATACCAATCCAGATTGATTAAGGTAAATTTTTTCATGTTTGTAATACATAAATATATTTTTTTTTCGAAATATAAAAATCCTTTAATTTTTGTTGTTGGTTATTTCGAAAAAAAAAAATATTTATTACAAACATGAACAGGTATATTTATAACCTAAAACAGGTAAGTATATACAGAATTATTATGGTTACTCATTTATTTTTTTAATTTTTATCTTATCACAAGTTTTTTTTTTTTTAGTCACTAAAAAAATTATGTGATAAGAAATTATAAAAAAAAAAACCCAAAGATACAACAAAAAAATGATAATAAAAAGTATAATTTTTTTTTTTGATGTAAAGTAATTTTGTTTTTTTAAGCCTTATAAACAGAATAATATTTGAAGTGGTAATATTGCCTAAATATAGTTTCTTTTTTACAGGGTGATTAGTCCATAAACAAATACATAACAATTTTATTACAGTTTTTTTTTTTACAACACAATAACCCAAATTTTATTTTTGTTAAATTTATGATAAGATCCATTATTTTACGCAATAGAATTGAAAATTTTCCATTTTCTGTGTAATTGTAATAATAATTTGTTTTCAATTTAAAGAATTTATTTTACAAATATAAAAAAAAAAATTATCAGATTTTGAAATAATAAAAGATTTCGAAATATCTTTTACTGCTTAATAAGTTGATGAATAATACAATTTTTTAAATTTTGCTTGTAGTTTTGTAACCAAATCATCTTTTTAAAACAGGAAATATCGTCTAGTCATTATGTAAGATTAAATTATCTTGAAGAAATTTAAATTCCATAGAAAATTATTTTTGCTTTAGATTAAACTAAATTCCAAAAATTTAATTTCTTTGGAAAATACTAAATCTATATTCCACAATATTATAAAAATTTTACAAAATTATTTCTTTTAAACTATATAAAAATGAAGGGAGACATTATTTTTTCCATTTTTGGTTTAAATGTATCGTTTAACCTTTGACACGAAGCACTTAACAGATTATTAAAAATTGTAAATGTTTGTCTACTGATTCTTCCTTTAAAAAATCAATAAAATTATGTTTTATACATATTTGTTTTGTTTAAAAAAAAAAAAGAAAAAAATTGTTGCCTTACACATCAGTGAATTATCAGCCCTTTTAATTTTAATTAAAAAGTTGTTATACAAACATATGTGCTACCACAGCAACATAAAAATTGTACAACTATTTATATAATTAAGTAGAGAAGCATATATTTAATAGCAGTTTTTAAATAGATTTTTAATTAGAAAAAAAAAAATATGTTGACACTTGACTATTATGGTTAAAAGAAAAATATAAATTGACAGTTGATGGAAATGCAAAAGGTCCGGAAAAAAGTTTATGGTTAATCAAATATTGAGTTAATTTTTATAATAAGATTTCTTTGTAGAATAGAAACAATTTACTTAATGTGAGCAAATATTCATGGAAAACTAATGTTAACTACTTAATCGTAAACTGAACGTAACTCTTGAAAACTAATTTAATCTACAAGGTATAATTAAGTAAAACCTCTTTGGTATCCAAAAGGTTACTAGAAAGAAAAGTGTCACGTATACAAATATCCTAAATAATTACACACTCTTAGACAATAAAGATAGGAACACGGCTTGTTACAGTAAAGTTGCATCACCACCATATCTTTCACCAGAACGCTGTATTGAGGTGAGATGTGTTGTTTGCCTGACCCGGGACAATTTATAACCGACATCGCAAAACCAGTCACTGCTTTCCAGTGGAGGATATTGTGGTACAGCTACGGTGGGAGAAGATCCTAGTCATTTTATGATACATTAGATCACCGGAACGGAAATCATAAAGAAATTTGTGGTTCGGAATCCATATGCAATTAATATTCTGTCCAAATTGAAATAGAATGTCAACTTCTAATATGTTTGTGTTTTCCATTATAATAAAATTTTCATAATAATTTGGAAACTAAATTACTATAAAACATTATAAAAATAATACGAAATAATCCAAGATTTAATGACAGTCTGTTTAATAATGTTAATGTAATTTTATATGATATTAACAAAATGTATTTTATGCTGCTGCAACCTACACAAAACATGAATGCAATTTTCCTATTCTCCCCACTCGATATCTTTTAAAAAAGTATATACATATACATTAAGCATAGCTCATACTTTCAGATTTTAATAAAAAAGCAGAGTTTTATAAACAAGTACAGAAAAATAAATATCGATTGCATGAGAAGAAATCAAGAGGAACTAATACAAAAAATAAAGATTATCTTTGCAATTTTAATATATTATTATTTTTATTTGAATTTTGTATGTTTTTTTTTTAACTTACCTTTCTATAGCTAAATAATTCTTTTTGTAATCTTTGACGTTCAGCGGATGGTTGTTGACCTTTTCCACGGATAAACTTTAGCATTTTGTATATTTCGTAAATTTAACCAATTTTCGTTATTATAAACGATGTGTTTTTTTTGTCGGAAAATCAGCCTGTAAATTGAAGAAAAATTTTAAGTTTATAGTAGTAGGTAGTAAAAATTTAATTGAAATATTAATACGAGGGGTAAATCAACTATTAAGTATAGCTTAAAATTTGTACAATAATAAAATGTTCTTCCCAATATAATAAGAATATCAAAATAATATGAGAAAGAATTTAATAATATTTTATGAAATATTTGTGAAATGTGATTGATGACGGTCACCCCTATCGGATTTTAATGGATACCATCAACACTAGGTTGCTTCTACTATAATCCCTTCGATCATCATATTTATAAATACATATAATTTTTTTTTATTTAATCATAAAATCATAAAATTAACGGGGGAGTGGAGTGAGGAGCAATTGTAGGCAGTACCAAAAACATTTTTCAAAATATGTACTTGAAAAATGTGATTTTGAAAAAGTTATTAGTGAACAGGAAATCAAAGAGCAACAGTTTGAGTTAGTTAAAAAAATTATAATTTTCTGCGCCAACTTCTTTCCGATAAACTTATCATAAATTTTTTAATTAGCTCCACATTTTGTTGATATTTTAGTGTAAAAATCGCCGGCTTTTTATTAAAATTATACGACAATTATTCAAAGCCAGCGAGCGATCAATGTTTTTTAGATATGTAAATAATATAAGAAACAATATGAGAATATCAAGATCAAGAATATAATTAAAGAATATATTTTGAATAGATAATAATCATAGTTGGATTCCCCTCGTATTAATCTTAAAAATATAGCTATATCTATTTTCCGAGATTTAAGAAGATAATAATATCGATTTAATTGATCTTTTGCGTTGGTTGATACAATATTCTGGCGCTAATGAAATTGTCTTCAGTAACTAAAAACATTACAAAAAAAATGATTGTATAATAAAATATAATATATGAAATTATTGCTTAAATAGGTAGTATACACGAAGGGGGGTCAATAAGGAACACTAACTCATTGTGTGTAAATCATTAAACTTAAGAAAAGTTTTATTATAAAGTTTTGGGCAAATATCTCAATGTAAATTCCAAAAAATTAAATTATATTCGTTATTATAATTCCTTCATCAATTATGATAATAGACTATTTATAATTAATTAAAAATATTGTTTGAAAAAAATTATAATAATTAGTAATAAAGGTAAAAAAAAATTAATAAATCAAAATTTACAATAACATTATATTCATTAACCGTCATTACTATCGTATTTTAATCATAAAGCATATAAATATAGGCAGAGCTCAAAAGTTATGTAAAAGTATTTTTATAGACCCAAATTAATCTTGACATCTTGAGTTTAAATTCCACAATAAAAACTTTTATATGAGTTTTAATCTCTTTATATACATTCTTTTTGGTATAATACGATTAAGTATATAAGGAATTCAAACAAATTCAACTTTAAGACAAATGCAACAGAAATTTGGTTGCAGAATAAAAAAAAAAGTTAGATTACTAAGTAATAGAAACAGTGGGTCTACGAGAATGATTTTTTTTATTATTTAGTATTTTATTAACTAACCTATATTTATTATTAGGTCATGATTTCAGCCTTCAGATGGCTGTGTTTGTGTGACCTTGTGGTCTATGTCTCATTGAGACTATGTCTCAATAAATATGCTTTCAATACGAATTGTCCCGATGGATTGTTTTTAAATAATTATAATAAATAAAATTTAACTAAAAAATTAATACTACAATGTTAAAATCTCTTAAAAATGAATGTAATGGTTCGTAATAAAGTGAATTTTAAAATATTGGTATATTTCAAATTACACTCATGGTTAAAAAGTTGAAACACAAATTAACGATTAAGGGTTAAAAGAGTCCGCGCCATCGAACTGATATGCAATATTTTATTGCCTGTCCATCACAGTTTCCTTAAGGAAAATATTCTACAAAGAAAAAATACATTTTTTTTTAAAGATTAAAAGATCTATTGGGTCAATTTTTTCAGTGATCATTTACAGAATTTTGGGAGAATTCGTGAAATTTAAAATTTATTTTCGAATATGTAATGATTGTTAGGTTTTGAGATTCTTTTCAAAGTTTGCAATCCGAAGCCAATTAAAACTTTCTGTTGACATAGAAATAACAATACGAAATAGTTTACAACTGTAACAGACAAACAGATAACGGACACTGCGAAAAATCTACAACGTTTTTTAAATTATACAAATAATTATATAAACAACATATCGGATAGCAAAACTTCCGTCAAAATCCCCCCATATTTTATTGTGTATATTGTATCTAATATATTCAAAATAGGAACATAGTTAACGGATATCTAGATAAATATTTAATTGTCTACCATCACAATCTAAAAATTTCAAAATTTCATAAACATTATGTTCAAATTATCTCACATTTTATGTTGTTGTTTTTTTTAACAAAGTAAATCAAAAAGTTTACATTGCCTTCACTTTGTTCGTAATTTGATACGACACACATTTTTATATTTGCAAAATTAAACTTCTGCCAATCTAGCAAAAAAAGTTTTTTATTTTTGCTAATGTCCATGAAAACCTTTAATTGCAAATTTTTACGAGGTGTTCTTGTTGACGATGAAGGTTTTTACTATTAACTTCAAAATGGTATAAAAAATATTTTTTTCCCAGTTTACTAAAATTTACATTAAAGAATTAAGTATATAATAAAAATGTTTATATTTTTATGAACCCTCGTGATTTAGTTTGGTACTATATACCAAAAGTTGAGATTTCAAGTTACCAAATCAAGCATTGGACAAGAATTAAGTTATATAAACTATAAAAATTATTATAAAACAAAATTTAATCATGGTTTTTTTTTATCCAAGGGCGCTTTATGATTATGTACATATTTTTTTTACAGACGATTCAGAGTTTAAAAAGCAAATTGTACCAGTTATGGTAACACCACAAAATTTCGTCAAGATTATTTTTAGTATGAATCTCATGTGTATACTCTAATTATGGGAAATCAAATCTATTTTAGGATAATATAAAAAAATGTGGATTTTAATTGAATTGCATTTTAATAGCCATACTTTCGTTACGCATAATTTGTTGGTCCAATTCAAGTAGAAAAATATGTTTAATTCAAAATACAATAAAAATTAAATTTATCAAGACATAAAAAAAAAAATGGAACTTGAAAATTGTTCTTGACCAAAAAACTCTTATAACAATTTAAAAACTGGTCCAATAATAATAATGTTTAATATGTATATATTTTTAACACGTAGAGTGCCGCCATCATATAAAATATATTCCAGACTTTCATGGCTATAATTTACTCATATTCACAAATTCTTCAAAAAACCATTGTAAATTTTTCAATATTAGCCAAGATATTAAACTAAGTATGAAATAAGTATGAAATGTTGTGATGGAAAGACTGGTAACAAAACTAGTTCTGCACAAATAAATTAATCTTTACGTAGTCTATTTGTGCGCAGTAATATATTTAGCAGGTTCATAATTATTTTTACTAAGACTTTTATAAGAAATTACGAGTTTTGAACTATTCTTAGATAACCACACTTTGAATCCCAAACGTAGAAGTCAACAAATTTCAAATTTCTGCGACGCGATGGTCATTTCATGTAGCCACCCCGCATGTTAATAAATGTAAAAACTTATCAAATTACTTCAGACATCATCATCGCCACCATTTCCATTCAAACTTGAAAGGTCATCAGAGTGAGAAAAAAAAAAATATTTTATAAATGTTTTTATTTTTTGCATAATTTTTATAAATATTTATATTATACATAAAAATGAAATATATATTTAAAAAATAAAACATCTTCTAACGAGAGCAAATTTATTTATAGATAAATAAAATATCTCAAAACATTTTTGAAAATAAAATTAAAGGTAAAAGAAAATTTGGAACAATTCTGCAATTTGAAAAAAGTATAAATTAGTTTAAGTAGCTAATTCATAGAATAACCTTTATTAGATTAAATTATCATTTTAATTATATTTTTGTTATTAATGAATTGATATTATGTTCTTAATTAATTCGTATCGTATTTTCATATTTATATTTTAATCTAAAAGAAAATTCAATGATAAAAAATTTACTTATCGAATGAATAAAAACCATTCATTTTATTAACCCATTCATATCTGTCAGATCACTATTATTGTTATACATAACATAAAATTTGTTTTGGACATTTCATATTGTAGAAAATATTAAATCGGAATGTATGTATAAATCGTACACATTAGAAATTTAATGCATTCCACTCTTTATGTAACACGCAGTATCTTTCATAAAATAATGCTAAACATTATTCAGTTATAAAAAAGTCTCTGATATTTTCAGCTTCGCTACGCTCTCTGCGTAACATTTTAATATTTGCGAACTTTTGACATAAGGTCACGAAGCGGTGAAATAACTCCGGAAGTTATATCTAGCTTAAGTTTACTAAATTCCCTTCAATGTGCTTACTAGAACTCACAAGTGAAAGACACATTTGGTGTTAGGCAATAAAATTACACTATGAAGACCATCGTATAATAATTAGCATGTTCACAGATCAATAACAGCTTAAGTACTTAAACAAGATACATACAAAAGTCTGAAAATAGTGACTGATCTGTTCTGTTGATGAAGAAACTGTGGAACAACTCCTCTGCTACTACGACGAACATGTCTGGGTAAGGTATTTTTGAGTCTTCACGAAATCGTGGGTAAGGAATCTCTGGCATCTACTGAAGCCTGAGTATTAACTGACCAAATAGACATAATAGATATCTTTAGGTCGCCGAAACGATGCTATATTTAACTAACCTAATCCAACGATGACCGTCTCAAAGAGTTAAAGAAAAATTTAGCTAATCATTAATATTATATTCATCATTCTATTATTAATACGATTCTATATAAACAATTAATTCCCAGTTCTTTTTTTAATAAATTAATTTTATTACTTTATATAAAGTTACAATTTTAAAAAGCAACATTTTCCAATTATAAATACATATACTTACATAAAAAACAAAATTGACATTTAATGGGGAAAAATACAGAAATACAAAATATAAAAAATTGCAAATGAATATTTTTTTTATTGTGAATGACAATATTTATATTTACTGTGACATTTGATGCGTAACGATTTCGTTCCTATTTTAAATTTTAGTAGTATATAAATAAAATCTATAGTTTGTAAAAATTCTAGTCGAACTGTAACTAACTTCGGTGTTTCGGTGGTACACAATAAAAAAATAATTAACAATTCATACATTTTTTATATGATTTACATTTTGTCAGTTGTTTTCACTCAATTTTGTAGTCACATTTTTTTTTAATTTATTTCATTTATCAATTTTTTTTTTGTTAGAACTTCATCAAATTTATTACAAGCGAAATTAATAAAATATATTTTTAGTTATCGTAGATTATATTTTATTAGCTAAAAACAAACCCTGATAAAAATACGATGACATAATTTTATGTTCAGAAATTTTTAATTAATTCAAAACTTTATAAATTAATTATATTATGACATTTCAGTATAATTATAATTCTAATTTTAGGAAATTTTAGGATATTTTTATTCCTCGAATTAATATAATGTAATTCAAATTTCCTTGAATTAATATAATTTGTCTACATTAAAAATGTTGTAAAGTTTTTAACATTATTATTTAATATATACATTCTTAAGTAGCTCTTGACATCGATTAGATAAATATTGGGTCATTAAGGCACAACTACCTGGGCCTACACTGCAACCTAAAGAGATCTTTTGTGCATACCACACTAGTATTTGGTCAATTGATACAGAGGGTTCTATAGAAGCCCAGAGTTTTTCCTTATCCTGGTGTGCACATGATGTGTTTCGCAGTTTCTTCATAATCCGAAGAGAACAGAACAGTCACTATTTCCAGACTTTTCGATCTTGTTCAATCGATACCTAAGGTGGCAGTGTACTGTGAAAAGGCCTTTTCGATTTTGTTCAATCGGATTTTGTTCAATCGTAACTCGGTCTTTCCATTAATAGCTTAATACCGCAGTTAAATACTATCAAAAAAAAAAATCAACCAGGTTTTACAATCAATGAGGAAAAAAATACCAAGACGGCTGATTCGGTTCGTCTGTAGTTTTGTAAACAACTTTTCAATAAAATTGTAGGCATCATATATTTATATTGACTTTATATTACTCTGAAATGTAATATTAGAATAGAACAAAATGATAACATTATGTCCATCATTTGCTTTTTAAAATTTTTGTTCTACAACATTCTCTTAAAGTTTGCACATTTTTAGAAAGCATTGTACACAAAACTCTGCATCGTATACAAACTGTTAGACTCAAAGAAACTTATGCTTATGAAACTAGACAAATTTATATGGGTTCGGTTATAGAGCCTTTATTTTGTTACAAAAAGTTATATTTTTTTAAAAACAGTTTTATATATTAAAAATTTACAATTATCTACATATTATTTATTTAAAAAAAATTTAATAACCCTGTATATATAAGAAAAATATAATCGAAATCTACATTAGATTAAACTAAAAAAAATCATGTAATAAAATTTATATGCGAAAATATTTGGAATTTTTTCAATAAATTTATGATTTATTATGTTGATGATGTTATATAAGAAAAATTCTTTAAATAACTAAAACAAAATTTCTTGTTTATAAAAAAATAATTAATTAAATCGAAAATTTTGTAAACAAAACTGTTTTAAAATTTTTGAAATTTCTATATTTATAATTTTATATTTAACTTAAAAAATGATAACGAGTAATTTTGTTTTTGTATCAAAATTATAATTTTCACTATTATTGTAAGTAATCTAAATATTATGTATTATAAGTATTTTTTTGTTAATTCAGAATATATACTTAAAAATTAATTTAATTGTTCTATATAACCCTATAAGTAAACTCAATTTAATTGATTACTATTTTAAGGACGATAATGATTAATATAATCATTTTTGATAATGATATTAATGAATTTACCAATCAAACTTTACTTTTATATGTAATTACTATACGATATACTTATTATTTGAAATTGAAATTAAATTATTGACCTATTACTCTTACGAATTTAAACTAAAAAAGAAATTTAGAATTTAATTAAAAAAGCACTTATATTTTTACTAGCTTTTTAAATAATTACAATTTTACTGAATAGAGGACCATAAAGATTATCAGCAGAAATTTAATTGATCAGTACAGAAAATAAGTACTTTTATGTTTCTAATTTACAACAAATGAACAACATTCTAGGTTAGTCACGGCAAACTAAATTTAATGGAATAATCAACATCAATCAACATCAATTGATTATATACTAGAAGATGTAGTTCTATGAAAATGTTTAATATGTTAAAAATATTGTGCAATTTGTAGTTAACATATGTATTTTAATTAACGTTATAATTACTTTAATTTAATATATATTGACATATTTTCGAAAATATTAATAGATTTATATTTCTATTCTTGTTGCCTGTCGGTATTTCAATAATGTACTTAGTTCTTATGAAGTGCTTCAAGAAAATTTCTCAATCTGAGACTACATAGTGTGGATTTTGGTACAAATTGTTTCAAAATTGTGTTTTTACTTATAAGTAATTTTTTTTTTGTCTTTGAAATAAAACAAGAAAATTTCACAAATTTAGCAATATACCAACATAATTGACTGACTTTGATTGGTTTTAAAGGAGTGTTAATTACGGGATTACCACGCACTATAGGTAATAAAAACTGAGTTGAATGCTGAATCTTTGTTATATTGTCTCGAATAAATTATATCATCTTCGTTTACTTCAGTTTTCCTACAACTTCATGGATTTCTAGAAAGAAACTACCAAGTTTACTTATATTATATTGTAATGTTAGCCGGATCTTAATGGTGCATCCTGGGTAGAGCAAATGGGTAACAAAAATATATAATTAATGATCCAAAAAATACAAACAATGCAGATATAATTTTAATATCTAGATGCGTTGATAAACAAAAATTTAAAGATAATCGTATACTGTATAAAAGAATAAACAATTAAAAATACAAAGCTCACACTAAGCCTAAAACAAAATTTGGTTTGTAAATAATCCCGCTTCTACAGCATCCACGTCGTTTCCGTCACGTAACTAAGAATTATTATTATCGAGACTTTTGATATCTACTTGAAAACTAAATCAGATTATTCTTAAACAACATTGTTTAAAAATTACCAAATAAAATTCTATTTTTAATATTAAAATTCTTAATTCATTTTATAATTTTCAATCCGGAAAATTGTTATTCTCTATTTTACTAACTTTTTCACTTAAAACAAATAAATGTTAATGAACTTTTTGCTTAACTAACAAAAACAAAACAAAAAAAAATTATCAACTAGAATTAAATAATTTATATGATAAAATATGAATAGAATTAAAAATAGTCAACAGTAAATTTGAAGTAGCAATAAGTCTTCATCAGAATGTCTGTAAGTATTTTTATAAACAGATTTCTAACTAACTAACTATAATACAAAATAACTTTTATTTTCTGTCTATAAAAGTCAGAGTAAAATAATATTTTTGTTATTTTAAACGAGGTGCCTTTTTTTTTTTCTTTATTATATAAATTATCTTTATTTAATTTTAATGTATTATGTTCCATTTGAACCGTCACAGTTTGCTTATACATAGCTAAAGTTGTATTTAATATTTATATATAAATATATATATAACTTTCAATGTTGTATGGCTTCATAAGAACAACTATATAGTGTGTTACTTTCTGATGAAATTTTAAACTTTATATATATTTAAGTAACTATACTCTTAATTTTCATGTTCAGAATTTACAAACTTTGTTTTTTTCATATTTGTAACTATACTATATGTAAAAAGTTAGTTTCTAGTTCGAAAAATTTGTTATTTAAAATTTTTGTTTTGATCGAACTGGTTTCTTAGGTCATTAACAATAAAGAAATGTATATATAAACGCGGAGGAGAAGATTTAGCTGACGCACATTAAATTTGATGGTAAGCACAAAAAAAAATATAGTTAAGTATGTTGGACCAATGGATGAGTCAATTTCATTAAATTTGATTGTCTTTTATTTTCGAAAAAACTACATTTTTTAAATAAGTAAGTATACAATATAAAATTTTGCGGTTATATAGTACAATGAAAATGATAAATTTCAATTTTATAAGTATAAGTATGTAAATATATACTTAAAATAAATTTAATTAATAAAAATTCTATTTTACTAGATTACACAAATTCCATTTAATAAGCGAAATTTTGTTTTAAAGCTAAAACTTTTTAATAAGGTATAAGTATTTGAAATTTCGTTACAGGTCATAGAATATCAAACTTATTATCCAATTACAATTCTTTTTTGTTTGTGAGCTTTGTATAATCCAACTTAAGAATTTACAAATCCGCAAAATTAGGTTAATTGACTCAAATTCATTTTCATTAAAAGACGGAAAAAAAAAAATATTTAATTGGCAAATTAAGGAATTTATTAAAAGTTTTATATTATAATTTATATTTATTTTATCGTAATTTTTTTTTAAACAAGTTAGTAGTTTGGTGTAAATTTGATTTTAATATTGTAACTAAGTGTTGGACACAGAAGTTTTCATTTAAATATAGTTTTAAATAACGAATAACTCTATAATTTCTGTTTTTTTAACAAAATTTTTTATATAAATAAAAGGCTAACTTTTGATTAATATTTTAGTTTTTGCAACTTTTATAAGTCTATGTTTCATATAAATAAAATTCTATGACAAATTTAAAATTTTTGTAAAACAATACAAATTTGCATAATTACTGTCAACATATTTATTTATCTGACTGTGAAATTTTACCTGTTCAGTGTTCACAAAATCAATGTTTAATATGTCAATGGTTAAATTCCATCAAATATTTATGGTTCATTCCATAAATAATTTAATGATGTTAAATATATAAAATTCTTATAATATACATTAAATTTCATGATAAATAAATAAAATTAATAATATTTTAATAATTTGATTATATTTGAACATTATTTTTTATATTAATAATTTTCTAATATATTTTTTTCCCAATTGGAAATAAAGTACAAAAATTAAATAACATTCAACAGGTGAAAAACTTACCTTATAATTTAAAGCACAATTTCTTTTTAAAGCTTATAAGATTTTGGTTAATAAAAATCCCCAATAAAACAAAATAAAAAATATTTTTAAGAATATTGAACTGTTTTAAAGACCAAAAAAACCGCACCCACCTTCAAATTATAATTTATTTTCCGGTTGATCAGTAGTTAAAATTAGTTTTCTTAATATTTTTTTGAACTTTTTATATATAAAAAAATATTTGCAAAAATTATAATCATATATTTTTTTATTTTTTTTATTATTATTATTTGCATACGCATACACTGAACAATATGGAATTTTAATTAGAATTCATTTTTTTTTTCAAAAGCGTCGTTTCGGATGCCATTACCATTAGCGATATCAATTATTAACTACTCCTTTGACAAAACAATGACGCAAACAAAAAAAAAACTATTTTTTTTTACTTATTGTAGCCGGAGAATTGTTTTTATGTACGATATTTTTTGTTTAATTAAAATTATTATATTAATAGTTATGGATTAAGGAAAGAATTATTTTGTTTGTTTTTGTAAATTAACATAAAAAATTAAGAGCAAATATTATTAAACGCGGTATAAAATTTGATAATTATTAAATACGTCTTCTTTACCACAAGCTTCAAAAAATACTAAGTATAAGCAGTGTTACCTTCAAAGTAAAATTAGTTCTACGAAGAAAAAATGCATTTTTTGACATTTACCAATCGGTTAAAAGGCTAGAATAAAATAGCGAAGACATTATATTGATATACCCGTTCTGTAGCGTTTAGCACTTTCAACATTTAAAGTAACATATCTCTTCTTTAATTGTTGAAATTTATTATATGTATAGTAAGTTCCAGTATATATACTCGATAGCAAAATTTAAATTACCATAGTTACAACAATAAGGTGCATCTTATAACTCTTCTTCTATTCAAAAAAAAAAAAAAAAGCGGTTACTACCAATGGGATTATATATCTAGCCCACAAATACCGTTAGAACAAAATGTTCTAGCATAAAATATGAAAAATAAAATTTTTTATTTAGTGTTTTCAAATGGACTTCTAGCAAAATTAAGTATATATCCAGTAAAATCAAATCCAAACTAATCTAGCGTTTGTAAGTTAAAAAAAATGACTATATAATTTAAAAAATAGGATAACTTGACTATCATTACGAATATAAAGTAGAAAAATATAGATTTCTTACCATGAATTAACTTAATTTTTCGCACCAAAATATTCTTTAAAACAAAAATGTCGATTTACAGAATCACAAAGAAAAAATTTAAACTCTCACTCCCAATATTTTCGTGTAGTTGAAATGGAATTTTCGATAACTCAACTCACGCTTTCATAAATCATACTCAACCCAGCATGGAAAGTAGTATATTATTCGAACGTTATCGAATAATATTATCAATGATGTGGAATTGCTTATCAATGCCGTGATGGTTTCCTGAAGCAAACAATTCAGCTTTGTATGTATATGTTATATAAATAGCTACTTTTTCCTGATCTATCTAGACTTGTTATTTGTAGTGCTCGAAGTGGAAACAATTGAACGCAATAATTGTTGCAAAGGGACAACAAAACTATATGTTTTATTAGTATTGGTTGCAAAAGAAAAAATGTAAATAACAAATATGTTTGACGTTTAGTAAAGCAACATTAGTGAATGTAACATTTTTGTTTATTGATATCTATGAAATCTGAATCAAATCAAAATATTGTTTACTTATTTAATTTTTCATTGTTTTCACTAGAGAATATCGAAATTAATTTGTTATTTTTTTTATTTAATTAGTTAAAATATTTATATTTCGTATGCAAATAGAGTTTAACTAATCTGATTCACAAAATGACTGTTTGTGCAGTATATAATTGTAAAAGTAATAATGATAAAAGATTAAAAAGAAATGCTAACGGATTGGGTGAACAAATAAATTTTTACCGTTTTCCAAGGGATAAAGTTTTTGTTAAAATATGGATACAAAAATGTGGAAGAAAAGATAAAATAAATGTAAAAAACTCTTATATTTGTTCCAAACATTTCACATCAGAACATTATCTACGAAATTTGCAACATGAATTGTTAAACTATTCCCCAAAAAATGCCAGAAAACTTAATCCTGATGCTATTCCAACTGAAAATATTCCATCATCATCAACTGTGACAAATGAACACTTAAAAAAAATAAATGCACAACGACTTGAAAGGATTGATAAAAGAAATCGAAAAGCATTAATTGATGAATTAATAAATACAACAGAAGATTGTAATGAAACATTCGAAAATATTGAAAAAATACAAAACAATGAAAACTTGGTGAATATTGAAAATTTAGAAAAAATAGGTAATAGAGAAATCTCTGGAAATATGGAAAATTGTATTAATATAGAAGGATTATCTGATTTATCACCTTACAATAACGTTGAAGAAATTTCTACGGAGCATCAAATTACTATAAATGAATTTTTACCAATGACAACTGAAGTTATACAAGATAAATATCTAAATTCTGAAAATCTTAGGTAAAATTTTTGTTATACAATTAAAAATTTAAATAAATATATTGACATTTTATTGATATTTTTCAGTTGTTGTTTTGTTGAATCTCACATGTACTTAGAAAAAACTGTAGACACTCTAAAAAAACAAAATAAATTGTTGTTAACAAAATGTTATCGTTTGCAGCAAGAAAATAAAATAATTTCTAAGATTTTTAGTGAAATACAGAGGAAAAAAATGCAAAATTGTCGAACAAGAACGAAATGGACAGTTGACGATATAACACGATCCATTGCTATTTATTCTAGTGGTCCTAAAGCTTATCGGTTTTTGTTAACCAAAGGTTATCTATTACCATCTGTGAATACTTTAAAGAAATGGTCAGCTATACACAAAAATGCAGTGTGCAATAGAAAACAGCAAAAAATTTTGGAGTTAATGTAATAATAACAATGTTCTATAACACCCAAAACCTATGGAAAAAAAAAATTATAAGCGATTAGAACTATAAAGTGATATGGCTAAAGTGCTAAGACTATTAAAGTTGCATTTTAACTATTATAGAAAATATAAATATATTCTTGTGTTTATTAAGGAAAGTAGACTTAAATTACTTTTAAGGAAAAACTGAAAAACTAAATATAAATTTAAAAAAATATTTAAATATTTAATTTTTTATTTCATTTTTTTTTTTCAGATTGAAACTTTTTTTAGCTAAAAAACTTCCAATCTGTACTACAAATTACATCGAAAACACAGATTATTCGTCTATTCTTATATCAATGTCATGAGGACATTGAGGTTCTGTAAATAAATTATTAAATAGTAATAAAAAAAACAGTAACTAGAATACTACCTTCAATTTGCCATGATTCATCTTCATTTTCAGTCAAAACATGTACATACATTAAATCTGTGAAATCGATTGCCTGATTTGTATTCATAAATCCTTCTATTTCACCAACTCGTCCAACTGATATTCTTTGAGCATTCCATGATAACCAATAACTTTGATATTCGGCACTTTGTTCAAATTTTGGTGTTGATAATTTACGATTTTCAAAATTCTTAAAATCTTTCCATGTTTGTATTTCTGAATTTTTACCAATTATAATTTGAGCTTTTAATGTTTTTTTAAATCCATCCGTTAAAGTAATTCGAATATATCCAGCTGAACGATGAACTTTAAATGTAAAACAACCATTTGTTGTTATTTGATAGAATTCATCTGTTGATATTAATTTCATATTTTCACTTTCATGATTTGGTTTTTTTGCATCACATTTTGAATCTATAAAAATAAAATTGAATTTAGATATTAAAAATTGTTAAATTTCAATAAATTTTATACCAAAATTATTAAATTTATTTAAATTATTTAATAAAATTTGTAAATTTCCATAATATTTGTAAAATAATTGACGTATATTTTCAAATATTTCTTCAGCTTCTTTATTATAACTATTTAATTGATTTTTATTATCATCATTTTTTATTTGAGTTAAAATAATTTCATTATGAATTTCATTAGCTTTCTTATAATTTTCTTTTAATTCATTTTTATAAATTTCAATAAATTCCTTATCATTTTGTTGTTGTAAACTCTTATTAAAATATTCATAATTATTCGTGATTTGATTTAGATAATATTTTTGTAATTGAATTAAATTAATAAACTGTGAATTTTTTTCATTAGTTTTTGTTTGTTGAGGCCAACATTCTGTAACAAAATTTTCAAGATCTACTGCTGGTTTCCCTATCCGGCTACAACCATTTCCTATATAATATTAATATCAAAGATCTTTAAATCAAACATGAAAGAAAATGTACTAAAAATAATTATATACCACCAACAATCCATGTTCCTGGTTTACCAAATGTTGCTATACCAATATAATTAACTGGATACATATTTGGTTCTTGGTAATATAAAAATGGTGTCACTTCATTACCTCCCATAATCATTATTTTACCTTCTCTCCAAGTAATCACAAATTCACGAAACTCTTTAGCATTAATAATATCAGGTGTTGGAATTTTGGCTACTTCTTCAGCAAGATTTTTACGTATACTAGATTGCATTATTGGACCAGATATACCTAATATTATATCATACATTCGACCACCTTTGTATGGATTTTCACTTAATGCCAAATAAGCATATTTTTCTGCACTGATTTTTATTGAGAAACACGTTTCACCATGTGGTACTGGTAAATATGTATAAAATATTGTATTGCCAGTAAGTGGTGGAGTATTTACTGTAAAAAGAAAATACATTTAAACAAAAAAATCTTACAAATCCTGAGATTGAATAAAAATAATTACCTTTAAATTCCTGACTACTTTTTTCGTCATCATTACCTTTCAGTACTTTACATGTTAACAAGTCATTAGTTTTTAATATAACATTTTTATCAATATGAAACAAAGCGTTATTTTGATTTTGGTATTGATCTGGTACATGAGATTGTGAATGTTGATCAAACATTCGACCACCTGATCTTCCTATTGTAATTGGACTATGTGTTAAAAATTGTGATATAATACCAGTTGAATGAGAATGACTCGTATTTATTACATTAAAAATAGTTAAATAGAATAATATAAAAGTAATTGTCAAATTTGTCATAATTATACTGAAAATGTTTTTACTAATTATTTATTTTGAAGAACAATCGACTTTATAATATTCAACACTTTCGTATACTAAATTTCTTTGATAGAATAAAATTTAATTTACCAAAAAAAAAAAAAAAAACATAATTATCAAGGAGTACAATCATTTGTACAAGCAAATCATTTTCAAAAAATTATTTAATTTACACACAAATTTTCTGAATCAGTTTTGTAAAAGCTAATAATCAATTAAGTATTTTTAAATTTAATTAATTAACAATTAATTGATGATTATTGTTTTTTCAAAATTAATTTAAATTTGTTGTTTACAATTGAATCTTACAATAAATATCTATATATAAGTAAATTGTTTTTGATAATGAAATGGGAATCATCGTAATCGCTATTAAATAGTTCATATAAGATTATTACAGAATATTTTGAGACCTTAGATTATGTCGTGGTATTCCCAATTTAATTTTAGCATAATTTGGCAACAAAATATTTTTTTTTGTGGACAATTCCGGTTTTTTGATAGACACATTTTTTTATAATATATGATTAGAATTATTAATTTAACAGTAGTGGATTGAGGCTTCTAGCTTATATAATCATAAATATTATAATAATAGTTCTATAATAATATATTACTATTAAGTATGTCTTGCCTTGAAATTTTTGTATTGAAACTTTTACATATTAGAATTATAATCTAGAGGGGAGTTCGAGTTCGAAATTTCAAAATAATGAATTGGAATGACCAAAATAGTATTATTCAGTAGGTAATTGTTCTAAAATATTAAATATTGTATATGAATTTCGATCAGCCAAGGAATTATGTCTTTTATTAAAACATTAAATTTACAAAGAACACCGATTTATTTTGTGGTAGCGGTGGTGTATTGATAGTGTGTTATGGCTGTAATGCATTAGATGCGGGTTCAACTGTGGCTAAGTTGACTCAGCTTTAAATACGAGTAATGAAATTTGCTATATGTAACTGTGATTTTAAAACTGATAACAAATGTCTCATCTTTGTTGCAATTAAATGTTTATTCACTATAAAGAAACTTATAGTTCGCAATCCATATAAAATTAATAAGTCCAAATTGCAATAAAATGTCACGAAAACTCTTTTGGCTCGATTTTGGGGATGTAGCGCTATTAAAAAGAAGAAGAAAGATTCAATATTTTTAAATTTATGAAAAAGATCTTATTTATATTACGTAGTAGATTGATTTTTTTTACTATCTCTAAATTCTACTAAATCTATGCCAAAGTTCAAATACAAAACATCGTATTTCCAAATTTTTAAGAGATATTTTTATTATAATATATGTAATATTAAAAAAAGCTTTATATTATTTGCGAAATCATACAAATTAATAGCAACTACTAAATACTCTTTTATTATGTCATATCATATAAATAAAAATATTTTAATTTTATTAATTGCATTCGTAATACAATTTTATAAAGTTGCATTATTAGAAATTAATGTTTCAGTCGATCAACAAACTAATGAAACACATCCAACTGAACAATTTAATAATTTTATTACTATTTCAAAACAAAATTTAATAAAAATTGGTGATATTTTAAAATGTGAAATTTTAAAAGAAAATGTGACTATTAATCAAGAATCTAAAAATATTAAATGTAAAATTAATAAAAATATTTTTTTGTACATATATTTATAATTTATATAATATTTGATTTATTTATAGTTTATACTGAAGGTTCTGATGATTACATTTATTTTCCGGCACCTGTAAAAAATTGCCTTACATTTAAAATACAAACAGAAAGAAATGCTGTAATAATGTTATCGGATTCATCATCCAGAAAATATAATAAACTTTTACAATTTTTTATTGGTGGCTTTCTATCGCCATCACTATCATTAGTCCAACGTACAAATAGTTATCATATTGCTGTACAAATTTCAACACCAAATATATTAAATGAATCCGAATTTCGTGGTTTTTGGATTAAATGGAATTCATCAACTGGTTTTATAGAAATTGGCAGACAAACAGAACAAACAGCATTTCTATCATATAAAGAAGAAAATCAAATGTTTCCAATTAAATTTATTGGTTTCCGAACATGGAAAGTACCAGGAATTTGGATTATAGATGAAGGTATATTATGTTTAAATTTACAATAGAACTGAAAAATTATTATTTTTACAATATTAGATGGTTATTGTCCAGGAATATCTGAGAAACAAGAAATTGATTACTTAATAAACAACAATAATTTTACAACATTAGAAACAAAATGTCAGCTTATATCTAATACTACTATAAATTCTAAATTTGCAACCTATAGAATACTTCAAAGGAATTTATTAAATCAGATAAGAAGTGATTTTCAAAATTTTAATAAACATTATTATCGATCTAAGGAGTTTTTACAAATGTGCTTAAATGAATTGGAGGCAATTTTTCGAAATTCTACAAATCTACAAAGTGATATATTATCAAGTTTGATTAATGATGAAGAAAATCCACAAACTATAAAGGATTATTTAAAAGAAAATGTATTTGAAGAAATTCGTACAATTTATTTTGAATATTTTGGAATTTTACAACTTGAACTAAATAAAATTACAAATGAAATTATTAGCGGAAGTGATAATGATAAAGAAGAAAGTAAGAATTTAAATGTATTATTTCAAATTCATATTTGTAAGGTAAATTTGTGGTTAATAAGTTGATTTTTTTTTTATTAAATGCTGATCAATAATTGAATCAAATTTCTAGACCTGCATCTTACTGATCGGTTCTGTCCATATAATTAATTGTTGAACTAACTTCTTCAAAAAACTTTTAGCTCTTGCAATACACACATTTTTCTAGTAATTTATCTGATATATGTACAAGTCTTTGGTAGTTTATATCTAACTTGAGTAAGTTAGAAAATCATTTATTGGTCCCTTTTATTGCCAGAGCTCTCCCGCTTTCTCATTCGTAAAGATTTTTGTGGTAGCCAAAAACGTCTTGAGGAGTTTGTTAATATTTCTTCTAAATGAACAGAGCTTATTTAGTATTGTCCAAAAAGGTTTTCTAAAATTTATTATTTATTTATATTTTTTTTAGAAAAAGAACTAACACATATTGATCTACCATATCAATATTATGAATATTCTGTCACAACAGAAGGATGTTTTCACTTCCGAGTACGTGCCTTACGCGATTTGTATATTACTCTATCGAACAGTCCAAATTCGAATAAACCGTTTATTGAAATCATTATTGGTGGAATGATGAATACAAAATCAGCAATACGTAAAAATAATCTTGATAATCTTGTCGAAGCTACTACATCAAATATCCTTAGTGACAATGTATATCGTGGATTTTGGATTATTTGGAAACCAGATGGTTTAATAAAAGTTGGCCGGGAAAATGAAACCGAAGGTTTTTTGGTATGGAAAGAAGTTAATATGTTTCCAATAAATTTTGTTGGTATTGTAACTGCAAATGGTGTAAATGGTCAATGGATTGTTGAAAGTAAAAGATTTAATTTTAAAACTAAATTATAATTTTATTTATACATTTAATCTACTCTAGATTATAAATGTGAACCTAGACCTGAAATTATTGACTCAAGAATTGTGAACAGAAATTTTCAAACTAACTGGAATAAACAGAAGAAAACAAATAATTAAAAACTATTTAATTCAAATTATTATAATGAAATATATTTTACATAAATTTTAGAACATTTATTTTTAAAAAGATTTTTAGAAAAATTGATATAAATTTACATTGGTAAAAGCTCTTCTGCATTGATATCTTCATCTGAATCTTTGCTTAATGATCTTTGTACTTGTCCAGTACGAGGACGTTCAGGTGGTGGTCCCAATGGATCTGCATAATATCTTGTTATATTACCTATTTGATTAATAAAAAAAAAATCTTTACAAGCTTTACAAATAATATACGAATTATTACCAAAACTTTCATTAGATTTAAGAGAATTCCCTTCATTTGTAATACTTCCAGTTTGTCTCCCTGTTGATTTACCTGTATCTAATCTTGAAGGAGCTTTAAAATAAAATATTATCACGTTTTTTTATATTATAAAGATTAGTAATATAATTTTACATTTTGCAGCACTTCGTCTGCCACTTCGATTTCTTCCTGAATTAGATCTTTGTTGATTCTTTTTTTCAATTCTAGCATAATCGGCCGAATATTTTTCATATAAATCTGTCATACCTTGTGATTTTGTAACATGCATCAAAGCTCTCAAACATGACATATTCTCTGGAAATCTAGTATAAATTTTCTCAAATAAACCTAAATAGTTTTTTGGTGAATAACTATGTCGGAAACAACTAGCTACACGTAACATTAAATTTGGATCATTTGGATTTGCTAAAACAGCACGTTCATAATAATAAATAGCACGTTCAACAGCTTGTAATTTAATATAATATGAACCAATCGAAGATGCAATATTAATATCACTTGGATTTATACGATATGCTTCATTATAATATTGATTAGCTTCCTGACGATCATTAAAATTCTCATATATTTCACCAATTTTTTGATATAGTCTTGAATCCATTTCATTTGATATACCTAAAAGTTGAAGGTATAATTCAAGTGAATTAGTTGAATTTGAATCATATTGTTCCTGTATTTTAGCCAATTGATAATAAATATGTGGATGTTTAACATGTGACATTGATAATTTCATTTTATTAAAAACAGCTTCAGCTGCATCAATGTCGTCAATATATTTCATAATTAAACCTAAATTATAGTTAGCTTCAAATGATGTCATATCGATAGCTAATGCTGATTCCATATAATTTTTAGCTTTTTCAAAATTGCCATTGATTATTTCACATACTCCACTATTGATGAATGCTGCCGGATTATAGCTATCAATTTTACGACTTTTTTCAGCATATTTAGAAGCATTTTGAATATCGCCCATCTATGAAATTAAATAAAATATATTTGTAGATATAAATCTAAAATTTAAAAAGTTTGTTTTCAGGCAAATAATTATGAGTAAAAGTATACAAATTGGATATAATATGTAATTGCTTATTTTAGACTCTTGAAATTATATATCCTCACTTACATAGATATAAATAAATGTTAAATTAGCCACAGCATTAGCTGCCATTGTTGGTTCTTTTTTCTCATAAAATTTCAATGTTTCAATAGCCTGATTACAATCATTTTGTCTTAAATAGACTAATGCTTTATTTAATTCCAACTCATTTGATAGCCAAGCAAAATTTGATGATTTTATTATTTCAATACACCAATTATAACCTAAAACAAAAAATATATATATTAATTATATTATATAAAAACATTTAGAAAAATACTCACCATCATTAAAATTCTCTTCAATAATTGGTGATATCAAATCAACAATCATTGTTATAGATTTTTCAGCTTGTTTTCTTTTAATCTTAAAATAACGTGCAAGTTCATCAACTTTAATTCCTTCAAAAACATAACGATTTGCTTGTGTTTCTTCAAGATCTGAATGCATCCGTATATCATCTTCGCAATCTAATTGTACATCACAGAGTGCTTTAAATGATGTTTTGATTTTATCAATATCACCAATAGCATAATAACATAAAACTAAATGAGCACCACTTTTAATATCAGCTTGTTCAGACATTATAAATTCAAAACTAGCTGCTGCATCTGAATACTGGCCCATTTTTATAAATAGTACACCAATGTTATGGGTAATTTTTAAACGTAATTCTTTATGATTATGTCGTACTTGATCTAATGCCATTCTATACATTTTAATTGCTTTCGGATAAATACCCATTTTGAAATAAATATTACCCATATTCATTTTTAAACGATTTACATCCGGAAAACTTTTATTTTTTGTCATTATTGTATACGTATTAAGAGCTTCAACATACATCTCATTTTTCGTATATTGGCTGGCTAAATTGAAGAAAACCTAAATAAAAAACAATAAAACTACATTAATGAACAAAGTCCAGTCTAAAAAATATACTCATTTTACCGAATATGTTAATTCGAAATTATGAAATGATGTGCCACCATTTTGGTCCCTTAATCTTAATAACGTTCTATCTAATGATGATGCTTCTTTAGCCTTACTCAAAGCTTCTGTAATATTTGGGACAGGTTGATTTGAACCAGCTAAAATTGATTCTTCAAGTAAATTTTGAATTTTTAATTCCAAATTTTTATATTTTTCTTGGGGTCTAAAAAAAAATTTGTGCAAAATATTCTTAAAGTTTAAAAACTTAATGCATATATCCGCATATATTACTCTTGATTTTTTTTCTCCATAATAATTGGTCTCTGTTTTACATTCTTCTGACTCAACATTGGATCAAATAATTTGCCAGCTTCTGATGTATAACCTGCTGCAGTTTTTAGACCACTTCTTAAATTACTTCGCTATTTTGAAAACAATTTTTATAATAGAGATTTAAAATATTGTTGTTATGAATCCTTACGGCAAATGTACTAGCAGTAGTTGGAATTGCACTAGTTAATGGTGCTGCAAAATTATCTTGGTCTTCGAGTTCCATATCATAAAATAATGTATCCATTGTTGGTTGGAGAAAACCATTGTACACATCGTCATCATCAACATATTTTTTAGCCATTTCTATTTATTATATTTTAATTGTAAATTTATTATGTGCATTTAACTTTAAGTTTGACATTTGCGACGGTTGATATGGAAACAATAACCGACAACAATGACGTAATAACCGGCACAAAATTAAGTTTAACCGTTTAACAATAGATGGCATGCTGTTATGCGATTAGCGATTGTAATTTTTGAATACAATTTTTTTTAGACCATATATATAGTTTTTCTGCTAATTTTTAAGTATGTAATTCTTATTCCATCCAACTAGCGACTAGTATAGATAAACATTTATAAAACAGTATATTTAAAAAAAAATAACGATTAATTTATTTCAAACTAATATTAACTTTATATTTGTAACTTTAGTTCTTTTGTAGTGACTACCAAATTCATTAAACATAATTTTATATACGCAGAAAATCTCGTTATTATTATCGTAGTTTTCTGTTGTTTTTCTTCAGGTTTCTTTTGCGGAAATCCATTATCATGTCGGTGGGTCCAATTGTTAGTAAGCATTGGAATATTAGAAAAATATCAACGATTGTATGTAAAAGTGGTGTTACTGATACTCCTGTTACAACATGATTTAAAGGAAAATTGCAGATTTAATCATAGTAAATATGCTCCAATGAAAATAAATATATAAGAATATAAAAAATCACTGTTAAATATAACGGCAAAAAAACAAACGTATAATACAAAATTTTATACAAATTTTAGTATAAGTTTTTACCTGGTGTAGTTTTGTATTTTTATAAAATTATCTATTTTGCGTTTTTTTTGGCCGCTAGTGTCAAGTAGTGTAGTAGTGTAGTGCTTCTGAATAATTTTTAAATTTACTAAAACTGTTGCCTATTAAACTATCAAACTTCCAATTATATATAAATATATTAGTATTAGCATTAATAAAACAGTATATTTTATAAGAAGGGTACACTCGTACACTTATTTTCTGAAACATTTTAAAATTACAAATTTTTTTTATAGTTGAAATCAAATGAAATAAAACAAATATTTGAACAAAGCAGCATACACAAAAAATAAGCGCAGAGAAAAAATATAATTATATACTTTTTTATTAGTTTCGTTTAATTAAAGATTTTTTTTTTTTTTTTCATTTAACAATTATTGTTTTATGTCAGGAATTTTATAATATGTTTTTTTTTTATGTTTTCGTTAAAATCTAATCTTAGTAAATTATGCATTCTCAAAAAAAAAAAAAATTAACGTAAAAAAAAAAACAGATAAAGAATTTCTAAAATAATTGTTTATGATCTTTTTTTAATAAGAGTATTATAGATCATAGTTATTTTTTATTAAAACTATATAAATATATATTTTTGTTTTCAATAAAAACTAAGTTTTATAAAAGTTTTACAGTTCTTTGTGTTAGGAATGCAATGATATTTTTTTTATATATATATATTTTACTTAGTAATATAATAATTTAAATATTTTATTCTCAATAAATTCATAATATATCATCTAGAAAACTAATGATTATTATTATTATTTAAATTTGTATAAAGTTATATATTTTTGATTATTTTTTCCATATTTTTTTTTTTTTTCATGTTCTTGATAAGGAATTTTTAGAAATGCAACACTATATTTTTTTTTTATATATTTTTTTTTTATTATTTTTTTTTTTTTTAACAATATTATTTTAAACTCTAAATCTTAAAAGTAATATCAACATTTTAAAAATAAATTTAATACATCTATGTATATATTATTAAAAAATAAAATAAATTTCAAAAAATTCTATTTGGAAAATATTTTTTTTTTTCTGTTTTATTGATTATTTATGTGAAAACTATGATAGTTATATACTAATTATAATTAAAATTTGAAAATTAATTTCCTTTTACAATATATATATGGTTAACTTCTAAAGAAAAAAAACTTGTTCTGCTATTAAAAATATTATTATTATGTATTGAGTTTTTAATAAATTTTACTATATCAGACAAAAAAAAAAACTAAGAAATTTTAATAATTTAAATATTTTAATTAGTTTTTCCGTTGTTCTACGAGATATAATTTTAATTTTTTAATAATGTTTGCGATATAATGTTGTTGAAAATTTGGTTTTTGTTGTTGTTGTTGTTGATTTGGATAATAATTTTGCTAGGACAAAGAACATTTATCTTTATTTGATGTAACATTGGCGGCATTAACAACATGAATTGAATTTAATTCTCTTTCACGATTTCGTCGATTTCTATCAGCTGTTTCATCTAATTCCATTATTGATAATGCCATAGCACGTGCTAATGCTTCATCTTCAGTCTACGACAAAAAAAAAAATAATATAAATAAATAATTTCTTAAATAAAAATTAATTCAAATCAATATGACTAATTAAAAGTAATAATAAAAAATCTTAAGATCAATTATAAATGAAGTAATTGATTGCATATACCAAATTTAGTCCTAAAATTTGATATGTATGTTTTAAAATTCAAGACAAATTTCTTATTACAAAAAAAAAACATAATAAAGTGTCGTAAATTTTGGGTGCGTTTTTTTTTTTTTTTTTGGATATTGACAAATTTACGTGACAAAAGAAAATTAAAAGTAATTGACCAATTTGAAATTTATTTTTTGATTTCAAGTCAAATGATTGTGTTAACTATTTAATTATTAATAAAGCACAAATAAGTTTATAGGGATTTTACTGATGATATAAATAAATCATTATTTCTCAAAATATGTAGCAAGCGAATGTGGTGCGAACCATTGTTAGGTACTATTATGGAGGATGGATAGAAGATACAGATAAGGACACGCAATTAGTAGAATTCCTTAGCAAATAATATTTTCATTCGTACAAAAGTGCAAACCGTACAGAAATGAGAAAATTTAAATATAAATCGACAATATCACATCGAAATTTGTTAAAAATGTTTTTCAACCTTGAAAATATATTTACCACTTGACAAAAATAATTTAACCAATTTGCTCAGGATTTCATATACATAATTTTATTCAAACCATAGAATGATTGTAAAAAAAATGATAACTACTTATAAAAATCATTGAGTAATGGATATTATTTTAAAATATATAATAATTGGAAATCCGAAAATAATTCTATTAGAATTGTATATACTCCAGAGCAATAGAAAATATTTACAAATTGGATAATTATTTTATATTTTTCAATTAACACATTGTGTTAATTGAACTTTCTAGTAAATTAGCGCCTTAGAACAAGTTTTGTAAGACTAATTTTCAGTTATTATTATTTAATTTATATTTATATGAAACAATAAATTAAAAAATTTGGTTAGTGTTTCATAAATTCATAAATCACAAGTTTTGTTTTAAATTTCAACAAAATTGTGTCTATACCCCTTAATCTTATTAATTATTTAGCTCTTGAACAAACGTTACCTAAAAATTCATAATTATATTTTGTATTGTCTATTTTTAGATTGTGTACATTTTTAATTAGATATTGCATTTGTATATATTATATATATATATATACATATATATATAGAGTTATATAAAATTTTAACTTACCATATCACCTTGAATGTTTTTAGCCAACAAATTTCCTTCAACTGATCGAATTGGACCAATTGTATTTGGTATTACTAGTGGGGCACTTGGTGGTCTAGTTGTACTTGCAGTAAATATTTCATTTTTAAATAACCCATTCAAACCATTTGGTCTAGCACGTCTCTGTTCAGCTGCATTACTACAAAAATAAGAATATCAATCATTATTTCCATACACACAAAACAAAAACAGCAGTTATTTCCAACTTACCCTGCTAATGCATTTTTTTTAGCACCACTAGTAGCACCGCTTCCACCACCAATTTGTGCACCTTTGCAATCATGATCAGCAAAATGACGATGTCTTAGGCAAAAATTAATTTGACATTGTGAACATTTAACTGGTATCAATTCTTTTTTCTTACAATTCTTGTACATACAACGATTTGTAAATATTTTTTTAGTTTCTGGTGATTTACAATATTGATCTATGTGTTCACCAACAGTACGATCTGGTGATATACCACGTGGTGTTGGTACTGGTTCACCACATAATGGACATACAGGAACTTGAATATCTTTTTTATGTGCTGAAGGACATGAATGTTTTGTATAGCTAAAATGTTCACTACAAAAGATTTCATTGCATGCATCACATTTCATTGGTAAAAAATCTATAATAAAACAAAAACAAAATTAATATTAATCGTTTTTTTTTTATATTTTTATTAAATATTCAGATTTTTTTTTTATTGCTTTGTATGTAGGAACTCTCTAAAAAGACTATATATTTTTTCTGTTCAATGAATTTTTTATAATGCAGGAAAATCAATTCAAGATTTTCAAGGTGAAGTACCCCCAAGAAGAGTTAAAAAAATTGATTGTAACACAATGTTATTTTAGAAGTTATAATTATTTAATATTTTCACTTAAAATTTGTTTGAATTAAAGTAATAGAATTATTAAATATTTAAATTATTTGTAATATTTACCCAACTTATTGCAAGATTTTTCATTACAATGCTGACCAAGATGAGGTAATTCCATTTTGAATTATTTTTTTCTTTTTTAAATACACTCTTGATTTTGGCAAAAAAACACTACTTGTCGTTGAGAAATTGATATTCAGTTATTATAATTCTTTTTTGCTTTTGTCGAATTTACTAGAATAATTAGAAACAACACTGTATCACTGTGACTGATTAAATTTAACATAAAATGATTAAGCATAAAAGAAAAACTATTAATTATATAGAGGCATAGACACACAATTTCATCATAAACAGCTGATTTTAAGAAAGACATTTGGCAATTAGACAGCGCGTCAGCGCTTTTTAAAATTTCCATATAGAGTCATCTAGTGGGAAGTATATATTATCGACTAAGATCTAATTCCGCCAGATGTCACCTACTATGTTGACTAGAAATGGTTTACCGCATGAGTACACGTATAATTTACTGTTTTTTTAAAATATTTTCTTTGCTTGAGGTCCGTTTGTATATTTTTGTATTTTAGGATTCGATACTTAACTACTCGATAATGAACCAATCTATATATATTGTGCGTAAGCGTGCGTCCAAATTAACTGATAGAATCAATACTTACTTAATTTGGCGATATTTTAATACATATTGGTGCGTCCCAGCGGTCCCAGCAGACTCTCTCTCTATATGTCAAGTATAAATGTCATTTGATGATATTTAATTTAGATCTGGAGGCATAAAATAGTAAACATTGTATTATTGATAGGTTGTATTTTACTTTATTATCATTTATTAAAAAAAAAATATGCAAAATAAAGCGCAAAGAGTTGATAAATCCTTTTTTGTTATTAGAAATTTTAATGAATATATTTCGCAGGCCAAAGTGCCAGACTACGAGATTACCTTAACCCAGATTGGTTAGGTATAATGCTTGAGTTACATTGTCGCTTTCATTACGCTCTATAAACGCATTCGAACGCGGTCTACAAAGAGAGAAGACAATAGAAAACGTAGATGTGGTAAATAACAACTGTTTGTTTACATTTTTTTGACAGAAAAATATTATTTTTAAATTTAATTTTGTAAATTCTTAAATTCTTGAATTTAAATTAATAAAATACCTTTTGAAATTTTGAATTGAATTAATTTTTAATTTTTCTATATTTTGACACTACAAAGCGCGATGAAAGCGAAAAAATTAAAAGTTGGCCAACTTTTACCGAGGCTACGTTTAGACTGCGTGCATTGTAACTACTTTCATACAACTCCATACATTTCAACTTTATTTTGACAAATGCTACGTCTAGAACTCGTCTAGGAAGCGTCAATTGTAATCGCGGTATAAATCTGTGTGTTTTCACAGCCGTTAACGTTAATGTGACGGTGATACTGTGATTCCAGCATTATAGCCCGAGCAGAATCAAATTCGTACGCCAGCCAACATAAGAAAAAATATTTACCGAACACAATCAAAAGTAGTTTTGCTGCGAAAAACCTACCAATTTACACTAACAATATTTTTCTACCTGATATTAATGTGACATTTACCAGCGTACTTACGGAAAAAGTTAAAAGTTGGTTAACTTTTTTCTCGATTCTGCGACGAGGCTGCGTAGGGTGCGTTTGTTATAATCGGTTTCATATATTTTCATACATTTTAACTTTTTTTGGCATTTTTATGTAGGCTGCGTATGTATTCTGCGTTGATTCTGCTCGGGCTATTATAAAAAATGGCTTTAACATTACCGATTTTGCCATAATTGGGTAGAACTGTCATTCTACTGTCGAATTGTCATTTTGACAACACACATTTTAAATTATAAATAAAATAAAAAAGTTTTGTTGCAGATATCGTAGATCGTAGTGTTTATTTATTCTAATTTAAATAATTGGTTTTAAAATATCTTAATAATGTCTAATATAGATAATTCCAATATATATTGTCGAACGTGTGCCAGAACATTTCCAAGGCAACCATTGGTTCCACTTTTTGATTCCGCCAATCCAGCAATAAATGCAATTCAACGTTATCAAAATAATAAATTTAAGGTAAGATATCTTTTTATTCTTATTGTGATGAATAATAATTGCAATTTAATTTTAACTTTACAGATTTTAAATGATGATGGACTACCACAACAAATCTGTTCAGAATGCCTTAATAATTTTAATATAATGAATGAATTTCTAGAAGTATGTGAGCAGTCACAAGATAAACTACAAAATGTTATTTCACTAAATGCGGAAAAGAATAATTATATAAAAATTGAAAATGAAAATGACAATGAAAATTTTGATTACGTTAGTTACGAAGATGAAGAATTTCTATTAGAAGAGTTAGTCGATGATACTGAAATAGAAAATATTAAATTAGAAAATGATATTAAAATAGAATTAATATCTGAAACAAACTTTGAATTCGAAAATAAAACAGAGCAAATTGATGAAAAAAAATTGGAAAATATATTTTCAAATAGTTTATCAGAAATACAAAATAATTCAATCAATAAAGGAAATAATAAGAGGCAGCCTCGCAATTGGATAAAATCCTTGCATCAAAATGATGAAGAAAATGTTAAAAAAATTGATCAATTAACAAATATATCTAATTCCGATTCAGAAGAGTATTTTAATGATGATTTTAAAGAAGATTTTACATTAAATTGTGAACTATGTCCTAAAAAATTTCAAACTTTTATTCAACTAAAAGAACATGAAGCAAGTCGTCATAATAAACCACAACGTAGAGTTGTTAAGATTATGTGCGAAATGTGTGGAGAAGGTAAAATAATTAAATTTACAGTAATTTAGTAACAAATTTCGAGTTTATACATTAGCAATTCACTTTTGTATCAGGGATCCCCCCTCGAATGATAATGTTGAGAAGAATAATAGTAAAGATATTAAAAGTATAATTTTTAATAGTTATTCTATTTCTATAATAACATTTTGAAATGTGTTCTCTATGTATTTTGTACATATCCCAATGTTATTTCGCCAGTACTTTTTTATCTTAACAA
Organism: Rhamphomyia laevipes; assembly: GCA_963920725.1. Classification (NCBI taxonomy): domain Eukaryota; kingdom Metazoa; phylum Arthropoda; class Insecta; order Diptera; family Empididae; genus Rhamphomyia; species Rhamphomyia laevipes. The sequence continues at coordinate 23,427,737 of OY987258.1, read as the reverse complement.
ATTGTTATAATAAAATGTTGCATCCCAATACAAAGCAATTTTATATTCATTTCTCAAAAAAAAAAACTTAATAAAATCTAATAACAAAAAAATTATATAAATTTTCAGTGGTCGAAGAAGCATATATGAAGGATCATATGGACCAGCATATCGGAAAAAGTACAGAATATAATTGCGAAATTTGTCATAGAAGTAATATTTTTTATAATTTTTCAAATATAATTAATATTGTTATACATAATATATTTTTTATTAGGATTTTTTCAATATAGAACATATAAACATCATGTAGAAAGTAAACATACAATAACAACAAAATTTCATTGTGACATATGTGATCGTGGTTTCAAAATGGAATATTATTTAAAAAATCATATAAAATTAGAACATAGTGCAACGACACCTCAAAAGAAAATTAAACCAAAACAAAATTTAATTAGACCAAAAGCAAATCTAAAATGTTATTATTGTTCAAAGAAATTTTATAATACTGTAACATTGGTACGACATTGTACAACACATAATAAACCAGACGCTAAAGATGCTAAACATATTTGCACTTATTGCAGTACAGTATTTAAACGGGCTGATCATTTAAAAATACATATTAATTCACAGCATTTAAAATCACAAGAATTCAAATGTAGTTATTGTGATAAAATTTATTACGCTAGTTTTGTATTAAATCGTCATATTAAAAATAATCATTGTAAGTATTTTTTTTTTTTTTTAAATTTTTGTATATTTTTTGTTACATTTAATAATTTTTATTTGTTATTATAGCTGGACTTAAAAATACCCGAGTTACTTGTGAATTTTGTAATAAATCATTAGCTACTAAAGAATATTTAAATCGTCATAAATTGGAATTTCATAGTAAAGAGAAAACTTTAAATTGTCCAATTTGTGATGAGAAATTTTTCAGGCGCGTTGAATTAAAAGGTTTTGTTTTCAAAAATGTTAATTAGGAATATATAATTTTTTTTTTCTTACAGCACATTCTAAAGTTCATGATATAATTATGAATAATTATGATCACAAAGATTTGATTATTAAAGAATTTTGCAGTGAAATTGTTGAAGGTGATCGTAAAATGCATGTAGATAATTCTGAAGTTTATAATGATTCTAATGAAATGAATGATGAACAAGTACAAATGATTATGGAATATGTAGAAGACGAAGATGATCAGGAATTATAGTCAAATATAAAATTTATTACATTTTTATATGTATGTGAAATATTATGTAAATTTTTACATCAAAAATGTGTAAAATAAAAAATAACTTTAAATACAAATATTTCATTCTAAACTTTTATAAAAAAAAAATTGTGTATACAATTAAAAATTGGTCCAAACATATTTATGTTTGTAAATTGTAATATATTCATGTAATTTTACCTATAATTTTTTGTTTTGCTACTAAATTAATTTTTCGAAAATGTAGTAGTGCGTTAAATTTTATTTTTAAATTTTGGTTCATTAAATAAACATTCCCCATTAAAAGTAGGTGCGTTAAACGTTTACATGAAGATAAATATTTGAATAGCCTATTGCTTTCTCGCATCCAAATAATGAGTTTCTATGAATATTAATTTCATAGGAATTAATTTTAGCATTTAATTTTATTGATGAATTTAAATTTAGTTTTTGAGTTTGAATATTACAATTAAAAGTAAAATTAAAATCTAGGATTTAATATATTAGTTATTGATAGCCATACTCGGAAAAAAGGTCATTCATAAGTATGTATATTGTATTGCTCTATTATATATCTTATAGACAGACTATATACATAGTTCATAAAAAGTTCATTATCTTATCAAAACAAAAAACCCCAAAAGCTGATATGAAAGTGAGTGATGTCATCAATTTTCATTAATTTACTGTTGCCAGATGCAAACAAAATATCAATCATTAAAAAAAAATGTTTTCCAAAATTCACAAAGCTGAATATTTATCTAGAATTAATTCAATTACCTACGAGAACAACCTTCAGAAATATTCAAAAACATGTATTGAAATATTGTATCTGGAGTATTGAAATATTGTTGCATTATTAGTGGAATAATGCAACAATATTTCAATATACGATGTCAAAAAATAGAAGCATTCTGGATTTATGTATAAATAAAAGAATATTGAACGGAGATACAGAATTATTACAAACTACAAATATGTATATAAATTATTCGTAAAATGCACATAAGCATACTCACTCACACAATACACAATTATTACTCATACTAATACTAAGTACTAAGTAAGTACAAGATCTTGCAGTTGCAAGTTGCAATTAGTTCTACGGTTCTACCAGACAAAACAATTGTCGACAGAAGCAGAGGCAAAAAAAGAGTATCGTGGTTTAAAAATATAGAAGAATGATGGATGCAACTTGGATGCAACTTGTCAATTAAACTTCAGAGATCAACGAAATCTAAAGAGTAAATTAAAATCATGATGAGCAAAGTCCAACCGCCGGCGGAACGCGGAAGGACAAATAATAGGTATTTTACGAAGAATATACTGATAAAATTCAAATTGATATTTTTTTAAATTAAAATTTTGATTTATAATCACCGGCATTTTATTTAATTTAATATGGCAATAGTGTGATATATTGACGTCATAACATTTTTGATTTTGGGTAATTAAATAAGTAAATAATGAAATAAATAATAATTAACATCTTACGCTTATTATGTATTATAAGTTATGTTAATGTGATGTGGAGTCATATTTCATAATCTCGTCATTTAGAATGGCTAAAATAATAAAATTAAATTGTCGTACTTGTGCTAAAGTTTTTCAACCTGCTGATTTAGTAGCTCTTTTTGCTGAAATTGAAATAGAATCGAAAAAGTTTCCAATTGATGCAATTAAAGATTTCCATACAATAAATTTCAAGGTGAAATTTAATTAATAACTATTCAATTTAAATCATTACTAGATATTTTGTTTCCAGATTATTAAAAATGATGGTTTACCACAATCTATTTGTTATAATTGTTTAGAATATTTTGTTAAATTTGTTAAATTTATTAAACAATGTGAAAATTCACAAAATATTTTACAAAAACAATTACGAAATGGTTGCTGTAATAACTATAATAATTATAATTTCAATGAATTTGAGGAGACAGTAAATATTTCTAAATTTCTTGACCGTGATCAAAATAAAATTGAAGGTTATTTTTTAAAAAACGGTAATATATTATTAAAATATATTTAATTATTATATTTTTATAGAAGACAAAATAGATTTTGTCGACACCACTAAACTTGAAGAATATTTACAATTTGAAAATGCTGATAGTTCACGATCTGAATCTGAAGAAACATATTCTACTACTAATGATAATATCGATGAAGATTTCATTGATAAAGAATTTAAAATTGTAGAATCGACCATAAAACTTAATGATAATGTAATGAACGTAATGATAAAAAAACAATGTAACAGAATCATTTTATGTGAATCTTGTGGTTTAGGTAAATCAATGAGTTTAAAAAAAATATTATTATATATACTTTATTTTATTTTAATATTCCCAGAAATACCTAAAAAACACTTTAAAAAACATCAATTATCTGAAGAACATTTGGATATCAAACAATATTCTTGTGATTTTTGTGATAAATGTAATGAAATTTAAATTTCTTAAACTAATAAAGGCGTCATCGCATTAAAAAATGGGAAAATAACGCATGTAAAGTGGTAGGGTTTCATTATAAATTAAAACTAAATCATTTTAGTATCATGTATAGTATACCGATAATTGTATATATTACTTCGGAATTAGTTTACTATTATATTATACAATTATTTCACAGGTGAAATAGTTTAAACAAACATTTAAATTCCTTTGTGTTTCAGACAAAATTTTATTTTACATGTTTTGATTTTTGTTCTTAAGAGTATATGTATGTATATATTTTATTTTTGGTTCGCATTTCGTTTTTTGTTATTTGATTTTTATCATTGCATGAAATATTCCAATTGTATTTACTGTTTAATAATTATTTAACTTTTAACAAAGCATGATATTCCCCTCATTTGGTCATGGTTTTTAAAAACTAAATATTTTTTTTGTATTTATAAATAGTTATATATTAATTTTAGCATATAAAACTTATGAAGTTCTCAGGCAACATAAATATCGAAAACATAAAAATGAAAAATTAACAAAGGAAAAACATAATTGTATTGAATGTACTAAAAGTTTTTATGATCAAAATCGTTTAAATCTACACATAAAAAATATTCATAAAAATGTTATATCGAAATTACAAATGAAACGTAAATTCGAATGTGAGGACTGTAAAAAAAAATTTGCTAATATAGGTGTTTTGGAACGTCATAGGGTTAAATTCCATCAAAATTCGAATAAATCAGAACGTAAACATATTTGTGCAGAATGTGGCCGTACATATCCAAGAAGTGATCATTTACAATTGCATATGAGAAGAGAACATTTAAAAGAGAAACCATTCCAATGTGCAAATTGTGGTAAAAGATATACTGCTGGTTATCAATTAACTTATCATATGAAATCGGTTCACAGTAAGTTGCCAAAATATTTTTAAGATTATTCATAAGAAATTTTTATTTTTTTTTTAGCTGTAAAACTAAAAGAAAACTTTGAATGTGATATATGCCATAAAATTTACAGTGAAAAATATGCAATGAATCGTCATAAGAAAAAATATCATAGTCAAATAGAATGTACTTGTATTATATGCAATAAAATATTTGATAATTACGGAAAACTTGATAGTAAACTATTTACGAAAACTATAATTTTTTTTTAATGATTTCTAATAATATATATTTTTGTAGGACATTATACTAATGTTCATAATGATGAACTACTTAACGAGCAGCTACTTAAGAAAGACGTTATAAAAAATTTAAAGTTCACTATACAGAATGACGAAAAACTATATAATTGTAATGATCCTCATAATTATAGCAGAAATAATAAACTAAATATTGAAATATATGAAACTGAAAATGATATACCAGAAATTGACGCAGCATTTTTGGATTTAATAGATGAAGAAATAAAAAGTGAGACTGCTGTGGAACTATTATTAAAGGAGTTTTAATTATACACCTAGAATTGTAGCCTGCAACTTTAATTAATCTGTGATAATAAAGAATAATCAATTAATTAATTTTAAGACAGTTGATATTGCAAAATGAACACATTACATAACATAATTTGGTGTTGGATTATTTGTTTTGTCTGCGAACATGAGTTATTATATGACATTGATTTTTATGTTTTTAAATTAGGTTGATGCAGAATCGTATTTTGGCTATTGTTTATAACCATTATATGTTTATGTCAACTTTATATGATTTCTTTCTTTTTTTATATTCTGTAATAAAATCAGTTTTGTTTATCTTTGATTATTTGAATAAATAAAGAAATTCTTAAAAACTTTTGTTTATATAATTTACTATTCTTAAATGCATTATCCTATAGCAAATGTATACGCATAACGGATTAGATACTTATATATATCTAATATATCTTATAATTAGACTTTTTTATATTGTACACAATACAGCAAAACGGTAAAGTAATAAAAACGTTAATAAATTGTCCAAAGATATCAATATGTAATATCTTTAGTTTTTCTTTTAATTTATAATTTAATTATACAAATTTACAAATAAGATAAAAAACCAATCAGTTATCTAAAAAAAGATATGCATAACAGAAAGTTGTCGAACTTTTGTAAATAAATGTATTATTCCTATTAAAATTGAGTTCGTTCAGTTCGTTAATTTAGGTTATTAGAAATCATTTTATTAGTATAACAATTAAATGTTAAGATCTATTTTATTTAAAAGATATTTACTTAATAACAATTACTTCAAAACTTTATAAAATTCATTATAATTTATTAGGTATAATAAACTCAATTTCATCATCAGTTTTTATTAATATCGATACAGCCATTTCAATATCATTTTCTTCAATATTGTCATTTATCTTATCAATATTTTTGGGTTCTACATATTCAATAATTTCTTTCATTGAATGCTCCTTACTGTTTCCATCATCATTAGCAATATTTTCTGTTGTTGATGTCAAACTTTTTTCAATATTATGGATTTGTGCATGTTCTAAATATAAAGGAAAAAGCCAATTATTAATTTAAGAAATTTCTTTATATGTATAATATATATATTTACTTATTAAATGCACATGTTTAAAAAATTTTTCATTGCATATAACACATACAAATTGTGCATCAAAACTGTGAACTTCTTTTTGGTGACGTAATAAATAACGACTATTATAAAATGTTTTATTACAATTATCACATCTGGCACGTCTTGCTGTTTTATCTTTTCAAAAATAAATAAATATAATTTAAAAATATATAGGCATTTAAAACTACATTCAGTTACCATTAGAGTGTACTAATTTCATATGTGTGTTTAATTGAAATCCAATTACATAAGATTTGTCACATATTTCACATTTATGTGGTTTATCTTTTAAATGTACAAGTTTCATATGATATTTTAAATGATCTCGCCGTCCAAAACGACGATCACATTCAGGACATTCAAATTTATGGGCATATTTTTCATTCACATGATTAGTACGATGCTTTTCCATTGATACAATATTACGAAATTTAATTTTACATATATCACATTGGAATGTTGTCGGTGTTGTTAATGATGTTTGTTGATTTGATTTTTTCAGTAATCCAAGAGTACTTGAATGTACATTTTTTATATGATTATTTAGTATACCCAATTTTAAATATACACGATTACATTCAGTACAAGGAAATTTTTCTTTATCGTCATAAATAATTTGATTTTGATCACTTTGATGATATTTAATTGAATGCTCTTTGAAAGCACGGAATTTTTTAAAATCTAAAAAAAGAAAAAAAAAAAATGTGCAAACAATATTATTTAATAAACTTATTATTTACCTTTTCCACAATCTTCGCAATTATAAAGCTTTTTACATTCATGAATTATTTTTACATGTTCTGAAAATCGATAATTTCTTACAGCTGTAAAAAGTAATTAAATAGTTTTAAGTATTTTTAAATTTTTGGATTTTTAAATTAAATTTTCTTACATTCTCCACAATGTTCACATATCAAATATTTATTGTATAATTTCGTTTTATGTTTTTTCATTTCATGTGCATCCAAATCTTTTATATTATTAAAGACTGTTTCACAAAACTGACAATTTAATGTATAGTCTTCTTGAAAATTATCATTAAAATATTCTTCGTCAGAAATATTATTATCATAACCATCATCAATATTACAATTAGAATTAATATTTTCAGATATTTCACTGGGAATATCCATTAAAACAATTTCAAAATTATTTTCTTTTTTATCTACATTAAGGGTTTCTTCATAATTTTCTGTTTTTATAGGATCTTCATTTTTTATTTTAATTTGTTCTTCTTTTACTGAAACTTTAATTTGTGCCTCTTCCAATACATTTGTGCTAAGTATATCTTTAATTTTTATTTTATTCAATTTATGAACTACTTCCTCCTTTACATTTCTTGGTTCATTTGCATTTTCGTTTTTATATGTATGCAATTTAATATAAGGAAATTCAGTCCTTAACTGATTTTGAATATTTAAACAATTTTCAATAAATTCATTAATTGAAATAAATTTTTCAAGGCACTTGACACAGATTTGTTGTGGTAGACCGTCATTTTTAAATACCTGTAAATGTTTCAAGAATTTTTGAAATTTTACATTTTGTGATACAAAAATATATCATTTATCATTGTATTTTTTACCTTAAAATCTGCAATATTATATTTTTGCATAATATTAATTGGAAATTCTTTTAGGTGTTTATATTTTTGATAGAGCAACAATAATGGTTTATTGTTGACAAAACTTTTGGCGCACATACGGCATGTTATTTTTAATTTAACAGTTTTTCTCTTCATTATTATAAAATTTATAATAATTTAAAATAATTTCTGACCAATTTAAATTTCAAAAATAAACAAAAATGTTACAACAAGATAAGATGATGAACATATGTTTTTTATATATGTCATATTTGTTGCGTTCCAATTCAATGATTCCAAATTCCAAGATAGATTCAAAACGAAACGTCCAAAAACAACAATAATAATAATATAGGAAGTGGAATGAAATAAAATTAAAGTTTCTGATCAATTATTGTGGTGGAGTCACATGGATTTGAATGTTATTATTACTGAATTCAATTAGCATCCCCCGAGTAATCATGGATAAATGATATCTTATCCAATTTTACCGCTTAGCGGTTACCAGAGAGATTAACCATTGCCTTGCCCTTTCCCAAAATTGATTTTTTTACTCAGCGTAAATAACTCCTGTCATTAGATATTTTTTTTTACCACGAAGAAAATTATATAACTCATAACAAAATGAAATAATTCCCAAAGTCTTTTTACAGGAATACAGTTTTACAGTAGTCTGTATTGTAATCAAATCAGTCCATAATTTTACAACCAAATCCAATTCTTTTAATATATACTTTATGGTGAATTCGTTTCTAAAAAAATGTTGATCATATTCTGCATTTTTTTGTGTTCTTTTCTCGATAAAATGCTGAATTTTTACCTCGCACAATACGGCAAGGCAACAATAAAAAAAATTATCAAATATCCATGTGAAATGGAGAAGTAAACACAAAATAAAATAGCAAAATAAACCGCGGCAATTATTGGTGGGATAAATTTAATTAAATCACAAATTGTTCATAATTTCTTTTGCATTGCATTTCAAGAGAATACCATTTCAAAATCCATTATTTTTCCTTTTTTTATATATATAGTTTTAAATATATACACAATATTCGATTCAAAAACTTGAAATTTTTTTGATTTTTTTCTTGTAAAATAAAAAGAGTGTGCAAAACTATGCGATTTGAAGGCAAAACTGTGAAAATGTAAATTTTATAATGCAGAATTTTCTGTCGAGAAACGAATTCACCATTAAATTAAGTAATTTGTTTTCGTTTATTTTCTTTCTAAACTTGGCGCCCATCCCATACCAATTTCAGGACGAACGGAACGGCTTGAAACCTCAAAATTATTTTTTAATTTTATATTCTTTTAATGCCAGCTTTTCTTCTTTGTGATTGTGATTTAAAAAAACAAATATTTCCACATAAATTGGGTCGAAATTCTACCTAAAACCAAATGGTATTTTTAAATTAAAGAATTAAAGAAATTTTTAACCTTTTTTTTAAAAAAATCAGAAATATATTACAAGATGGTTAATATAAATTTGGACAAACTTTTTGTTTGCGGTAAATAATTTTATAATATTTTATAAAATTCTTCATTAATTAATAATAATTCTGCAGATAGGAAAAATAATTTAATTCGAATTGATGCTAAATTTTATACAGAGGACAATATTCTAGTTTACACACTTTATGTCGCAAACATTCCAGCAAATGTAATAATCATGGTTTTCCTAAATCATATTGTTTGTAATATAAATTTAATTTTACTAGATTGATTCGGATGTCCTGAAAGAATATTTTTCTAAATTTGGTAAAGTGGAAAATGTTGTCTATAAGAAAAATTATAAAACCAAGGACGGTGAAAGAGTGAGCTCTATTGTTCGATTTGTGGAATCTGAATCTGCTGCAAAGTAAGTTATTTCTTTTTAGCATTAAACTGTGCTTTATATAGCAAATTTTAAATTTTCTATTGCGTTTCACATTAAAATAGTTTAAAAAATTGTGTTTGTTATTCTATAATTGTGTCATCTGAAACATCATCTGAAGTTAACATTCTTCAGAAATTGGTTTAAGATGATGATGATTTATCCTTAAATTTAAAAGATTTGCAAATTATCGTTCAATTTAAATTATACAAACGATTATTAATCTTTACAAAATTATAAAAAATATTCATGTCTATAATACAAATTGTAATTGAAATATAAATTCTGTGTGCAAAGTTACATTTAAGAAATACGGTTAAAATAAAGTATTTTAGAATTGGAAAATTTGATTCAACAGATTTATGCAAAATTGATATTTTGCAAAATATTTCTTTATCTTTACTAAAAATAAAGCGAAGTTTTTCAAATATAGTAAAATAGGATCTCGAGGGCCTCTAAAAAAACTTTAATTTGTGCTACTAGCCAAATTTTTTTCACAACCAAAATTGCACATAAAATATTAAAAACAATTTTTTTCTAGAGCACTACGTAAGCAAGTTCATAAAATTGAATCAACCCGTTTAGTTGTACGTGGAGCTGATAGCTGGATACAGCCACATAAAATTCGACTGCAACCAATTCAAAAAATTGATGATAATGAATTAGATAATTATTATTTATTAAAATTAAATGATGATTGTCTATTTAATATATTCTCATATTTAAAATTGAATGATCAAATACGTTTAGCATTATTATCGGATCGTTTAAAAAAAATCTTCCAATTATATTATAAAAATCGTAAAACGTTATATATTGATTATATAAATTTGGAAAATTTAACATTAATGGAAATTAAAGAAGGTTTTATAAAAATTGGCAAATTAATTGAAAATTTATCAGTCAATTGTGATATATTGAAATTTCATCGGATTTATGATTTTATATTGAAATATTTCCCAAATTTAAAATCATTAAAGATGCAACAATTAAATATACTTTACAAAGATAGTAATAAAGAAATACCACAAGCATTTAAAAAATTATTACATTTAGAATTAATAGCGTGTCATGTAACTGATGATCATTTAAGAAAATTCACAAAATTACGACGTTTGGAAACATTAAATTTATCAGATAATCCATCATTAACTGGCAAACAATTACATAATTTTATTAATTTAAAAACATTAATATTATCGCATTGTTTAGATTTTGAAGTAATTACAACAAAACCAATATTTGAAAAACTAAAATTAAAAAAATTAAATGTATTTGGTATACGTGGTATGGATATGGGAATGGTATATGAGAAATTAGTTGAAATTGGTATTAATTTAGAAGAATATCATTTATCATCGTATAAATTAGATAATACCAATTTAAAATTAATACCAAAAATAAAAAATTTAAAACGTATACGTTTATCATTTGACCAATTAAATAAAGAAGATATTGGTTTAAAAATATTTTTGGAAAGTTGTGTTGAACATAAATCTGAACAATTAGAATATTTAGGTTTAATTGCTAAAAATTTATATTTAACTAAAGATAATATATCATCAATTGTACAATTGAAAAATCTAAAAGAATTAGAAATTATACGTTTACGTGATGCTGATTGTATGTTTTGGACCAAATTAAATTATTTGGATAAATTAACATTATTAAAATTTGAATATCCATTGGATGAATTTGATGAAAGTGCATTCCTATCATGGTTGAAAAAATCAAAAAATATTGAAAATATTCAAGCTGTATTTACTAAATATAAAATAAAAAATGATTTTATTTATGCTGCTATTGATTTATTAAAAGAAAAATCAATTGATAAAAAGATTTATTTCGATTTAACTGGTGTCGCCTTAGTAATGGATGATGATGGAATCAGTAATGGAAATATTTTAGAGGTTACATTTTAATAAAATTTATTCTGAAATAAATATTTTATTTAAAACTTTTTTTTTAAGGATCCAAAATATCTAGCTAATAGAAAATTAATTAAAATTAATTTAAAATCACCACCAAATACTGATGAGGATGATCATGAACTTTTTAGTGATATTAGTAGTGAAAATGAAGATGATGATGATGAAACTAATGAAGATAGTGATGATGATGATGATGATGATAGTGTTGAATTTATGCCAGTGTTGAATTAATTGGCAACAATTTCTTTTTTTTTATAAATATTTTAGTTACACTACTACTATTTGAAATTATATGAATTATGAATTGATTTTGTTCTTTTTTTATCGCAAAAAATATATACTTTATTTTGATATTATGGATTTTTGAGAATTTTAATTTAAAACAATGCTATCAAAAAACTAATATTAAGATTTTTAGAATATTTAGAATTATTTATTAATTATTATTATTATATGTATTATTTTTATTAATGCCATGGAAATGGAACAAATCCCCATTTCTGTAAATGATAAATTTCTTCATCCATTGAACATTGTTCGGCTGTAAGGAATATATGTCCATGGTCCTCCAGCGCATCCAAAGTTAAACACAATTTACTTTTTTTATGGATGATTTGATTTGTCTTAAAAAAAAATAATTAAAAATTAAGGTGAATAGTTTTTAATTTAATTAAAGTTTCTTTACTTTAAGATTATATCTCCAATGTTGTCGATCGTTATCAGTACAATCAAATAATCTAACATTTGTATTAGTTGGAGAGAATTCACCTTCTATTTTATTGTAATCTAAACATTTATTTAGATTAGTCATTATATGTCCTCCAGGGGTTATCACAAAAAAATCATGTAAATTATTATTTGAAATACAAGCGTCTATTGTTACTGGAAACATAGTTTTGGTATGAGGAATGTCATTCTCTAAATATGGTTGTAAACATGAGTCTTCATTTGAATTCAATGATTCTGATAATGTCTTATTATAATTCCATATTATTTTAAATATATTAGACCATTTAGTTGGTGCAATAGATTTTCCAATGAATTTATTTTTAATTTTTTCATATATTGGTGTTAATTTACTGTGATCGGTTAACACTACTAATTTACCAAAGAATCTGTCATGACCAGGAAAGAAATTTAATGGCCAAACATTTTTTAAATACCATGAAAATGGTTTACAATTTAACCGTTTACGTAAATTCAAACGTTCAGTTACATTTAAATTAGTTTGGTAATATCGTAACTCTTTTGAATTGTACATAAAAAAGAAATCAGACCATTCGTCCATCCATACAAGAGCAGCTCGTCCGATATTATTTGATAACATATTTTCTCTACCACCTGGCAATGAATATGGTGTAGTATGTCGAAATAAATGACCAACATGTGAACATGGATGAATTTCAATTTGACCACCACATTGCCAAATACGAAAAGACATTTCAATATTTTCTCCACCCCAAATCTGAAATATAAATAAAATAATATAGAGGAATATTTCTTAGGTATAAATTGTTGTTCGTACTATTATATCTGGATCGTATGCTCCCATTTCAAAGAAATATTCTCGATTAATTGAAAATAAACCACCGGACAATGCTGGAGTTTTTGTCGGTATATACGTATATGTTGCATCTTTTTTATTAATCTCTATATCATCTAGCTGATACCAACTATAAAAACAATTATAATAATTATCGTGAATTAGATAGAATTTAGAATTAGTTTACTTGAAAACTAATTGCCAATTAAATGCACCCCAATGATATTCTATTGCTTTTTCATATCGAAAATCGTCATAAAAAACGACATCAATAACTGGACAAACAACAGTTTTGCGATTATATTTTATTCTTTTTAGTAATGGTTCAGCCCAACCTATCGAACATTCGCAATGAGCATCTAAAAACGTTAAAACATCTCCACGTGCAATTTTTGCACCTGCTAATCGTGCAGGCACAATACCTTTTCTTTCAGGCATTCGAATAATTTTGATAGAAACTGGAAGTTCTTCAATATAATCGTCAAGACGAGTTTTTAAAAATTCTAAAAAAAAAAAGGAAATATTTGATTAATTATTTTTTTGTTATTGGTAAGCATGCAAATAAATTGTTTGTAATATCTAATTTGGGTGAAAATGTAATATTTCAGGTTTTGTTGAATTTCGTTATGCTGGTTGCATTATTTTTATATTACATCAAAATTAGATGTTACTTAATTTATGGATGCCCACTAAAAAATTTAAAATTAACCTCTATCACTGGCGTCATCAACTAATATAATTTCTTTTAATAAATGTTTTGGTGTACGAGTTATAATACTCCAAATAGTTCGTAACAAAACCGACCATGCTTCATTATGGAAAATTATAATAATTGATGTGTTTGGCAAATCGTTGGGATATTTTTCTAAACGACAACTGGAAATATAAGTTTACTATTAAACAATAATTTGCAACAACACAAAATTTTAAATCACCGATCAGATCTGCAATCAAAAAGAGTTCTATTTAAAGGAATTCTATCACTGGCTAATAAATTAAAGCTATTTATTTTAAATTGTTCTTCCATTTCTTCAATTTCTTCGGGCGGAATAATTACACCTTTACCCATGGCACCTTCTCCTTTAATAGGATTGAAATTGACAGTATCCTCTGAAAAATTTACATTGTTAATAATTAAAAACTATAACATGTATAATATAAGTTATTTATTATACCTAGTGAAGTTCCAGTATTAAGAAAACTTTGTAGTTTCAGATCCCTAAAAATATAAAAAATTTGTTGCAATTTCTTTTGCTAAAATAATTAAAATTTTAGTTCCACCTTATACAGTTACAGTACAGATAATTATCCAAAAATAAGTTAATGTTAATTAGTAATGCATAAAATATGAAAAATATTGATAATAAATAAATTAACCATATTTTTAGAAATTTACGAAAATCATAAAACATAAAATGCATTTTTTCTATAATTTATAAATTGATTTATTCACTACGAATTTGATTTTTTTTAGTTATGCTGGCGACAAGGAACTGCTTATAATAATAAATAAATTAAAATGTTTCCACGTATAATTAATAAGTATAAAAAACAGTATTCCGAAAATTAAATGATAACATTTGGGAAGATATGTTTTTGGATTCTGTATGTATGCTTAAAAAAAATCCAATTGTTCAAATAAGTAAAATATAGAATAATATTAGCAACTAGAAAATGTTAACATACCAAATTTATTTAATTTTTCATGTATATGTTAAGGTGTTTATGACCTTTCAATAATGTAAAATTAGTCGGAAATATAATTAAATAGTATACATATTAAAACAGGGGTGCCCAAAGATCATAGAATGAATGGCCAAAATTTGACGAAAAAAAAAAAAAACGCTGGCCGGTAAACAATAACATAAATTTTAGTTGAATATTTTATTTAAATTTATTCTTTTAAATTGTATTTCAATTCGAGTATTGGAGATTCTTTTGCTTAGCTAACAAATCATTTTACAGTTCCAACAATTCCATCTAAAGTTTTCCATCAATTGAATTTACTTCAACTGAAAAAGGATTCGAAAATAGTTCAATAATGATGCTTTAAAATAAACAGTTTCTCTATATCAGTAACAAACATTTTTGTATTAACATTTTTTTGCTATATATTCCTATTATAGTTTCGAAATGATGCAATTGGTTTTTCTAGAAATGTTTTTTGAATAAAGTCAACATATCCAAAATGATTTGTAAATGATGTCAACTATTGCCGAATACTTGATTTATAGTTTAATATTAAGTTACAACATAAAACGCTAAGCGCAGATAATTGTTCATCATCAATACATTTTGATGATGTTCATCATCAATACATTTTATGATTTGATGAAATGTTCAATTCCATTTTCTGATTTTTTATTTAAATGACATTGGTATTAGGCCCATTAGCACAAAAAAGTAAATCTGTACAGTATACAGATGGGGCGCACTTTGGCCATTCCTGTTTTAGAAGGTATTATTTTCGTAATAGAAAATAAAATGATTATAATATTTAATATCATATTATTCATTTATTAAGTGCTAATTCAGTGCCTCTCCTTTTCGATATTTATTATTACTAATATCAAAAGGAAATTCTATTTCCTTTACTAAATGTCTTGGCGTACAAAATATAAAAGGCCAAAAAGTTTGTAACAAAATATCGAGTAATACATTCTAGATATTTATAATAATTGAAGCATTTGGGAAATTTCGATGAGATTGGTGTACGGAGTACGGTGTTTATGATGGAAACTGAAATATTTTATTAATATATTCATTAAATTCATTAAATTTCTGCTTTTCTCATTAAAAATTTATTAATTTCAAATTATATCTATAATATTAGTCCTTTCAAAACTCCGCATAAATTTATCCTTTAAAATTAAATAGAAATGCAATTTAAAATTTTTACTTACACGTTTGTATTATTAGAAAATTTTCTTTTTCTATTAAATAGAATCATATTTATTAACCTATTTTTCATTTTAAATCGTAGCATACGCGAATTTTTTTCAATCGGTATAATTATTTTTGTATCCATGGCACTATTGTTTTCGGTTAGATTAAAATTCATAACATCAATTTTTTCTATAAAATTAAATTTACAATAATTTATTAATTAATAGATCTTATAAAAGTTAACTAAATATATTAACACCTTTAGTTATTGTGCCACAATATTTGTCTATATTTAATGAATTAGAATTATTCCTAAAATTAATAATTTAATTACAAATTATTTATTTTCATTAAATGTTAATATAACTTACAATTTGTTAATATCGCATATACACATGGGTTTCCAAAGAAGTAACCAAGTTAAAATCGCTAGTGAAATGTATATTATCCATATTTCAAAGAAATAATTAAAAGTATTGTAACGCATTTTTGGAAATAATTTCACGATTTTTAAAGAAATAACATATGGAATGAAGGTTCAGGACCAAATTAACAATTCAACTATAATTATTTGAGGTAATATGTGGAAATTGGAAATTAATATATATGTATGTATATGTTTTTTTTTTTATAATCGCGACGATATTTTTCTATTTATATATGAAGGAAATGATTAGAATACTTGAATTATTAGAAAACTGAAATATATTCTTAAATTAAGGAAAAAGTATAATTTAAAAATTTTCTACAGTATTTTTATTCACAAATGTATTAACCATGTGCAGAATTTTTACAGTGCAAAATTCGTATTAAAATTTTATCGTCAAGTAGAAGCGTTGGTAAAGTTATTAGGTGAGGTGAATTGGAGAAATTCTAATTAATTTTGGCATACCACCAAAAAAAATAAAAACAAAGAACACTTTTTTGTGTATACAGACATTTTTTTAGATGAAATTAAGTGTTCGTTCTATATTTATTTCGTGCCTCTAAATATGTACTTAATTTTTACCACTAAATGGCAGTTTTGGTAACTATAGTATTGTTGGTAGTTGGTCTTGCATATACTAAATTTCTAAGTTCTTTTTAGGATTACAAAAAATACAATCTTTAATATATATTTTATACTGGATTGAGAATACTATGCTAAAAGGCAATACCAAGAAACTCAGTGGTTGTCCAATTTTGAACTTTTGAAGTATGTATATATAATTTTCACAACTTTATATTAAGAATATGGAAGGAATATGATGGTAGGGTAGGAAGCATTATTTTCCTATAGTTTTAACCTTTTCTGAGTAAGTTTGTTTTGTAGAGTTGTAGTGGAAACATGATCTTAATTCAGAATTAAGAATTTGTAACGTATTTATATAAATATGTTTAAAATCGTTCGTCTGTACTGTATTTTTATAAATTTGGTATTTTATATAAAATCTATTAATAAAAACAAATTGTGATAAATTTATTATATTTCTTTAATTCAAATAATGGTATTATTTTCACTCCTTCACCTATTGCAGCTTTAATTTCGCTTGGAAGAAAATCTAAAAAATACATTCCTTTTGGAGAGTTAAAATTATACTATTAAAACTAATAGTTTGCATGGAACTACTGCAGATACCGATTCCAAATTTCAGGAACTGACAAAACCAACCTGCTGTGTGTCAGATGTCATTGAATGGCTAATTTCAATGAACAGAAAATTGAATGGCTTGAATGGCTAATTTGAATGGCTTAAAATCGTATAAACAGTTTCATTAAAATCGTATAAACAGTTCTAGGAGATGTTGGTGTGCACAGGTCCTTCGTTACTCTTACACAGAATTTTTTTTGTTACAGATACGGAATCTCCTACTTCGAAAACTTAACGAACAAAATTTTTAAGTGAAATCGATTTTTTTTTGTTTAATTGGTTTTGGTTTAACTCAGTCGTGATTACCCGTAGTTATTCTAATTCTAACTATATAAAATGAGAATATTTGAAATTTAAAAGAAATACAGAAATAGAAAATTTATATTAAAAAGGCAAAAGGTTGCAATAAATCCTTAAATATAAAATAATTTGGAAATTACAACATCAAACAACTACATTACTGATCTAGGAATTTATTTGTGATTTATTTTAAGATAGTGGCGGCATACGCAAGTATAGCCAGTGTGTTCTATGTAAATCTAAGTATATAATATTCGTACAATAATGAATTAATTGATAACATAACCTAATATAATTATTACTACTATTTATTTTTGAAATATTATGATAAACAGTTTTTAATTACTAATATTAATAACTTTTTTTTTCTAATATATAAACATTATTCTTAAAATATTAAAAATTATTCAAATTATGTTTGACATTTAAATTCACATAGCTTCCTATTTTTGAAATTATTTTCATTACCAAAACACCCACCATAAATAAATTCTTTACACTGTCGACTATTTGAATCGAAATACCATCTGTACAATCGGGCTTTACAAAAATCACCAGGTTTCATTGGTTGTTCACAAGTACCTAAAAAAAAAAACCAAAACTTTTAAAAAATTTCAAATAAATAAAGTAAAACTAACTTCCTTCAGATCCTCGTACAGCAATTATAAAAATTGCACAAATAGTTAAAATCATCAAGCTAAATTTCATTTTATAATTATTTTCATAAGAAGTTAAATATTAAAATAAATAAATTTGTTAAACTGATAAAATTCTGTTATATTGCTCAGGTATTTATACCTTATATAAAAATAATATTGGTTTTAATTAACAAATTCTTCACACCGGAAATATGTAATTTAAAATTATAAAAACTAAACATAATTACATAAAGTGAAAATCTTGCGACTTAATTTTAACCTTTGGGAGTGATTTTAGCATTGATATTTTGCGTATTTAATATAATTAATATAGAAATATAATATCAGATTAATTAGAATTTTCCGTTTTAATTAATTTTCTGTAATGGGAAATATATAAGGAATATTTAATGTTAAAATGTTTACTATATATGTAAATATGAAATAAACAAGTTTTCCAGAAAAAAAAAACTTAATTTCTATACTTGTAATATATTTTATTACCGGCCGGTATTAATTTTAATGATGTAGTTAAGTGCAACATTAAAAATGTTTTTACAAATTTTTTGAAATGAAAAGATAATTTTCGACATTATTTATTGTAATTTAATTTATTTAAAGTATAATTTATTAAGGAAATATAATTTAAAATTAAAGCTGTTCTGGGGAACTCCGATTCCTAGAAAAATAAGGAAATTGATAAAAATGTTGAAACCGACATCCAGATTATTCACTGGAGTTGCTATGTGAGACGCAATTCTCAGGAAGCATGCGGTAAAATTAAGATTGATCACTATACCTCAACATGCAGACAAAATGAGGAGGAGGAGGTGTTAATATAGCATAGCACTGTACCTCAGTTCTATAAATAAATTTTAGGTTTTTCGGAAATTTCTTCCTGGACAATTTAGAGGAAGCAGGTAGGTTAAGTCTGGCTAAAATGAATAAGTTCATTAGAGGAGTAAGATATGTCTGGAGAATACGATGGGCCATTTAATAAGGCTTCAGTGCCTAGGGGAAAGTATTTTCCTATTCCTATCTTTTAAAGCCTTTTGATTATTTTGCTACTTTAGTCCCTTTTTTGGTTTCAGGAAACCAACTCCTTACTCGGGATGATAATATGCACTTCAGTCCCTTGGTTTAGAATTACGGTGGGGCATTCCCTACGACAAAAATAAGGCACTAAAGTAAATATATAGTATGTATAGCATTTTTTATTTATATTAATAAGTCAGCAGCCGCTACACAACTCAGTCACTCACGTGCAGGGGCATCTTTTGCACCCCCGCCAGAAACAGACCTGACAATGTTTTTCACAATCTGTTTTTTTTTTATAAATTAAGATATACAATAGTAGTGATAAAATATATGTAGGAATGTAGGCTATTCTCATAATTCTCGCAATATGATTTAAGAGCAAATACTGCAATTTTTTACATGATACACTGATATACTTTTTGAGTATTTTTTGAAAAAAATAATCCGGTCTGTAAAAATATACCAGCCTAGTAAAATGTTTAAAACGTCTACGATTGAAGGTCCATTTCGTGCAGAATTTAACAGGTCGGCCATTTTTTATCCCAGAAACGAATAGACACTAGGTGACTAGGTCTTATAATATACCTGTTCTTGTGTAATATCTGAAGAAAAAAAGGTTATCATCCACCTGGTTTGCCTGAACTATGCCTATGTGCGAATTTTGGATATTCTTTTTATCGAAACTTTGTTTGGGACGATAACAGTAACCGATTGGCGCTATTTTTAAGAGCTGTGGAAACTGGAAAGTAAAATTCAACAATAATTGCAGAATAAATAAATAATTAAATTTAAAATTCGTATCATATTGTTTATGTCTCAAACATTTTAGAATGCAGTGCCGGATAGAGGATTCACTGCGTCCTTAGGCAAATCTTTTTAGAGGGTCCTTTTAAAATTCAATTTCTGAACATTTTATTAGCATAGTCTTTTATCACTTCATCTTTAGAAATAGACCTAGTAGTTTATAACTCATTTTTGTTCTTCTTAATAAAACTCAATCTGGAAAAGCTTCTGAATTGATTGCTTTAGAATTTATTATTAGCATCGCCAAATATATTTTTAAAATAGAATATAAATTAGGAAAAACTAAATTTGTATCTTATGTTAATTTTAGTAATATAGTGTCTTTTTGAAAGATGAATATATTGTTTAAACTGAATATATTAATTTATCAAATATATCAATATGGTTTTTCTCAGGAAAAACAAACTATAACTTTTACTGCATATTATATTTATAGTTTTAGTTTGTTTTGAATAGAGGTTCCTGTAGGCCCTATCACACAAGTGAACCTTGGGTAACTCTTACTAAATTGCTCTTATGTGTTGTTCGTATGTGATCAGTTTAATATTTGAATTTAAATATTTCTTAAATAGCATACAGTTCCAGTACAAATCTATTTAATATTGGATTTTAGATTTTAATGTGTGAATTAAGGTTTAGCCAAATATATTCATTAAAATTACTTCCTTATTAATTAAGTCAACTCGTATTTATCAATTATTTAGTCTAATTTATTTCATATTTTTTAATTAGTTATAATTTTTCTTTGTTTTAATTCAAAAATATTTAAATCGACAACCTTGTCTAATTATTAAAATCTATAAATTCAAATTATATTTTTAGAATTATTATTATAGTTTTAGAAATCGAAAATATTTTTTGAATAATATTGAATCTTTACTGGAATCTTTACTACTATATAACTCGATTTACCTGTTTAATACATAATACCGAAATAATTTTTTTTTTTTTTTGCAAATTTCACTTAAAAAAAAAAACTTTTGCAAATTAAAATATTAATTTTAATATATTTTTTTTTCTATTACATAATAAATTAAAAATAGAATAAAAAAATTAATTGCTTTTATGTATCTTTAAAAACTAAATCTCAATTCTTAGTATTTGTATCTCTATCATAGCCACAAATTTCATGACATTCTTCCATTGTTTTGAAATTATTTGAATTTCCAGCACATCCACCAAAATAGAAAATTTCACAACGTTTTCTACGATTATTGAAATAATATCGTGGTACTTTAGCACGACATGTTCCTAAATCGACTGGCAAACTACAAGAATCTTCCAAATCTAAAAGAAAATTTCAATAAAATAAAAAAAAAAATAGAAGAAAACACAAATTCACAAAATTAAAACCGATTAATATTTTTTTAATAAAACAAAAAAAAAACATGATTTTACTGAAAAAAACTCC
This sequence comes from Rhamphomyia laevipes, assembly GCA_963920725.1. Lineage (NCBI taxonomy): Eukaryota > Metazoa > Arthropoda > Insecta > Diptera > Empididae > Rhamphomyia > Rhamphomyia laevipes. Next base: position 23,405,865 of record OY987258.1, on the reverse strand, counting down.
TGAATTTAAATTGAACTTTATTGTTGCCGTTTTCTCACCATCAAAGCGGAAATAATTACTTGATTTACCATTATTATTAGTCAATGCATTGACAGATGAACAGGTGAAAATCATAAACACCAAAAAAATTGTTGTTATTATTAAAAAAACCGTACTATTTATTTTCATCATCATTATCATCTTTTACCTTGACAGATTTACGCGTGATTGAATCTTATAATATTTTATTTAAGTCTTTTATAAACTTTACGATCAATGAAAAATTATTAAAATTTAAAAAACTAGTTCGATTGCTATTGGAGAAATATTTGTTGTTGTATAGTGCTTTTGCGAATATACAGTCTTGAATATAATTTATATATACTCACTCTCCCAGATATAATGAACACCATATGGCCAATGGCCGTATGCTTCTCAAGACATACGTAAAGTATTATGTAATATTGCTTATAAATATTTAAACATATTTTTCGTACTGGACGGAATTTTATTTAATAAAGTCGCAATTTTGTATTGTAATCTTCATTACTTTTTCAATAATATTAGTTTTGATGAGTCGAATAAAATAAGGTTTAGGTAGGTTCACATTGTCCTAAATCACTGCTGCTACTGTGTGCTTATTGTGATGTACCATTAAATTAGAACTATTTAATTTTGATGAGCATTATATTAAATTGCAGATAGTGTTGCATAAAACTGCAGAGCCAATTGCAGACAGTGTTGCATAAAGAACGATTTTTTTAATTTCTGTCTAACAAGAACTATGTATCATTATGCTGAAGATACTCTCTCCGCGCCTTTGAACCATTATGTCGCCACCGTGCCTCAGTACCGGAAAGTCTAATGAACATTTCCTCAGAATAAAGTGGCACCGATGTGAAAGAAAAATAACATAATTGTACATACATATATGAATTATGTTAAGTCGACGGCGGATTTGAGCAGTTTGACAAATATGTATTTTTTTTAAATATTATATTGAATATTCTCTATTTCACGTCATGATTTTGGAATGGGTAATTGAATATGATAGTATTAATATATCTGGCAATCCAAATAAAATATAATTCTTGAGTTTACTAATAATTTAGATGTACAGGTACGTCATCAGAGTCTTTTATGTATTAGATTAGAGGCCTAAAAATGAAAACATGTTATACTGCTACTGAAGAAAAAGAGAAGTAAAGCATAAACATTAAGATTCTGAGCAAAATTTATTCATTAAAAAAATTTCTTCTAGTGTATTTGTACATACTAATCATCTATTAAGTCGCAGTTGAAAATTATTCTTAATTTTTTTTAGCGGTGTGCAGTATGTTTATATATATCCAAAGCATAATTTACCAGACAGACCAGTTTTTTTTACTTTAATTCAGTAGGTCAAATCAACAATTGTTCACTTTTAATTGAAAGCAGCTGCTATACAACAAACCGACTACAATAAATGCAGAACAGTCACACCCTATAAAATCAGCATAAGGTAAATAAATACCTATAATTTGAGTGAAAGAATTTATTATTTGAATTTTAGGAGTATAATAAAATGAAATACGTCATGGATCCGATCCCACTTAATTACTATTCAAGAATAAGAAAAAAATTAAACTGGTATTTCTTTTAAATATTGTAATTTTGTTGTGACTGTAAATATTGAAAATGTAAACAAAATTGAACCATGAAGCTATAAATTGAATAGAATGATATACAGTGGCGAAACTATAATTTTGGTATCTTCCTATCATATTTTTAGATAAATTTGTTAAAGTTAACAAAATTAAGTCAAATGTTTTGAAAAAAATCATATATTTAAGAACTAATAAATAACATAAAATAATTCATAAATTAAATAAAAATTAACATAAAACATAACGAGATTTTATATTAAAATATATAAAAAAAAAACAGAAATTGTATTAGAAATTTTTACTTTCTTCACTTTATTGAAGCCAATAAATCAATAACTTTGCTTCCGATTTAAGCTATTATTTTAATTTTGGTAATGATCGTTCCGACAATTACGCCAAATTTATAAAGAATTAATTATTTCTGTGAAAGAACTTGAAATTTGACAATATTTTGTATTTAATTGAATTTTACTATTTTTTTTTTTTAAATATATGAATATGACAGATCGAATAGATCATTGTGGTAATAATATGATTATAAGTTAAATATGAAAAATTATTTGATTTTCAATATATTTAAATCGTTCCAAAAACGTATCGATAAAAATTTCTTTTATTATTGAAAGAAATATTTTTTTTTTGCTGATGGAATTTGAGCGCCCCAATAACTTTGATAAATGTTGCGCGTTGCAGTGTTTTTCGGTTTCGCCACTGATATTATAATGATATAGTAGAGGACAAAATAGTTGATTACCTTCATTTTTATAATTATATTTACAAATTTATAAATCTAATTAATAATCAAAAATTAACCAATTTTAAAAAATATGATCTAAATGAATTACATATTTCGCGTTAGTGAGAAAATGAGAATTAAGATAACCTTGAAGTCTATGGAAAAATCTGACGAAGTTGAAAATGAAGAGAGAAAATTAGAATAACAAATATTTTAATGAACTAATAAAATTGCACAACATGAAGATACATACTAAAAAACAGGTGGTAATTATAGGTGAAATTTAAAAATTCGAATTTTTCCAATAGTGTTTAATTAAAATCATTAATTTATATTTTATTGAATTTAGTACCACGAACTAAATTCAAAATAATTGAAATTATAACAACTTTTATGGTATATTTGTGTTTTATTATTCAATAATTATTTTAACATTGTGATAAATTTGAAATTTGCCAGAGTCCAGAAAAGAAATTTTTTAATTTTCGAATCCTAATTACTGTTTTTATTATTATTATTATTTTTTTGGTTGGCCACGGTTAAATTATCCCTAAAAATAAATGGTTATTAATTTATTGTTCAAAATTAACTTAATACAAAAAAAAAAATAATTACATTGAAATAACACATTACACCATAAAAATTTGAAATTTTTTATATTAAAATTTTTTTATCTTCATGCAATTCATTAGATCTTCTTTTTTTCTTTAATCCCTAAATAAATAAAAAAAAAAACAAGTTTTTCCTTTAATTTTTTTTTAGTTCAAATTCTACATAATTTTATTTAAATTTTGAATTAATAATAATATAATAAAATATAATTTTAAAAAACATATAAATTTACTAATTATTATTTGTTTTAAACACGAAATATTTGAAAAAAAGTTTTTCTTATTTAAATATTTGAAGAACCTTGAAAACATGTTTCTTCATAAAATATAAGAAGCTATAAAAAAGTTTGATTCTGCAAAATTTTTTTTGAAGCATTAACTTTTAAATTTATAAAAATAATAATGTATAATAATTCATATTTTTGTTATGTAATTTTTTTACATTGAATTATAAAGAAATATGTTTAAAAATGTTATTCCTATTATTATAGGATTATATGTAATTGAAAATCCTGAATTTTTTCTACTATGATGTTTCGATTTTTTGTGATGTTTATCATCTTTTTTATGATGATGTTCATCCACTTTAGTTATATTTGGTATCATTTCAAATTTAGTAGCATTTTTGTTATAAAATTCTGAATTTGCATACTTTTGTTGAACAATATGATTATATTGATCATTTTGCATATGTTTTTGTTGATTATATTGATCATGTTTTAGACCTGGATTATATTGATTATTTTGCATATATTGATCATGTTTTAGACCTGGATTATATTGATCATTTTGAATATGTTGATTATAATTAAGAGGATTTATATTTTGCTGATGATTATTTTTATCATATGTCATATGTTGATCAATATTATATTTATCATAATTCATATTTGTAGGATTATGTACGGGTGGTAACATTACTGAATTATTCCATTTTTTATTATCATAATTATGTAAAATTGAACTTAATGGAATTGATTCCATTTGAGATTGTTTTTCCATTATTACCTGTTTTTTATTTATACACAGTTCCTCGCAATCACTAAACAATTTAAAATTATTATGAGTTCCTCCACAACCGCCCCATGTAAAGGTTTCACATTGATGAGATGTTGTATTGAAATGCCAACGTGTAATATTCGCACGACATAATCCAGTTTGTGCTTCCAAATAGCAATCTAATAATTAAATATTAAAAAAAAAAAAATTATAGGAAAGTTTTCTAAATATTACGATTGAATTTTATTGTAAATTTACCTTCTACGCTATGTCTCCGTCCTAAAACAATTGGAGTTACTAAGAACGCGACATAGAATAAAATTTTAAGACATGAAACCATTTTTATTTTTATTTTTAAATAATGAATTCCGGGTTTTTAAAGAAGATGTTAAATTGTCACGTAACTAATTACTAATGAAATGTTATATGAAATTTTTAGCTAGAAAATTAAGCAAAAATTTTTTGTATTATAATTTCAATATTAATTATATTATGTATAATTGCTTTCTATATTCATTATAATTAAAGTTATAACAAGAAACATATGTGTGTAAATAAGATATTTGGCTAAAATGATACACTAATAAAAATGTACAAAATTAATTTGGACGAATAAATAATTAGTTTTAACAATTTTTCTAATTTTTAACAACATTTTGTATAAACTTTGAATATACATTACAATTTGTCTGGAAAACTTTCTACAATAATTTTAACTTATTTAATGATCCTGGACAACATAAAAGCATATATTATTTTTAAAAGAAATTATTAATTTTTTGAATTTTTATACATTGGGAGGTAATTATCATCTTCGTCATCAATTAGTTAACGTCCTATTCAAGATATATTTGGTTACCATTTACTGAATTTGTAATTTAACTATATTTAATAAAAAAATAATTTATACTTTTTAAAAATATTTTTCCTAGTCCATATATTTGGTAATTATTGTTATTTTAACAATTTTAATTTAATAATTTAATAATAATTATTACCATATTTCGTTAAATAAATAAAGTATCATTAATGTTTGCCAAAAATTTTGAATACATATTTTTATTACCATTAAATATCTGCGTAATTAATATTTTTTTTGTTAAATAAATAATTTAAATTTTAATATTATTTCTAACTAACTATCATGCAAATTTAGATTTTCTATCGGCACATATTGTAAATATTTATAATAATACTTATTTGTTGGATAATTTGGTGAATCATGAGATTACTATGTATTTTATCATAAAATATTAAAAATAATTTATTCTATAAATTGAAAGAGGTTAACATTTTATTTAAATTAAATTTAGGCTACAATTATCAATAAAATGTATTACAAAATGAACAAAAAACCATAAATATAATATTATTATTTTGCCTAAAAGTATGCAACTAAATTTGTTGTATCAATAGAATTGCCACCAATCGTGAAATAATAAAATTAATTTTGATTTCGGACTCCTGAAAAATGATTTTTTGTTCTGTTACAGCTTGTGCCTGTTCATATCTATGGCGGTACATAATTTCAAAAGTTTTGAAGTAAATGTTAACCTTTAATTATTGTGAGACTCTGCGCGGCGTTTGGAATATATACATACATAAAATCAAAATAACTCGATACGCGGTAGAATTTATTGTTCTTAACCCCCGATTACTCTCAAAAAACGCAATGGAAACGCAGCTGCTAGAAAAAAATACTACTCATATAAAATGTATGATAGTAGATAAACTCAATGCAACGCAAATTGAACGCAAACGTGGACAACGCAGAAATTTTATAATTTGCTAAATTTTTTTGAAATTTGACAACTTCAATATGTTTTATAATAACATAAAAAAGCTGATTAAAATTAGCTGTTTTATATCATCGTAACGCATTAAAACAACTTTGAGATTGCTTATAACGACGTTATAAATGGTACGTCGCATTGTCTTTACTTATGTTGGGAGTAAGTAACTCCAACATTAGTCTTGGGTTATAAACGTATTAAAAATATACTTTTACAACAGTGATACAAAATCGGCAACTTTATCTCATGGTTCTGAACCTTTTTAATAATTCCCATAATACTTTACAATTTGCTTTGAATAAGGATTTATTATTCAGAGTAATTGATTTTTTTTGAACTGCAGCAAATTTACTATACTGATTTACATTTAAGGTTTTCTGAAATTCTGAAAAGCTGTAGGTGTAGTCACATGGTAAGATTATAATTTTGTTGTTAATTTATAGTGTTTGACAGAACAAAATTTTAAATTCTCAACTAGAACAGAATTTTGTTTTTCGAAATTATCCAAAATTGACTATTTCTTTCTTAACCAAAAAAATATAATTAATTTTACTTATTCATAAAACAAATTCGAGATTGACCCATTAAAAGTTTGTAAGAAAATTTTATATATTGAAAAATTATAATTTTAAAAACTGGTTAAAATTATGTTTATTTTTATATATTCAAATCGAAATTTTATTTTTATTTTATTAAATAAATATATATTTATAAACATAATAAAATTTATAATTTAAACTGAATCATAATTTCTGCATAAATATATCATTATTATTAGATCAAGAAATTCTAGACTTTAAAAGTATTTATTTAATTGTAATAAATTTAAAATTATAATGGAATCGTAATTTATTATGATAATTTGTACAATGTTGTAGAAATTTAATAGCAAACTAACTAAAATCCTATAATTTGGTCTTGTTTTACATCAATTCCGAGTATTCAATATTGATACTAACTATTTAAATTATAAAAAATCTTAATTTAAAATTATTATAATCATAAGAACTCGATAAAGAAAACGAGTTACAGACAATTTTAACTAAATTGCAATAATGTCTTATTCTCATGCAGATTAATATATCAAAACTGAATTTTGAAGGTTACCGAAAGTTCAGAAAACTTAATAATCTTTTTGGTGTTATTAATCTGTTTTTTTTTTTATATTATTAGTTATGTTCTAAATTTATTCCAGACAAATTTATAATCTATTTTAGAATGCATTAGCATAATACAAAGTTGTTATTTAAAAATATTATTGGATTTATTTGCAAAAAACAAAGTTGAGAAGAAAATATTTATGTTAAGGTAAATTGTGGAAATAGCGATCTGTTAAAGTTTATTTCAATTTCCTCAGAAATTTAATTATTATATACATATTTATTCGTACTTATATAATACATTTAATAAAATTAGGAAAATTGATTAAAATTAAAAAGTAAAAATGCAAAAATTTGTTCATTTTCCTACAATTTAATCAGAATTATTGTAGAGCAAAGAAATCAATTGCGAATACCCTACTAATATTTGATCAGTTGATTACTCAGGTTTAATGCAGAAGAGCATAATTTTCCTGACTCAGAAATCCCTGATGACTCAAGTGTGTTAGCCTTTTTTGGGATGGTGCCTAGCATTCGCAGAGGATGTGGCCCGTAGTTTCTTAATCATTTGAACAAAACCGCCAGTTACTATTTTGTTCAGATGATATCTCTTATTGCACAGTGATCTGTGAACAGTGATCAGTGATCTGTGAGGACTTCTTCAGAATTGCTTCAGACATCTAAGAATTGCTTCCATTGGCGTATGCTTGGGATGTAGTTTAAGTGGGTGAATTTCACCTTATTTTTCTATTACCTTATTAAAAAAAAAACTCTTAATATTTAAGATTGCTGCAACTATATAGCTAATGTTTTATAAATTAGTAATAATAGCATCAATGGGGCGATATATTGATTGTGAAAATTTAGCTTTAATACAACATAAATAACTTAATTGTTAGTGACTAGTTTTAATTTTTACAGGAGAGTGTGAAAATCCCACACTACTAAAAATTTTACAAAGAATTTCGTAGTGGCTTTCAAGATTTTCATCTATACATACAAATTTAGGATGATACTGTATTATTTGAATAACTGACAAATATTACTGGAAAAAGTGAAATTTTATAATAAGTTTTACCATATATAAATTTTAACGAGATGTAAAGAATTGATTAAAATAAATTGCGAAATAATAACCAATAAATTTTTTATTATGAAAATGTACTATTTAACATTAAAATGAATTTTATTGAAAATTTTAAGTTATAGCTTTTAATCCAAAAATCACAATATTATTTATAATTTTGACAAATTATTAATTAAACTTTTCCATGAATTTATTTTTAATTGAAATGTAAATTATTGAATTTATCCCGATTATTTTTACACATATTATTATATTTCCATTTATCATTTTCATTAGATTTCGAACTTGACATATTTGTTGTACTGTTAGTATTTGATTTCTTTGTTGAATTTTCGGTACTGCCAGGTTTCAAAGCATTTGATAAATGTTTATTACAACGCTCCGTATGACCCATATTTTAAAAATTTATAATAAGTATAGAAATTTAAAGATTGTGAAAGAAAAAAAACAAAAAAATAAATTTAGACTAGAGAATTTTTCAAATAAATTTCGAATAATTCACGGAACGTATTCAATTAGTGTAAGCACTTGAAGTTCTAAATTATTTCCAGAGTTACCCGTTCGTGATCCTTTTCGTGATGAAAGGTTTTTCGATAATCTAAGTATATATATAAAGAATAATTAGAAATAGAAATTCTAAATATTCGAAATTCATTTAAATAATTATACCTTAAAGATTTAACTCTTAGTTTTTTAGTTACACGACTAACCATTGACACACAAGAATTTTGATCTAAATTTGTTATAAAAAGAATTTATTTTTTGTATTACAATTTTTAACTTGAATACTTCGAAACGCTAACTAAAAAGAATTGTACGTTTAACAGTCGTTTAAATAGCGATGAAAAATTTAATTAAAACTGACGTAATAAAACATAAAAATACAATTTTCAAGTAAAAATCAAGTAACATTAACTATGATTTTTTATATATATATTGTTTTTGTTGAAGTATATGCTTCAAAACAAGAATATGTTATGGGCAAATAGTTATTAGAAAGAATTTAGCAATTTAATATAATTACAATTTTGGGAATTCTAAGAACATTGGATAGATAGATAAAATTTAATTTAATAAAATAATTAATTCAAGACGAATAAAAATTTATTAGCACGTACATTTTATTTTTCATAATTCCAAAATGGCGACTTTATCGGTGATATTTAGGACGATATTAAAATTATTATTCGTCCAAATAAACTAATCGATTGGTATATAAATATGGATTTGTAAAATTTAAATTGCAACTTTGTCATAAGAAATTTCTGATGTTGATAAAGTTGAAAATTGCATCAGCCTTTTTACGTTTTGTATAATTTTTGAATAATAACTTTATATATATAAATAATATTAAGTATATAAATATGCAATAAAAACTATTTAATGTTCAAGTTTTGGTGGGGATATAAAAAATAATAAAATTAAAAATTAAATTGATTTAAATAATTACATATTTTTTTTTAGTAAATGTAAATTTTCTCAGTGTTATCATTAATTTGGTATTAATATAATATTTTAAATTAATTTCCTGATAATCTTGATAAATTAATAAATTTAATGTAAGTAGACCTAGAAATGATGAAAGCATTGAATTTAATTTCACTTATTTAATGAATTTGTAATAAAATATATGTATTTGACCGTGACAAAAATAATAATTTAATGACGTACTTAGTTCTTTTCATATGCAGAAAACAATACGATATTATTAAATGTCATAAACAAATACGGTAATAACAAATTATTTCAACATAAAATATAGTTGAATTGTATCTTGGAAACAGGGATTCGTAGATCGTATCGTAGCTCTACTATAAGTACTCCATTGTTCCCTCCGCTCCAAACGAATATATTATTCGTTCCTATCCTTTTCTACTGCTTTTTTGTCCACTCCAGGAAAAATAAAATGTGTGTTTGTGAATTCTTAGTATGCGAAGTCTAATACTTTTAATTCAAAATTTTAGATATTAATAATTTGTACAGTATTCGCCAAAAAAAGTGTCTGCGTGACAAATTTTATTTTTATTTAACATGTCCTGGTTTAATCGGGGTATTACACGTATCTAAAAGCGTAGTTTTCAATTTGTTTCACATTGCTCGTATTAAGAAAGTTATTAAGTGTAGAACAACTGAAAAATTCTAAAATTAAGTATTGAAGAAAGAGCAGGTGTTGTTGTGCTGGCGGACCAGGGTCACAAAGGTGTATATCTATAACAGTGGGATGTAGCCAATACTAGAATATAACAAAATATGAAAAATATTCATGATTTTTGTGGTAATTATAAATTCAAATATTCCAAAACGAATTGTCATCATAATCTTAGCCTCATTTTCATGCTGGTTTCATTTTTGTAAAAAAAGGTAAATTTTAAATTTTACATAAAGATACAATGCTGCTACTCGTAGTTATGTATTTATCAATCAGAATTTATATTTTTGATAAGTTTCATTAAAAAAATGTTACAAAAAATCTGGTCCTATAGTGTTAGATAATTCTTCCAAAATCATATTGCACCACTTCCGCTTTATTTCAGCTTGTGCTACTGATCCATGGATCCATGTATACGAATTTACTAGCAACAAAGTTTAATATAAACATATTAAAATATACAAATAAAAACTCAGCATAAAAATTAAATCTCAGCACGAAGAAAGTAATATAGTTTTCGAATTCATGAAGACCTATTAAGAAAAGTTATTTTGTAAAAATATGATAAAATATTAGATCTTGATAAATATATGTTAATCTATATCAAATAACCAAATAACCAATGACCCATAATCTTTAAAAACAGTGTATTGTATACTAATCAGATATATTTTAGAACATTCACTCGAGGTTATCGTGTCGAGGTTTATTCAGTCTATGTTCCAAAATCGGATAGCGTGTACACTTTTTTCACCATCAGTGTTTCAATGATTCGATTTTTAATCTACACCACTCTACCACCGGTCCCGCTGATCGTATTTCATTGGTTTCCCTTTCCTATTGAGTTTATAAATATATATATATATATATATATGTTCTCGGAATTAATATTATTTCTACAACTAATTTTAAATAATTAATACTGTCAATTACCTGTAGTTTTTTTTTACTATTCAATGTAAGTTAATCTAATGATTTATTCATTATTTCATTCAAATTTTAATTTATTGGTAAATTAATCAATAAATATATTTAAAATTTTACCGGTAATAATAAAAATATGAATAATTTTATTACATCGCATTAATTTATACTTAAAATTGGTTCTTTTAATTTAATTAATATTGATATCTTATTTACAAAATATTTAATGACGATGTCTTGCGTAAATTCTATCGTATTTCACTAATATTAAACATGTTTAATAATAAGTTTTGGTTGAAAAACTAAAATATGACATTAATTGATAAGGAATTCACATAAATTTAAAATTTATTTAGATATTATTTATTGTAATTATAATTTGTTGATTGTAAAAACTCTTTTTTTTTTTTTTACAATGTAATTATTGTTATCTAATAGTAAGACATCATAATAATAATTTCCAGTTTAAATTGGTTCATTTATTTTAATTAATACCTTAAGCAGAAATTTTAGTCAGCGTTCCCGGAAATGTTACCAAAAATTGATTTATGTGTTAGTTTAGTGGGAACTTAAGTGCTTTGATCCCGATATTTTTTATATATGGCACGTATCAGCTGTAATTAATTTGTAGTTTTTGATTTACAATTTAGATTGATTTGCGTAATGCTAACTAAACGTTAGGCAGGGGTATTTAAATTGTAGATGTAGACATTTAAACAAACACATTTAAGATATTTACGTGTAAACTTTTATTGCTGAATTGTAAACATATAAAATAAAACAAATAATATGTCACCTATGAAATCATTTATAAAAATATGGAGCTTTATTTTTTTCGATAGAGTAGCTACTAAAATTAAAACGAATAACATTTTTATTGTAAATTGTTATAATTTACTAAGCAAAGAAATAATGCGCTTAAATAAAATAAAATAAAATTTATATAGTTAAAATAGATGCATACAAAATAGCATCAAATTTATTGAGACTATAATATGTGTTGTAACCGATTGTGCGACCACCCCCTACAAAAAGCGGTTAGTTTTTGAACTGCCTACGAAGTAATTTCTTCATACCAGACTTCTTTTACGTTATACCTTTAGCGAACTAAACGCACTGACGGTGTAAAACTGCCATTTTCGTGATGAATCCGAACTAATTTTATACAATAGAAATTAAGATATGAAAATTTAATATTTTTATTTTATATAACAAAGATGAAAATAATTACAATTTTAATTTAATTTTAATTAATTATTATTTTAATTATAAGAATAAATATTTAATAATGTTTTTTATTTATCTAAAAATACAAATGTCCACTACAAGATTTTTTTTTAAAATTACTATCTTTTTATTACATAGGCAAAGAGTTCGCTAAAATCGAACTAAAAACCACACGCGCGGTTGCGTAATGTTTTGTAAATAATATGTATTTTTTGTGAATTTGTAGGTGAAAAGGTGGTTCAGAACCGGTTCGATTTGGTTTCGAAAAAGCAAACTCGTATTTTTACGAAATTAAGAATCTTGAAAATTTCGTTTATTCAAAAAATGTAATCGAATGTAGACATAGCCCCTAATGTGACCTATATATAATCAAAGATACAAAAAAAAAAATACTTTAAATGCACAAATTAGTATTGTGTATCCTTAATAATTATTTTATAATATTCAGTACATATTTATATATTGCCAGCTTTATGTATTTAAAAATATGCTACCTAGTGCACAAACTACACTTTATTATTATATCGTTCTTAAACATTTGAATGAACTGTCAAATGTAAAATATACAAATTTGATTGTAAAACAAAAATCGGTGTTAAGTTTATGATAAAATGATTGTGTACGTATGTGAACAAAATGGAACGCTGTATTGTTTTGACGAAATGATAATATGTATATTGAAAAATATATAATAGTCACGAATGTGGCACTAAAGTTTAAAAAACGTTAATGTCGGATATAGTACTCATAAATAGAATTTTGTGTGTTTAATTTTGTGGTTGACTCATGGTTACATTTAGTAGTATCCATTCAGTTATTCTAACTGAAAATGTTCTCTGTTGGTAAGAATTAGGTCAAAAAAGTTACAGAATTGATACCATAAAGTTAAATAGCATTTAAAAGTAACTATGTATAGTAAAATAATAGTATAGTGCAAATCAAAGTCATAATAACTTCATTTTAACTAAAATTTGACATTAATTGATAAGAAAATAACATAAATTTAAAATTTATTTAGATATTATTTATTGTTATTATAATTTGTTGATTGGAAATACTATTTTTTACAATGTAATTATTGTTATCTAATAGTAGGAAAAATGATGTTTTAGATTAAAATTTATATTAGATTTATTAATTAATACTGGTTTTTTGTTACTGAGCACTGGAGTGCATTTTATTAAAGTAAAATTATAAATATTTAAATTGACTGTTGTTGTTGATGATTTCCTTTAAACTTGTTTGTATTATTCAACTTTTTAGTATTCAAATTTTATTCACGACAAAAACTATAAATTTAATCATTAAGTTATAATTTTGTATTTATATATAGTTTTATTGTTTATTTAGGTTAATTGCTGATTCATTACGAAGAGCTATGGAATAAATACAGAATGTAATGGAAAGATCAGTTGAAAAAATCGAAATCAATTTTGTTATTTAAATTTTCGAGACTGAAGATTCTAAATTATCAAAACTGTTGCCGTATAAAAACAATTATATGGATTAAATAATGACATCACTTTAAGAAGGTAAAGTCTGCCTCTCTACACTGCGACTCAAAGAAATTTATTCGACCTAAGCTACTAGTATTTGGTTAATTGATACCAAGATTCAGAATTTTCCTGACAACCATACCCGAGATTTCGTGAGGACTCAGAAATCTCCTACCCATTAAACAATTTCTATTTCATATATAAAGCGATTAAATTCCATATAGAAGTGATTATAAAATTTTTAGAGAATTTAAAAGTTATAACGAGTTATCTAACATTTGTTTTAATTAGTAAAAGTATGTAATTATATATTTTTTATTTCTAGAAAATTTTGGTTTATAATTTATCTAATTAGTAAACTATATTTTATCTAGAAATCTATTAAAATCGGTTTTTTTTTTATGTCATTCCAATGGAAAATAACCACATTATCTAAAAATGTATAATAAATTCATTGAACTTTAACTTCCATAAAAACAAATGTATGATAAAACAGACAACAAAGCAAAAACAATGTACCATAACAAAACTGATTTTAGTCACATACACCATATTCCAATGCCGCTAAAATATCCTACAAAAACAATAAACAAGTTTACCGGCTGCCATATAATTCTTAAAATTGTGATTAAAAAATCCCAAAAATCACGCTCAGAATAAATGATAAATGATGTCACAAAAAAGAAAAAAAAACTAGATTTAAAATTAGTTCTTAAAAACAGTTTTTCAAAAATATAACATTAAAAAAAAGCTGCTAACTAGGGGGAGCAGATAACTCATAGTATGTTGTTTAACAGCGATTTATGTCCAAAAGTTTTTTGTAATTAACATTATCTTTGTAACAAACAGTGGTTTCTTCAAAAATTGCTCATCTTTATTATTTATTGATTTAATTTTATATTTTTATTTGTTTAATAATAAATAATATTATTAAAATAACTATAATAAGTATAAATATGCGTAATCACGAATCCAACCTGTGTACAAAATTTCATTGAAATTGAATAATATTTACCATATGTTCTAGAACATATGAAATATTAATCGGAAATTTTAGCATGGACCCCCTCAGGCTACTAACTTCTACCTTAGTCTACACATGCGTAATCACGAATCCAACCTGTGTACAAAATTTCATTGAAATTGAATAATATTTACCATATGTTCTAGAACATATGAAATATTAATCGGAAATTTAAGCGTGGACCCCCTCAGGCTACTAACTTCTACCTTAGTCTACACATGCGTAATCACGAATCCAACCTGTGTACAAAATTTCATTGAAATTGAATAATATTTACCATATGTTCTAGAACATATGAAATATTAATCGGAAATTTTAGCATGGACCCCCTCAGGCTACTAACTTCTACCTTAGTCTACACATGCGTAATCACGAATCCAACCTGTGTACAAAATTTCATTGAAATTGAATAATATTTACCATATGTTCTAGAACATATGAAATATTAATCGGAAATTTTAGCATGGACCCCCTGAAGGTATTAACTTCTAACATGGCCAACACATGCATAATCAGAAGGTCTACCTTTGTGCCAAATTTCATTAAAATCAGATAATAATTACATGCTATAAAACACGTAATTATATAAAATTCGGAAACTAAAACTGTTTTCTAGGAACCCCCTGAAGGTCTCCAAATTTCAGGAGAGCCAACTAGATCCCAAAATTAGCCTATATATAAAATATCTTTGAAATCGGTTAACAATTACTATATGCTGTAGAACATATAAAAAAAAAAAATTAAAAATTAAATCGGAAATTTAACATGGACCCCCTAATCCTACTAACCTGTAATTTGGTCAACCAATGTAGAATCATGAACTCAACCTGTGTACCAAATTTCATTGAAATCGGATAATAATTACAAGCTGTAGAGCATAAAGAAAATATTCTTCGGAAACTAAGTTGCTCATATATTAGTTTCCCATGAACGTACTGTACCTACCAACTACAAATTTGTGGAGTATCAAATAGATAACTAAATGAAACTGTGTGTTCAATATCATTGAAATTGGGTGAAAGGTACGGTAGATATAGATAGTTGAACTTATGAAAAGTAATTACGGATTTTTACATGGACCCACTGAAGTATTGACTTCAAATTTTACAGACACCAAGTACATACGGAAACTATCATATGTACCAAAATTTATGCTAATTAGATAAAAATTACTATATGCTCTAGAGTATACGAAATTTTAATCGGAAATTTTACCAGGGACCCCCTGAAGTTACAGACCTGTATCTTGGTAGGCTTGTGGACAATCATGATACCAACCTATGTTTTAAATTTCATCCAAATCTGAGACATGAAATTTTTTTTTACATTTTCCCGAAGAACAAAAACACGTAGGTTGCTACATAAATGGGGAAATCTAACATGGTCCCACTGAAAGGATCGATCTCATCTTGTACCGGCACCTGCGCGAGGTATGTTAGAGCCTGTGTGCCAAATTTCATTAAAATCGGACAAGCGGTTCTAGGAGATGTTGCTGCGCACATAAAAAGCGTACGCGTACGCGTACGCGTACGCGTACGCGTCCCCCGGACACTTTTTTTTTTTTGCATTTTCGGACTCCCCGACCTCGGAAACGCCTAGAAAAAAATTTTGAGCGAACTTTTTTTTTTGACCATCCAACCCATCACCAGACTTCATAGTATTTCATACTATTCGTAAAATTCAAATTTTTATTATATAAAATTTTGTTTTTATTTGAATAAAATTTCCCTGATGCTCACAGGTGCTAGCAAGCTGTACGTTACTTATATATTTATGTATGTAAAACTTGATCAAAACAACTTAAGAAAAATTTTAATTAAAAATTCAAATTTTTTAAAAAAACAAAACTCGTTTTTATTATTTTATTCAAATTAATTCAACACAAGCTGATCAGCTGAGCTCTATACTTCCACAATAAAAACAAAAATTCAGGGTAAAATCGTATCGACTATAAATAGAATCACAATATCGTGAAATGAAAACATTTGTAAAAATATTATCGTAGTGAAAACTTATATCAGTATAAATTTTTTTTTGGTTTTTTTTAAAATTTTCATAATTTTTAAAAACCTAACATAATTTGAGCACAAACAAAAAAAAGCGTTGGTGTCAATGAGAAACAACCAAGCAGACTCCAAGGAAAAGTTATTAGCAAATATTAGGTACAAAAAAAATTCATGAAAATATTTAATATTAATTTTGTAATTTAAATAAAAAACTAATTATTATTTTTTTTTTTTACACAGTTTGTTGAAACATTTGTCATCAAAGAAAGGATCGCGTACAGGAAATTCAGGAAATTGTTTAGAATTTTCAATTCTAAATTTCTTACAGCACGTCCCTTGAACTAAAACTGAAACGCAATTTTTGAACGAAACAACACAAACACATCATTTGAAAAATTATTAAATCATTTATATATAAAAAAAATATTATTAATTCACAATTTTTAATTCAAATATTTGAGAACTTCAAAGTTAATAATTTTACTATAATTTTTTTTTGCTAAAAAATAATTTAAATATAAAATGGTTCATAAGGCTAGATCACAAAAAACAATTGCTAAAGCTGTCAGCCCAGTAAGAAACTTTGAAAAAAGTCCACATCAACATAAACAAGTAATTACTACTGTTGCTATGCAGAAGAAACCAGTAGTAAATTCTGGTGTTATTGCCGCTGATCAGTGGAAATATAATAAAATGTGTACAAATAACCGAGAAGCTTTTAATAACCTTCATTTTTGCTAAAACTTTATTTGTTTTTTTAAAATACAAATATTAATAAATTTTATAAATTAATCATTTTTTTTTTCTTTATGTTTTGTAAAAACAAATATGGCGGAAATTATTTTTATTTTTTATATCATTTTTTAATATTCAAAAAAACAAAAAAAAAAAATTGCATAAATTAAATAACATAAAATGAAAATTATTATTGTGTTTGTGTGTTTCAAAAGAAAATTATAATATTAAATTATATTTTTTTTTTTATATTTTTGGTTTTTATAATTAAAATGTTTTTGGTGATTTGTATATTTTTGTTTTGAACAGTTACACTGAAAGAAATTATTAGAATTGTTAAATATAGTTTTAAAGTGTTAGAGTAAAATCTGCTTTAGCAGTAGCCCAAAACTTGTAGTTTGTTATAATAGTGCTTTTTTTTAATAGAATATTTAATCATTTCAAGAACGTTTACAAAATTTCACAGTTTAATGTGTAAACAAAATCAATGGGAAAGCGAAATGTCATAGCAAATCTCGCCATACGCCATCATATATTTAAATTAGTGTATAAACAAGACAAAAATGTCGAAATTTCCGCTAGCGGAAAATTAGTCTTATTTCATATTTTTTTCGTACGTAACGTAAAGAGTGCAGCTGATTATGCACATTTATCATAATCAGATTCACGCTTTTCGTTAACAAAAATATATAAAGTAAGACTAATTAAAGTAAAATTTAATTTTTAAAATTAGAAGTTTTTAAAATTTGTATTTATAAAAAGAGATTTCGACGAAAAGTTAATCGAAAAGGAAAAATACATGAACTTATTTAGAATTTAAAGCCGCTTGATTTCTTCTTTGTTTTTCGTTATGGTTGCGTTTATAAAAGGAAATTCTTTATTCGCTTTCACCATTGGCCTTGGTTCTGTTTACATTTATAACTAAATCTAGAATGTTTTTTTTTTATTGTGATAAAAACTTTGTGCGAATTTTTTATTGATATCGGATAACAATTATTACATATACGCAATGCGATTACATGATATTTAATATTAGCTACTTCTAATATTACATGCATCAACTAATTCAAGAAAATAACTTGTTTTGTGCCAAATTTCATTCAAATATGAAACTAACTTCCAGTACTATGACTTATGAGATAATGTCAGCAGGTTCAGGCAGTATAAGACTTAGCAGGTTCAACCATTAAAAGACGCTTTTGAAGGATATGTTTGTTATTATGAAGCACTTGTCAATTGGCACGAATTAATCACAATGATTTAATTTAATTTATATAAATAGTTCTGCAAATAGATTTTATACATTTTGAGGTACCCTATTCATTAGAATTAGATAATAACTATGACTATGACGAAACATTCTGTACATTTCATGTGAAATTCTTTACGAAATTTGTATTGTCACACAATTTTTACTAATGCCATTTTTACTATTATGTTTTTTCGGCTCACATTGATTTAATCTAGTTGATTAACATTTCTATTTCTACTACCTAATTAGCATGTTCGATAATAAGTTCTAGTAATAGTAAATTCTGATATAAGATCGAGAAATGTTCATTAAGTTAAAAGTATTTGCATTTTTTTAAATACGGACGTCAAGATCACTATTAAATTTCAATTCTCTCATATGCAAAATGATTTCATTTAAAATATCTACAAATACTACCCAAAATTCTGTTTATTAAAAAGAATGTAACGAAATATATTATTGTTCCAGTTAATTTTTTAAAAGGTGAATGATACCATTAATCTGTACGTAAATAAATTAATTGCCAACCTAACATTATATGTATGGTTAATATGAAAACAAATATAACGTAGTAATAATGAATGTGTCATAATTAGGGACCGGATTTTTATGCATTTAAAATATCTAAATATGAATTTCAAGGTGAAATATTTTTAAAATCATAAATCAATTTTAATATGAAATAATACTTCCTTCAGTTTTTAAAAGATCTTTTGCCAATCTGTATAACAAATTCTTGCAGTGATTCCTTGAATTTTTAGCATTGACGTAAACTTGTATCAAATTGAAACACCTCAAAATAACAAATGACAGATTTCAACATTAATAAGCTAGTAAACCAAATAACGAAAATTACCGACGCATGCAGTTTAAAAAAATTCGAAATGTGTTAAAATTTTTCCGAAATATCATTTTCGTTTGTTATTTCGAAATGAAGTATTGAAAATGCATATTTATTGCTCAAATATGTACAAACATAAGAATCCCAAATAACTATGAATTTGATGAACATAATTTGTCTTATAACCTTACTCGATATTATGTAGTGACTAGAAATATGTTTTAACATGGAAATCCTGTCCCTAGTAACAATATTAAAATGTTTACATGAAATTTGTTTTTTATATCGTAAATTTGATAATATTTATGATAAATTCGCATATACTACTAATTTTGTAGGAACAATCAATTAATTGATTTATATTTTTATTAATTAATTAAATCATATTTTGCAATATATTTTTTTTTATCAATGCCATGATATTAATTATATTATTAATTCAATTTGAAAAGAACTAAAAACTATAAGAAATCATTTTTTCCCATGTCCAGCAATCAAAATATAAAAAGAAAATTATAAAAATAAAACATTATCTAAATTGTATAATCTAATAGTAAATTAAATTTTATTTCAAAAATATGTAAATTTGGATATTTCATCACCCTAAAACATATTGTCAGAGTTGTATATATTTAACTCTTTAATAACTCTATTAAGGACTATCAGAAGTCAAAAGGATAATGTTTTTTATAATATACGATTTTTTTTTTTAAAAAGTTCCATAAAAATAAACACGCTAACCTTAAGAGTACAATCCACTTTGATAATGTCCTTTTTTTCGAAAAGTGATAAATCACAAAGACATGATAACATATTAGAGACAAACACGTGCCGCCCTCACATTTTTTTATATGTATATATTTTTTATTTCATTTTTAATACTCATACACGTCAATTTATATTTTCTGTTCATTATGTAGGATTGAAGAAAGGAACAAGTGCGCTATAAACCACCCCTTTTTCAAAGTTCACCTATCATTGTGTAACGTTAAGTTATTTTGATTGTATGTCCTTTTTTTGTTGTTGGGAAAATCATGAAATGGCCAAAATAAGAATTGTTAATAGCGCAATAAAAAATATAATTTTTATAATGGGATTCCATTTTCAGTTTCACAAAATTTCAATTATATTTATTTGGAAATGGCTCATTGTTCTTTCGATAGCGGAACAGATTCCGTATTCCAACACATACTTTATTACAAATAGTTTCCTTGATTAAGATGCAAATAGTTTCCTTGCCAGTTTATATTAAACATTGAACTGTCGTATACAAAGTCATAAGATGTAGAATATTCTTGTTAAGCTAAGGTTTACCTAATTATGCTCTTAATAGTGTTGAAATAATATAATTAATATAAATTTTAATAAATTTACTACTTTTAAACATCAACGCTGTTACTGCGTTATTAGATTTACAAGGATATCTAAATTTTGTCTTGTCAAAATGTTGAAAAAATTCTTTGGTACTACATACTACAATTCTTAACACATTTCTCTTTTAATAGGGTGAACTGAAAGTGACAAACCGTGGGATAACATATAACAATAAAATATTATCGTGGTGTTAAAGGGATGATATTTAACAATATTATATTTAATTAATACCAAAATTTCTTATTAAAACAATGAAAAGTTTTTTGATTTTTTACAATATTTTTTTTAATTAACTTAAAGAATTCTGAAATAATCTTAAATACCACCTGTTCCTGTATGTATAGAAAACTCAATTGAAACTTTGTGAAAGTTATAAATTTTTAATAACTTAAGTCAATTTTTATTAACAAATTTATTAAATTAATTGACTTAAATTTTAACATATTTGAAATTGTATCAATAAAACGAATTAATATAATATTATTTTAAATTTTATACATAAAATAATTTCCTAATTACGAGTAACTAGAATAACTCGAAGTGTTGCATTGGACTTGACCATACTTTTTTTCTGTCAGAGAGTTAAAAAATACAATAAAAAAGAGTCCGCGTACGCAGTATAGACCTATAATCGTTTGGCAGATCTTAATTAAATTTTGAGACACATGTTCATACATACTTCATCTTGATGTCCGTCAAAGATGGGATAGGTACATTAAGCGGCTCCATACTATAATATCAAGTTTATACCTCAGAATTGGGTGAAATTTGGTACTCAGTTTAAAGATAATTAGACGTACATGTAGCATTCAGGTCTACTCAAGTAGAGATCAGTAGTTTTAATGTCAGTTCATGCTCAAATTTTCTAATTAATTTTCATATATCTACTAGAGCAAATAATAATTATTACCTGATTTGAACAAACTTTGGCACTGATTTTATGAATTTGTACCACGTAGCTTTAGTGGGTCCCCAATAATTTTTCATTGAATGCCCTACATCGTATATAGTAATTATCACCCAATTTTAATGATATTTCATACCCAGTTTGATTTTGTTATCTTGTTGGTACTCCTTAAATTGGGATTCGGTAGCTTCTGTGTTGATTAGTGTGAAACTAATATATATGCAATTTAGTTTCTGAAGAAGTATATTTGATTTATGTTCTTAGAGCATGTAATTACTATATAATTTCAATGAAAATTGAGAAAAAAGTGGGATCGTAATCTAGTTCGCGTCTAGGGTCGGTAGTTTTATAGGATCATTTCAAAATTTCGAATTATATAACATACATTAATGATGAATGTAATAAAAGATATAAAATTGTTAACAAAACTAGGATTTTTACAAATTGTCGTTTGGCACTAATTAATTACAAATCTATGTTGGGCATATTTGCTATTGAACCTAAGTTTCTGCTCCCCCTAGTTAGCAGCTTTTTTATTTTAAATATATAAAAATTTTATTATAAATCTGATTTTATTTGCTCTACTTCCAAATCCTTTTAAAAAAATTTCCAAAAAAATAATAAATAAAAATTATAAAATCATAATTTCATATAATGAATTAATTTTTTTTTTATTATTCACCAAACTCTTCAGTTTTAGAAACGAAGAGTTATCCTTAAATTTGGTGCCATTTTTTTTTGTATTTCTAACACTGACATTTTATTAAGTTTATTGACTTTAAATTTGTCAAAAATTTCTTTAGATTTCGTGAACAAAAAATAAATAAAATTATAATTATATTGTGAAAATACGATAATTAGGGTGTGTATGCATTTGACTCTCAGTATACAGTGTGAACTTATTTATATACGGTATACCCTAATACTATAAATATCTCAATATACTTTCTTACAGTATATATATGATGGTACCATTTGTTCGAAACTGCTAAAAATTTCAAATTTCTTAAAAAGTCCAATTAAAAATATAATAATTTCCACAATTTTTTTTTTCTTATTTCGATCCATTTCCATAAGTTTTGCTGCTTTGTTTAATTAGTATTCCATTTCTGTATTTTGTCGTCCGGGTGGGTGAAGAACATAGATATTTTTTCATTTTATGTTCATAGAATTTTTGGGTTAATTTAGATGATTTTTTATAAAGGATATTCAGAAAGGAATATAATTTTTTTTTGTAGAAGGCTCTGTTTTGGACGATTTGGTAATATCAAAAATTATTGAGAGTTAAATAAAACATAATAAATGGTAACATCTGTTGATGATTATTATGGGAAGTGATAAAATATTTTAGTGATAATTTTGAACTTTTATATTTAAAAATTGTAATTTCTTGAAATTTATTAAAAAAAAATTGGTAACTCAGAGATGAGGAAATTTAAATATATGAAATATACGTTTTTTTAATCTCGCGATATGAGATATACGGTGTCTGAATACTAAAAATTGCATTTATACTCTATACTATATTCTGGATGATATTCAGCCATCAGTTTGTATATATACAACTTTATTACGTGCTTCCAATTAATTTTAAAGCAAAACTTTAGCATGGTGAATGAAAGTATTTTGTATATTTGTTTCGAATTCGAACTATCAACTTCATAGTTCCCAACAAATATTTAAAATAGTGAAAGAATACAGATGCAAACTTGAATGCAGTAGCCTGTAGTAATGAACTCAAAATATTTGGTCTTCAGGTCAGAGTTTGTTCGAAGGAAATGAGATAACAGATGAGCTGATTAGAAGGGGGCATTGATAACTTTGTGAGGCTTTATTTAATAAGTTTTACTGATAACTTTTTGGAGCTTTATTTACCCCTTGGCAAACATAAAAATCCGCGTGGATAAATGGGCAGAACAAATGAACAATCTTAAATGGATTGAGGTGAATGGTTGTGTTAACACAAAACAGTTCTGGAGAATTCCGAACGCTAAGAAAACAGGTATTTTACTATGAATGATTGTATACTAGTATTATCACGAGACACTTCATCTCGTGGAATCATGCTACAGGACCACAGTCTCGATCTGCAGCGGTTGCGAATGAGAGGAGGAATTATTGGAGTACCTCTTGTGTCATTTTCCTGCAGTGCAACAAAGAAGATTTCGACATTTAGAGTGCTACTTTCTAAATAACCTGTGGGTGAATTAAATCCTGCCAAGCTGATTACATTCATTAAGGAAGTGGGATAACCCCACTGTAAGATTGAGTTATCAAATTGGGGTGTACAACGGTTCTATATGTGGATCCAGTGTCAGAGGTCCTCCTCCTAACAAACCAACCAACCAACCATCAACTTCATAAAATTAATAATAAACTTCATTAAAGTTATTGAAAATTTGATCAATATTTACAAAAAAAAAATTTTCTTGCTAAATTTTGTTTAGAGAAATATTTGTAAGGTCGGTTATTTACTGTGGCTCACATTCACTTCCTCATGTTTTGTCTTATATTTTGCTTAATTTTTCTGGTTTCGTTGCATCCAGTCCGTGCATACTAATTCCTTTTAGCTCCTAGTGGAGCATAGTACCTCTGTGAAATATTAAACTTTAAAATTTATAAATTCATATTTTTTCAATATATGAAAATCTCTATTACAACAATTTAAATTCAACAACAACAAAAAATGTCGTCTTTTACTTTAAGATAAAAATTTATTCATTGCTAATATCCTTACAACAATACGAAGTAAAACTCTCAAAGGATTTAAAAAAAAAAAATAGATTCAATTTTTCAATCACAATACAATTTTTTTTTTTTGGTAATTTTGATAAAAAATATCCTCAAATAATCCTGATAAGAATTATACTGTTAAAAATCTATTTAAAATCTTTCAACAAGGACACAAAACGACGATATGTGTCTATATATATAAATAGTATATAATAATATTTCTTTTAAAATTCTGAACACATATATATATAAAAGGATAGGTAAAAATGAAAAATAAAACCAAATTTCTTTTGTCCAGCGATAAGAAATTTTAAAGAATCCTTTTTATAAAACGTATGAAACGTGTGCGCCCATTTAAAGTTTATATTTTCTTATTTAATGGTTTTTTTTTTATATTTTAAACTATACTTGTACATAAAAATCTTTAAACCTATCACTTTTATATATTGAAAGTGTTAGTAAATTAAATAGATCACAATCAAAAGTGAAAAAAAAAGAATTTCGTTAATAGTTTAAATCCTTTATTTGATATCCTTTTGTGTATTAAAATCTTGATTTTTTAAATGTTTCAAAGTTATAAAAATAAATTATATTTTAAAATCGATTTAAAATAAAATAAAAAAAAGCATTTTCAATTTATATGAAATATATTAAAACGTTTATCCTTTAAAACTTTTTAAATTAAACTTTTTAACACTCTCTGTTAAATGTACTAAAATTTTCTATATTGTATGTTTTTGACATGTCTTTACTGACAATAATTTTTTTTTCTATATTGTAAAAGTTGAAGAAAATTGTTATAAAATCTATAAAAATTTTCAATGTTTCATCCTTTTTTTTTGTGGTGTTATGTTGATGAAAGAACTGACTAGATTCAAAATTTCTGTGTGATATATTCCAGAAATATCGTCCTTTTTTTTGGAATTATTGAGAAAAAGTGAGAAAAATGTCAAAATTTTAATATGATGATTTTATTTTTAAATAATTTTTATCTTCTTGTTTTTTCGAATAATATTTGATAAGAGAGATAAAAATTATTTACTTGACAGGAGCAAGGAAGAAAAGGAAATATGCATTTGACATTGCGGATAAACATATATACAATATTTTTTTTTTGGTAGATTACGAAAGGACATCATGTTGAGATGTTTTAATTATGATTTTTGTGTACATTAAAGTGAAAAGCTTTTATGATTTATATTTTGTAATTCATTAAATGTTAATGTGTTAAATGGTAATTTTCCTAGAAGGATAAGAAATCCTTGAGATTAAATATTTTTTGGAAATTAAATATAGAATTTAAAGGTATTTAATAATTCATGCTGGGTAAATGTTTTAATAATAAAATGTGTATATAGATAGAAATTTTTAAGGTTAATATTGTTTTTGATTAAGGATAATTTGAAAATTCGTTAATCGATTTTTCATGTTACACAGTTGTTGACTGAAAATGAGGATACGAAAAAAAAAAATTAAAGTAAAATTTATTCAAGTTGAAGAAAAATGCATTCACATATTTTTTTTAGAAGTTTCTTATCATTGTGATATAATTAATGATAAATCTTATCTTCCACCGAAAAACTTACAAGGATAAAAAACAGTCGTAATTTTCTTTGCCAAAAAAATAAAAATTTATTAAAAAATGGCATGCAGTGTTAACGCATTTGCAAACAATTTCAGGCTTAAAAGGAAATGTAGTCGAAATCTTCAACACGTGTTAGAAATTTTATTAAATTATGATCAATGATTGCAAATCATATAATAAATTTTGTGCAAAAAATTAATAGTTATTAATATTTTATTATAATAGTATAATAAATGGATTTTTTTTTAAGGTTAGGGTGAATAAGAAAGTGTGTTTTTTATTGTGGTGTATTTTTATAATCTATTAATTGCAGATAATAAAGATATTATGTTAAGCCCATCTTTTTTTAATAATGTAGTTTTAATTTAATTTAAGAACAAAATGCAAATACACTGTGCCATTTGTACATAGCATCCAAAATGGAAATTACATGGCTTCCAAAATGGAAATTACATAGCTTCCAAAATGGAAACTACATAGCTTCCAAAGGGTTATTTTCTAATTACATTCTAGTTCACCGGATTCTAGTTTAGCACGTTCTGGTGCATAATATTCTATAATTCAGATCCTAAAATATCAAAACGATTTTAGGAGCGCTTAAGCTTGGGTTATCGACTGGTTAAGTAGACTGAACACATATTTACAAATTTAATTCAAATTTAATTTCTCTTAACATTTGCTTCAGTTTGGAACCTGTCAAATTTGAACTTTACTGATATCTGCTGGGAAACTGTTCTAAAGAGTTTTGTAGATAATACACGAAGGGGAACCCAGACAGACTCACAAATAATTAGTTGTGCAAACTTTCACCGTATAAAAAAAATTAGAAACTCGTTTATTAAGCACAAAATTATGGAACATATCGCGATTCCATAAGTGTTCCTTTTGAATTATAATTTGAACGAGTTTAATAGGAAAGTGAACCATTTCCTGTTAAACCGGCTCCGTAATCTTATTCCATCCCAATCCTTAACTCATATCATTCTCAAAGCCAATTCCTGTATTCACATCCGTTGAAGAAAATGTTTGTCAATATTTATTTGGCTACTTGTAAGCTCTCATGTTTGATGGAACTTCTCGTAAAGAAATCCTTTCTACTTCTTTTACGATGGCTTAGGTTAGTTTACTTCAATCAAATGATAAAATATAATTCAAGCTTCTGTAAGGAATAGTTCGACAATAATTTAAAAGATGTTCCAAATAGTCCTAATCTTCATTGCATTCTCTACAACAAGTTATTCTATGATTTCTTAATATATTGTTATTGTACCTGTCTGCTTCCCCCCAAGTCTAGCTTTTTGATGAAATAACTTTCTATCATTTTCAGACTTAATACACCCTAAAATAGTTTTGAACATTCTATCCGGTTTACCCACAAAAAACACTAAGTCAATTCTATTTTCCATAATTAATTTTATCAAATAATTTCATCACTTTTATAAAATTTATCATTTCTAACATCGAATTTCATCAAATATGAAAACAATAAACTATTAATTTGAAAAATTACTTTGAAAAATAGATACATTACACACACTTGTTAAACCCTTGGTAACAAATTCATTAATAAACCTAACTCTCTTAAATATTTTCCTCATTTTGAACAAATTATCATTAAGACATAAAACACGAATTCTCCCCCAACACTTAAAAAAAAAATTGTTAAAAAGGATCTTTTCATTAAATAAAAACACGCAAAGGATAACACAATAAAAATGATACACAATTATTCTTTCCGGTTGGTTGAATTTAACTTTGTGATATTTTTTACGTAAATCCCGGAAGCCGTTCAAGGATAACTATACATAGATAAAATATATAACCGATTTTATTATATATTATTTTTAACCACAGAAAAAGTAAAAACATCTAAGGATATTTATTTCCTTGTATAAAGTCAAGAAATAAAAAAATACATATTCATTGAATAAAAAAGGACATTCATTCGTAAAAGTTTGTTAAGTTTGTGTAAGGATGGGGATCAATAAAAATTAAGCGATTTTTCGTGTCACGTTTTATTGCATCCAATTTTTTTTTGGTAAGAAATTGTTTTTTTTTTTTTCGATGAATATTTTCTATGAAACATAATATTTATGAATTACTGATATCCTAAGCAAACCATATTCTTTTGGCACGTATCTAAAGTGTGTCACAAAAAAAAATTTATATACTAAGAGCATTAAAAACATTTATTGATCTTGTAAGGCAATTTTTACACTATACTTACAAATATATTTTAAGTTGTAAATATTATTTATAAATTTTATCATTAAATTCTGGAAATTTTTAAAATTATTATATTTTATAATTTTAATAATAAATGTCCAGTAATTAGTCATGGCTTTGACTGGCGACCCTTTTTACAGACAGTATAAATAATTAAAATATACAAAAATGTAAAAATATAATGAATATACGAGTAATGTCCAGTCTGCTGTGCGGTAGAATTGTTAATTGGTAAAAAGGACATTTACTCATCGCCTTCATTAGTATCGGTGATATGTCGTCAGTTGGTAGTAATAAATTTATGAAAATTTTGTAAATTATAATTTTTTGTTTAAGGATAATTTGTATCAATTAAATTCGTTAAATTGTTAGCGAAGATGTTTTTGAGCGTGTAATTTATATAAATATAATATATTTAAAAAGTTTGTTGATCCTTTAATGTTAACTTTTAAAATAGCAATACAATTTTTTTTAATATAAATTAACTTTTTTCAGTATAAAAAACTTAAAATGTAGTATGCAATCTGATAGTTAATCACAATATTCATAAATTTAAAGTAGTATAACAGCCTCAATAATATTCAAATCAAGTTTGAAATGAATTAATTTTATTCCAGATTTTTTTTTTAAATTTATATATATTCATACAAAATTTCTGTTATTATCAATTTAAGTATCTCTTTGGAAGCAATAATAATTTTTTAAAATAAAATTATGTTAATTTGAATTTGTTATTTTTTTTTTTTTTTATAATGAAAATGTATTTTATAGTTATAATATTCAAGGTAGATAATTCAAAAAGTAATATGAGAAATATTAATTAAGAATTGCATCAGAAATTTTTTTTACAGGATAAATTAATTTTTATGTAAAATAATAAATTTTTTAATAGTTTTGTTTATTTTGTGTTGAATAAATTATTTTGTTTTGATTTGGAGAGTTACGCACAAATTAATTAATATATTCAGTTTAGAAATAATAATAAAAAAAAAACAGCTGATTTGGAATCGTTAAAATTTTACATAAATACTGCCGGCAATAGATTTAGTCATTTCTAATTCATTCAGATTGTTTAAGTAGTACAATCATTTTGAATTTAAATTTCACTCTTATTTTGACAACATTGGTTTTGTTAAACGATGGTCTAAGAAAAACTCTAAAGTAAAGAATACTCAGACCTATACGACAGAAAGGTTCTTTATACATCATTTGTTGGGCATTTGCTAGAATATTATAGCCAAGTTTGGTCACCGTATTAACAAGTAAACTAAAATTCAAATCGAATCATGGAAACGTAAATTTCTAAGGTTTGCTATACGAGGATTATCATGGGTGGACAATAATAACTTGTTGCCATATTCCGACTGTCTCAAACTAATTGATTTGCTGTCACTGCAGCAGCGCAGGGAAATCTATGATATTCTATTGGTTCATCAGCGAACGTGCCTCAAACTTTCGATTACTCAGATCTGTCTTGTTTTTTGAAGACAATTTTCACGGTATGGAATGTGGAAACAAATAGCTTTCAACAAGAATGTGAAGCCTAAAGATGTAAATAAATTTCTTTAGCAAATTTATATTTTTTTTAGTGCAATCTGAAGCAAGCGATAATCTTTTGATTCAGTAATTTTACAATAATGAATGAATATGTTTTTTTACGGGGAAATCACCAATTTTATGTTTAATGTTTAATTAGTTGAATAACTAATGTCTAAGTCATCCATTGTTTGTGGGTAGTGATAAATTTTCTCAGTGTGTAGAAAAAGTGCGTTGAGATCGAGTTTAAAAAAATGGATATCCTCTTACTAATTATATCTATCTTAATCATTACAGATAATTGGTTTACTTCAATCCAAAGGTCTTAATCTTAATTCATCGTTTCCGATGATAAGAAATTTTCTGTTTTGAATTACTTGTGGATTAAAAACTCAATTATTAATAATTAAAATATAAATTTAAAATTTTATACTTTGTAATACTTATTTATATTTTTTATTAGTTCAGCCGACAAAATTATTAGCCCTTATGATTGAAATCAATTGGACTCTCATATCGCTGCGCAATTGACAATTTGGTATGTATGAAATGTCAAAAACACTTCGAATGATCGCAAACATTTGGTATTATTGAAATTGCAGTTATTTCGATTGATTTCCAGTGTTATTGACGATTTAGTAACTTTTAACGATCTGCAAATCTTATAAATTATATGGTCTTTGCTTGTACTTAAAAGGTGATTTTGCTTTTAGATAAATTTTCTAAATAGTATTTTTAATACCACAAAATCTTCTAATTATAAAAAAGCATATAGTCCTTTAATACTGTCATAACACGTGAACTATTGATTTGAACTCTATTACAATTTTGAGACTAAAGTGTTATGGTCAACTAAACGAACCAATTTAGAAATAATTTATAACTAAATCTATTTTATATTTAATTCACTAAAATCACCAAGATAATAAAAATAATTGTTATTTTTCCCGCCCTTCTATCTACATATTTATAAATTTCACACTAAAATAATAATCTTAAAAACAGATTTCTTTTAAATTCTTCCATAAAATTACTCACCCTTCAAATATTCCCACAAAATCTAATGTTTTATCAGACTAAACAACAGGCATCAGAATAATAATATCCCCTGTAATATATAAAAAAAATCAAAAGTCCTTCCTATCAACTACTTTACACACATTCCTGACGCCTACAATAACGTAAAACTTAAAAACATATAAGACAAAAAAAAAAAAAACAGCATAGTAGCAAATAAATGTAATATGCCACAAACAATGTTAATTAAGGATTACATAAGACTCTGATGTTCACACTTGTTGTTTTTAGTTGACTGAACATTAAAATCCCTTCTTAATAAAGATTCACATTATTGTGCCGGGAAAATATGGATTTATACTGAAACCCGTATTCGTACTCTCGTATATAGAAAATATGACTTTGATCAAAAAAAAAATATTGTTTATCAACTAAAATTTTTTCGTTATTACATGAAGGATAAAGTGGCAAAAAAACAATGGGGGGTTCACATTGCACAAACATTAATACGTAACATATTTTCCATTTTTCAAACAGTGCGTATATATATAGAGTAGAACATCCTTTAATATACTAAAAAGGATGATTTGATTTTTCTGTTGTTAGCAAAAATTATGAGTGTTAAAGTTAAATCGTGTCAAAAAAGAATAATGAAAGAGATTATGATTTACAAAAAAAAAAATGTGTATAAAATAATTACAATTTAAAAAAAAAAGTTAAGTTAGTAAAAGTTTTGAAATAAATCAAGCTTGTAAAATAAATTTTTTTTTGTAATATTTTTTGTAACGATTAATCATTGAGTTATGGAGGAGCAAAGAAATTAAGAATTTTTAAAATATAATGTTATCATATGATTTATTAATGATGACATCAAACAAGCATTAAATTTTATAATTCAATTCGATTTGAATATTGCTTTTGGTATAAAATTCATCAAGGAGAAATAATCATTGTAAGTACTTGATTTATTGGAGACAAATATGCTACAAAGTAGTACCATTTTCGTATTGATAAAATATACATAATTGGGCTGCAGCTAGTGCAAGTATTTGTAAATATTTTTTTAAGTAATGCGTTGTTCTGCTTCTGAGAAGCTTCGTAATATTTTGTTCGTCTTATTTTTATATATTATTCCTCCAAAATAATAAAGAGCTTATGGATTTATAGAAATGATTCATTTTTATAGGAACCTGAAAACTTTTCTAATTTACAATTATATCTTTAGTGTCGTGACTCTAATTTCTTAATTATACT
This sequence comes from Rhamphomyia laevipes, assembly GCA_963920725.1. Lineage (NCBI taxonomy): Eukaryota > Metazoa > Arthropoda > Insecta > Diptera > Empididae > Rhamphomyia > Rhamphomyia laevipes. The sequence continues at coordinate 23,373,628 of OY987258.1, read as the reverse complement.
AAATATCCAGACAATTTTATATTATAATATCTATACAATAATATAAATTCATAAGCCATTTATTAAATAGAACTTTACTTACAAAAAACTAATTTCGATAGAAACAATAAAGATTATTTATTAACTTTTTCTATTCTCCAAAATACTGTCTGTTTTCTGTCTATCGTATTGAAGTCTTCCGGAAATTAGAGCTATCATACATAAATTTGAACAAAAATTGGAAAAAAAAACTTTTACTTCACTTTATATTTTTGTTTTATTGCTAAAAACGAAAATTGATTCCTTTTCACAAAAAAACTGATTTTAACTTCCGTGACAGTGGTAATCAATTTCTTTTATAGTAAAGGTGAAAGTAATCGAATAAAAAAAAAACGAATATAAATTGTGGAAAATAATGAAATGAAAGGATAAAGAAGAATAAGGATGAATTTTCTAAAGAATTTGTTATTATATACTGTCAAAGAATTAAGTAATACTATTAATAGAAACTTCCATTAATTACTTTGTAAAACTACCAAAAATATCTGATTAAAAAAGTATTCTTATAAAAACTATTCCCATATGAATTGTATGTGGGATATCCTTTAAATATATTTTATAGAACTAAACAGAATATTGAAAATAATCAATCTATTTCATGTTCATATGCCAAGGACATAATAATCTTTCAAATCATTTCTATAAAATTTTTCAAAGAAATTTAATATTGATAAAGGGTTAAACGGATCCATCCATTTCATTTTTTCGAAATTTACAATCAATTTCCTAATACATATTATATATAATTTAATATGGTTATAATTTTTTTTTGATATTATCCTTTTTCTGATTCTTAATTGCTTTCATAATAAACTCATTTTCATCATATTTCTTTTATGACCACGCAAATTTTCTAAATGACATAACAATAATCACTAAAAATATCATTTTCATCCCTCATCCTTTTTAAACGTTTTATTATTATCCTTCATTGTTTAAAGCAATGAAAATTTATGTAATATATTAGGAGGGGGGATTGATTGGTTTGTTGTTCAATCTTTAATGGATATAATATACAATATAATATTAAACTCCAAGTAAGGGTCAAGTACCAAAGAATTTTGTATTAAAGCGATTGAAGACAATGTAATACACATAGTATGTAATGAACGTTTGTTTCAAGGACTGAAACTGATGGTTTTCGATTATGATTTATTGACGCCCTTTGTATTTGATGTCCTTCGGTCGCGACTAATAACAATAGAAAATATATTATTCGCGCGTATAGTAATAATTTTCACCCCCATTTTGAGTGGAAATTGTTTTGAAATAATACTAATAATAATGTAATAATCGTGTTCAATATATAATTTTCTATTTATTTTTTTTTGGAAATTATATTGAAATTTATGGTTATATTTAAAGTTGGGGTGAAAATGATATTTTATGTTTGTTTGAATAAATTTATATCAATTTATGATAAAATTGAAGCTAATTGAAAAGAAGATTTTGTTGAGAATTTATAGGAATTTAGGAAATTAGTTATAGTTACATTAAAAAGTTACTACAAATCTGAATAATTTTGAACTTCATAAAACTGAAGTATGGCTTGTGTCAAGAATTGATGACTTAATTAGAGGTTTGAGTTTAGATAGAGAATTAATTACTCCCGATATTGTGTTACTGATTATAACAAATAATTCATGAAATTAGCTTCAAAATTTCAGACCTTTACGATCTAAACTTGTCGGTTGTAAGTTTGAAAATTTGATTGTAGCTAATTACAATTTTTTAACTTTTCATTCCATCGCAATACTTTTCCATAACTTTTCATAACTTTTCATAAAATTATGGTAAATTATGTTATATAGCAAATATATATAAAATTTACATTATTTGAAGTTAGTCATCAGCTAAAACCTTTGATTTAAATGCCATTAATTTAATATTGAACAACAGATACTTGATTTATATTTAAAATAATAATTTATCTCAAATTTAAATTCTTTTAATCTTCTATTCTATAACATTGATTCCATTAATTCTTTTTCTATATTATTTCTAATTAGAATCATAAAAATAATAATTTTATAAAATTGCATACCTTTAGGAAACTTAAAATTATGTGAAAATTCACCACATATATTAATTTTAAATTTTCTTCCCAGAAACATAATTTATGGAAAAACGTTTTTTCTTTGAATACGTATTGATCAAATTAAACTATTATCTTCAAATTTTATGAGTTATATTTTTAATTCACCCTGAATTTAACTAAATATTAAAAAATAAAAAGTTTTACCCTTTTTTCCAAATATTTCTCAACTAATAATTAAAATTAAAGAACATAAAACATCCTTAAAGACATGCACAAAGGAAGTGGGTAAATTTAAATGTTACTGGCATTTGCAAATAATTTATATGAACAAAAATATTAATTTTTCTGGCTATGGAATTATCAATTTTCCATTTGAAAAAACCTTAAAAAGAAAATAATATTTAATATTTAAATAAATTTAAAATAATAATTTTTTACTTATTTTAGATCACCTGCATCCGACAGGATGACACGAGACATTTTTTAACGCCTATTATAACAAATTTATATAATTTCAAGGACATTAAAATAAGATATCGTATCTTCTATGATAAATTAGATTTAAAATATTGCACCTTTTTGACTTGAAACTCGCGTGTCATAAAATCTATATAATGTATATAAAAAATATTCTTCACGCCTCCTTCCCAGCAAAAAGCGACCCTTCTTCAATCCAAATAAAAAAAACATTTATTATACATATTGTGCACGGCATTTATATGCATCCGTTTTGGCCATCACCCTATCTTTTTTTCGATACAGGATAATAATTTTATAAACATATTTTACAACAAGGATACAATTTAATAAATATAATAATATTTTTTTTTTAGTACGACAATCATGTTCGCGACATTATAGATTATCAGATGACAATTTGCAGCCCATCAAAATGTAATTTTCCGCTTATCCTTGCGACAGTATTATTACTTTCTGCCGGTTATCGTTATTTTTTTTATATTTTGATTCCTTTTGGAGTAAGAAAATTGTGTATGAACAAAAATAAAACAAGCAAGGATAAGATATGTCAGAATGACTTCCGACAGATGTTAGACATTGTTTTGTATAAGGAGTAAATATTATTATACGAGTACTATATAACTGAATTATTGTTGTTATAAAGGACAAAAAAAAAAACAAAAAAATGTGAATCCTTTTTTTTGTTTAGTGTGAAGGGTGAACATTTTCTGGAAAATTATGATATAATAAGGACACTTAAAAAATTGAGGGATCATTTAAGTTAAATATTAAATTGAACTTAGTGTTAATGTATTTATATTAGTTAGGTAATTGTTTTAGGACGAAGGATTACTGGAAAATTGAAATTTCTATATAAGTATAAATGATAGCTTATTTAATATTCCATCTATTAAAAGTAGGATTAAAGGATTAATTGAAATAATTATATAATTAATGGCGTGGGAATATTTAAAGTCCAATGTTTTCATACCGATTACAACGAAAAATCAATGGATAAGTCACTGATAACCCATAAAAGAACGAATTTACCATTCTTTAACATGGAACATGGCATAGCATCTTCGAATTTGTTATAAAATAAAATATTCAATAATAAACTAGAATTCAGATCACAGTTGGGATTACTGAGTTACATCACTCTGTGTGGTCAAAAAGTATCTTAACACATTAAAACTGGTAAATCAAGGACATTTTGTCAAAAGGAGACCGAACTGGAACGTAGACAGCTCTACGATTCATCATAATAATGTGGTATTGAAAGTGATATGTAATATATATATAGTACAGGCTTAAAGATTGGTTTGTAATTGAAATGAGAAGCATGCTTGACAATTAGGTTTCTTCCATCAGAATTAAAGCTAAACTAAATTAAATTGAAATTAATATTTACATTAAATTTTTATAAATTGAAGCGGAACCCTAGAAATTAAAAAGAAGAAGTTATTTTCAACCTGTTTTCTACTTACTCGACAAAATGTTGTTGCTTTCAACATATTCGACGAATTTCTTAGTTAAAGCGCTCATGAAGATTAAAAAATTACAATTTGTAAAGTAAGTTTTCCAATGAACGTAATTTAACATAATTATAATTCATTAGTTAATTTTTGAAAATACTTTCCAAGTACATAAAGGTCTTGCCAAATCAAAGCGAACTCTTCGCACTTCAGCGAATTATTCTCAATTGCAGCGAAATGCTACACTGCCGCGAAATATTGAAAGCGTATCATAAACATAATTTGACATAAAAAAAAACAACACGTATCATATTTTGAATAATTTTTATAATATAATTTATTAGGCGCTAATATTACATCCATTAATATTATTTTCAGTAATAATTTTTTACATGTGTACCCAAATTTGAAAATTATTTTATTTTCGCGGCCGCATTTACTAATAAAACTTTTTTCAAGCGAATAATTGTTGTATTTAAATCCGCTGCTGAAGAAATCGCTGCAAAATGCTACGGAATTTGTATTGGTATGGCTGTTTTCATAAACCACTGAATAAATAAAGGATGCGAATAATTCCCTCGCTGTCGCTGAGACCTTAAATTTGATGAAAATGCGAAACATATTCAATATATTTTTAAATTTACGAATTGGAATACAGTGGCTCTCAGATTATGCTTTTCATTTACCAAAAACGACAACAAAAAAAAAACTTTTAAAACATTGAATATTATATTTTGCTGGCGTTTTAAGAAGAGATCATTAAGCGGAACAAAAGACCGGAATTGTTATGTGATTGAATAGTTTCATCTTATGGCCAAGAACTGAAATCAACTATAAAAATCTTTACAATCAACAAAAAAAAAATACCGTGTTAGTTGTAAGCAAAAAATTGTGATAAATAAAAGATAAAAAGATGTACAGGATGTTCCTGCAGCATTGAATAAACCTTTTAGATGGACTCGGCTCTATATTCAGTCTGATGTACAAAAATTAACATCCGTTTATTAACAATTGAGTTTTTTTTTTATTTATATCAACATTTATTTCAGCTATAATTGAAGAATATCCAAAATAAAAATGTTTATACTTGAAAAGTATAACGAAAGGTAGGTTTTAAAAAAGGTTTGTAGTACAGGCACAAATTTTGTAATCCAGAAATTATTAATTTTTATTTTAATTGAAAATTTCTTAGGTTGGATTACTTTGGCTTAGATTAATTCATGTTAGGTTTTGATAAGGTTTGTCGACCTGAACACATGGAGACACAAAATAGAAAGTTTAAAAATTTATTTCCTTCATTTCGTATATTAAAACATTCTATCACCAGAAAGGCCTAGTCACAAACTCAAAGATTTAAGTAAAATTAACTTTTAAAAATTACCAACATATTTCAATTAAGCTATTTTATTATGATGAAAGTATTTATCAGTTATAAAAGGCCATTCACAACGGGACAATACACCATTTTTAAATTGGTACTTTAGTAAAATTCAATTGCACTCAACATCAAAATATGAAAAAATATTTCCTTTTATCAAAATTTATTTAAATAAATGTGAATTGGTAGAACCTTTTCAACCTCCTGCTAGGACAGAGGTCAATTCTATGTTTACATATATCTAATTTTCATTTCTTCAATAATGACATTTTAAATTCTGGATGATGAAAAAATTTATACAATATTTCTTGTTATTATAAAATTTTTCTTTGATCCCAAAAACTATATTTAAGGTGTCAAAATTATTTATCTTACGTATGTCCATTTTTGCACTGCTAATATTGTGTGGCTAGCCATAAAGTGTATAGCTAGTAGCCATAATAGGTAAAAAAAAACTTTTAAGGTCACGTGTTAAGTTGAACGCTGAAGTGTGACATTTTAATTTAAAAGTTGTTATTATATTCGTTTTTATCTTCTTTTTATTTAACCTCACTTCTAAGAGAGAGGTTTTGTTGCTGGGGCAGTTGATGGTTTTTTTTTTTATAAAAAATGAAAGATTGTTTGAGATCAAAAATTGAAATTAAAAAAAAAAAAAATATAAAAGGAAATAAAGTAACAAAATAGAAAAGAAATTATTTTTAAACGCACGTGTCCTTTATGGTTTTTCAGTTTTCGTCCGGTAGAAAACTTTTATCCCTCCGATAAAATTTTAAAAGACAGTTAAATAAAGTTGTGTAAAGGAAATGTAAACAATTTTCATTTGACAATTGCTTTTCTTTAAGAATTTCATAGAATGTGTATCTATATACTACACAATACTTCACTTTATTTTAGTGTTGTTGTATACCTTAATTAATGAATCCTCAGAAGATTTATTGTTCTTCTTTTTTTCAACTTTATGTTCGACATTATTGTAAAATTTATGTAAAACTTCTCCCCAATATTTTAGTAGTACTAAAATGTAATACAAAATTTATAAGTTTGTCGAGAACGTATAAATAATACCAACTTTATGGACAGGATACTGATTCTTATGCTATCCACTTTTGTCTGTTTTATTTTGATTTTACTAGGATTTAGTTCTATGGTTATTACAAAAAATTTTATTTATTATGATTACAAATATTTAGCATAATTGTAGATAAATTTTTAAGAAGCATCGTCAGTTTAATGTCCCCAAAATCTATCCATCATCCAACCAACTGAATATAGTTTTAAATTGACTAATTGTACTTCAATAAGTGATGGTAACCCGAAAATATTTTGGTATGGCTATTTATTTTTTTATTAGTGCCAAATAAATTTCCTTACAGCTTCGGGTTCGGTTATGTAACACAATATCTTTTTACGTTACGGCATAACGTTACTTAAAGGTTCACTATAAATTAAAAAAAAATAATTACTTTAATAAAACGTTTTATTTTATAGTTCAAAAGTGATTTTTTTTTTGGTTAACATTAATAAGTAAATTAATTGAATTAAAAAACAATAACAAATTTATAATTAAAGTAATTATTTATCAAAAAATTAATTTTAACAGAAAAGAATTAGTTCGATTGAAGATCATTTTTTGCCACTGTTTCAAATATCCTGATTTTAAATACTCAAATAACATTATTTCGAAAATATATGTCCTTGATATTTAAACTATAAGTTGAACAAAACAAAGTTATGTTTTTATGATTTATGGAATGGTAGGAAACCAACATTTCAGCAGCGTGATTTTACGTGAAATGATATAATTTTACTACATTGCATTTGAAAATAAATTGTAACCGACAATACCAGAAAACCAAAATAAATAATAACGTTATTGTTATAAATAATGTTATTGGAAAATTCGAAATAAATTCATGGGTACGAATATCGTTATGATAAAATAACGTTATAATTTGGTTATATCGTTATGACTTAAATAACTTTTGCCAAAACTGCTTCCAATTCAATTATACATTATATTTATTTATAGCCGCCATTTTGGAAATAATTAATAGAACAAAACAGAAATAATAACAAAACATTCTAAAAGATTTTGAATTTTATAAAATTTGTGTTTAACAAACCCCTCATTTTAATACATAAATCTTATCATAAAATTGTTATTTCTTTTTTGTTGTTGTGTGATTGTTTGTTAAGTTGGAAGCATAAATAAGAAAACAAATACAATAAACTTTGTCACCCAACAAGAACAATTATTACAACAAAAATAATTTCATTACAGATTTTCTCTGAATGGATGCAAAAACGTAACGAAAATATGGCAACAAATATTACTGAAAATTATAAATTGTAAAATTATTATTATAATAAAAAATATATTTTTAAACTAGAAAATTTGTTTAGAAAAGATTTAGAAGAACATTTTATTATTTATTATGTTTTGTCAAATGAAGAATAGAAACATAATATTTTTGTAAATTACTTGTTTTTTTTTGTTATGTTATATGTCGAAAACATATTCAAAGGAAATTGCAATTAGTAAGGCATAAAAGCTGATGATGGCTTCACAAAAAGTGGGTAATTTTATGATAAATACAGAGAAGAATAATTTGAAGAAGATTGTATTAAATATTATATTTTACATATATAAATATATATATATAGAAAAATGTACATTTTAATGGCTTCCAAGGTAATTGAAAAATAAATTGTAAGAAAAACTGTTTTTTTGTAATAATTGTAAATATATTACATTTTTAGTGTTTTACTGACTACGAATTTCTGCTACTCTATTACGAATAAATTTACGTGAATACGTAAGTTAATTTTTTAAGTTAATTTCTTGGAAATTTGAATTTATTTATTATTTTTCGTGAGATATTTAAATATATCTTTCAATGAATATACTCTAAATAAATGTAAAAAGAAGTTAAATATTCATTTATATTTTAACACTATGATTGCTACTGCAGTCATAAATAACTGATACTTTAGTTGTACTCAATTAACAATGGAAATTGTACTGCTTTGTCAATATTAGAGAGTTTTAGTGATGCCATGAATCAACTATGTAAATAAATTATATTTTTGTGCCATTCATTATTTTGTCATTATGTGACAGTGAAGCATTTATGGTAATTTACGGAACTATAGCTCTATTTTTATATTAGTAACGTTTATTCTCTTCCACGTTATTTTAGGCTGACCCTAAAATGGACAAGTAGTAATAGTTGCATACCGTTTAATATTATTCATATTTTTGGACTGTGTGACCAATCAACTTCTATTTTCGTCACTTAACGGAGAAGATATTGCATTTATAAATATCTTGGACTGAAATAAAATTAGTTAGATGAAATGGAAGTTAAAAATACATTGATAATATATTCTTAAATGTAATTTAAAGCAATATAAGCTGCTAATATAGGCAGTGCATCGTATAACTTGTATAAACATTAGTGATTTGTAATAAATTGTATATAATTTTGACATTATTTGGTAGATTTATTTGGAAACCACTGTACACTGTACTACAATCAACTAAATGCCAAATTTTCATTCAAATCGGACTGGTATTAAGGGTCAATCCCACCAAAAACAGAAACAGAAACTTTTTTTTTTATTATTTTTTAAAATTACGATATTTTCCAATTTACAGGGTTTTCAGCTAAAAATATATTTGTAAAATAATATTAAATAACAAACAATATTTGTCTAATTTATTTTACTGTTCCCATTGACGTTCAATATAATTCAGTACATTGAACTTACACGCTTCAAATTTTCCGGTAACAACTATATCAACTATAGAACTGCACAATCTTTTATCATAGTAGTTCACACTGGAAATATCATCGCGTATAATTAATTACGTAGATTTTACGGAACTTCTAGACCAATTCCTCGTAAAATTAATATGCCAACATTTGACATTAACATAATTAGTTTTATAAATGGTGCAGAAAATGTAATGGAAAATAGAATATAAAAAAATATTTTGTTATCAACTTTTTAATATTCAGTTTTGCAATATTTTTCTTCTTACTCTGTTGAATTTATTACAATCTTATTACACAATTCCTATAACAAAAATATTACAATTTTTATCAATTCTGATTTATATCAAAATTTATGGCATCACATGTTGTTCAAATAATAAAAAAAAATGTCTAAAAATTATTTTATGTTGTATATTTTGCTTGTTATCCTTTTTTTTTGTGAAACTCATATAACAAAAAGTATTAAATTGTTATAATTTGTGATTTTGGTTTGTGCCAACTTAAAATCATGTATTAAAATTATGGCATCAGATATTGGATTTGCCACAAAAAAGAATTAAATAAAATAAAAATAAATCATTGTAAAACAAAAAAAAAAAATTCTACGACATTTTGTACGAAATAAAATATAGGTAAAAAGGACATAAATTGAATATAAAATTGTTTTAGCCGCAAATTCTGAACAGGACATTATTTATTGTTTGATATTACTAAAAATATATTAATTATTGTTTATATGTATTTTCATTGGTCCTTTTTAGTATTATGATCACAGAAATGAGTTGTAAATAATATTTTGTCATCGTCTTAATACCTGAGCTGGTAAATAAATGCGTGATATAAAAATTCCAATGTTGTTTTTAATGATTTGTAGGAGTTTTATGAGTTTTTTTTTTTAGTTCATATGATATTATTGTGAATTTATGTTATTATATTTTTATACTTATTTTTTTTTTTATTTTAGAATGGTTGGAGGAAAAGCTGTTTAGTTATTTTAAGTAAAATTAGTGGTTACAGCAAATGTAATAAGGTTATTTTTAGGTAATTTAATTAGAAAGATGGTGACACCAAATTCTAGACAATAATTTGATATCATTTGAAGTATTTTAATCTTTTCATAGATCCTAAGTCTTAGCCGTTAAATAATTTTTACCAGATGTTTTAGGTTATTTATAATATTTGTGGTTGTCAAAAAAAATGTGGTTGTGCTAATTGGTTCCTATAAATAGATTTTACTATTTATAGATAGCGAATAAGTGAATCCAAGGAAAATCCAAAGAAAATATCCAAGGAAAATAAGGAAGAGTTAATTGGTGGCGGTGACGAATTGATAGTGTGCTATGCTGTAATGCACTAGGTCAAGAGTTTTACTCAAGACCGAAGCATCGATGTCGCTAAGTTGAGTCAACTTTAAATAAGTTAGTGCCAGTAATAAAATTTGCAATACGTAATTGTGATTTTAGGACTGAGAAAAATGTTAATGGTTAAGACCGTGCAATACATACAGGAAATGTATATATTAAAATCAATTATACTGAATCCATATAAAATAAGTAGGTAAATTGTCTTAAAATGTCATGAAATCTCTTTGAAGTTCGTGCTGTTCTTTCGTTTCACGTTGTCGGTTGTATTCATTTTTTAGATGTTATGGGTTTTCTTGATCTTCTTGATCTTCCTAGTATTTTAACCTCTTTTTCTTACGAAGCACTGCTTCTATGAAAATTGCTACCATGTTACACTTACCTTCACAGTCCAGCATAACACTAATAATAATATTTTCAGGTGTCACGTCTCCTACTGCGGTGACCAGTACGCTTCTCTCAGCTGCTGCTCTCTCATTCGAAAAAAGTTTGAAATACTGTGTCTTCTATGTTGTTTCACAACTACGGCACTGCGGGCTACTTATTTTTCCTATTTATAGAATATCCGTGGCCTGACAAGAACTGTGTAATGTAAAAATTAACCACTCCATGTTTTCGGTCCATCCAGGCGTGCAGTTGAGGAATCAGTTTGGCCTTCCACCGCATCTGTGGTCTTGATCCACCACTCTTGCCATTATTTGATTTTTTGAGTAATTTTTCTATGTAAGATAGTTCCCAAATCTAATTTCTTTTGAATTTCTAATTAATTCTTTTCGTAAAAGTCAAAAAGAATTTTATCCTTTCGTAAATATCAAAATTTTACATGTATTCACATGCACATCCTTAATTTTCAGTAAATTGATTTATAATTTCGGATTTCCACTAAATTAGATACAGTCTAGTAGAGTTGACAAATTTCTCATCTAATTTAAATTTACCATTAAATTTTTTATGGTTCCTCAATTTCACGCTTGATGTATAATATCAAAAAAATAGTCTATACTTTCTATATAAGTCAGAACATTAAATAATTCAAACTATAATTTCCATAAATAATTAAAAATTTTCCTTCGTCGTAATAATTTGATTTTCTATTACGAAAAGCAATAAATAAAAAAAAATGTTTTTTGGTCTTTAATTATATCCAATTCTCGACCGCTGACCTCAAGTTCTTCATGACAAACAGATGGTCATATATATATATAAATATATATTGAAGTTTATAAGTAAAAATACTTGAAAATATTAAAATGCGGTCAATTATTCTAAAGTGCCAGTGCCTTTTAGAGAGTATATTTGGTGATTCTGCATTTAACTGTCTGGAAAATTATTTAATATGATACGAAAATATTAAAGACATCAAATTTTTTTTTTATTTCATATTTATTTATTTTAGTATATTTTAGTATTTTTTTGTTGTTGAAGAAATTTCGATTTATTTTGATGACTTCATAAAAAAAAACTTATTTAATAGTTTTAGATTTAAAATATGAAATTAGATTTAAGTAAACTGAAGAAAATCATATTATCCAGAATTTGACAATTTATATTATTATTACCACAATTCAAAGACCACAATTCAAACTTACCAAAGTATCGATTTTATGATAAATGAAAGGATCATTTTTGATTAATTATTTATTAAATTTCATTTTTGTGGGATTTTATTATTATATAATTATATTTAAATGAAATCATATAAAAAATGATTTTTTATAGGAATTTAATTATAATATTTTTATGATTTATATGGATTTAAAAATTATATTACTAATCGGGAAAATATTGTACTTTACAATTTTTTTTTGTTATAACTTAATGGAAACGATTCCCCCCAAAATGTTTGCAAATTTACATTGTAATTTTTTTTTGTTAACAATTTAAACACTGTTAAAAAATCAGCTGAAATGTAAATTAAAAAATATTTAAAAAAAAAAATTAAAACATTTTTATAATGAATTATACGCAAATGGATTTAATTATGTTAAATAGCAGTTTAATTCGAAATTCTTAGCTGAACCTAATTTAAATTATCAATATCTGAATGTTCTGTCAAAATGTAAGGCCCAATCGTAATGCGGGCGCAAACGTTTAGCGGTAGCTGTAGATTTTTTTCCCCGCCAAGACAAATCCAGTACAAACGCAATGTTGGCGGTGGCAGTGGCTGAGAAAAATATATTTTATTATTTATTTAAAATGTCACTATGAATAATGTCAGTAAAATTTAAAATTCGGTTAATATTCAACATTGTTCAATCTTGGCTGTAGCTTTTTTTTCCTTAGCGGTGACCGCTAGGATTGTGTTTGCTTTCATTGATTTCCATATGTTGAACAATTTTCAAAGGTTTGCGCCCACATTACGATTTTGGCTTTAATGTAAATAAATTTGACAAAGTCTCTGATAAGATCTAGTAACAAAATACAAAGAAAGGTAAAAAGAAAACTTTATAAAACTATCATCTTCTGAATATATTAGTATGTGAACGTGGACTCGACCAGAGAAAAATGCAATAATTTCGATGTTTTTAGGAGAAGTATATTTAAACAAATATTTGGTCGAACGATACAGAACAAACAGTGGCGGATTAAGTACCAATCATAAACTATATAACCCATAAGCAGATCTTAATATTCCCTATTTCATTAGGATTAACACACAATTCAATCACAAGCCACAGTTGGCTTACGCCAGAAACTCGAATGCCATACATTGACTAAACGAAATGTGGCCGTATGCAAGTACAGGTGATAGAAGCATATTCTGAGGATACCATGGCATTAAAATACCGACGTTTAAATTGACATCAGAATGTTTTTTTTTCTTCAAATTTCTGTCGATTAAATCCTTCGAACGTTGTCTGGAGAACAACTGAAAGAGCGATTTAATAACTATATTTAAAATGTTTACAATGAGTGGACAAGCGGAGGAACAAAGTAGTAATTAATTTATTAAACATATTTAATATTTAATTCAAGAATTATGTGAAAATACAAATTTTTACCCGTGTACATAAATGTGCTTCCGCAGTAAATCTTACTAAGTGCTTTTATCTTATTTGGTTGCATTTAGATTTTTTTTTTACATTATACCTAACTTAATATCTAAAAAATTGATAAATAAGAAACCATAAAAATTATGACTGCTAAAAAATTTACTCTTTCTCATATATCCTTGTTTTTTTTTTTTAATTGGAACGATAATATCTATACAATTATAAGGATTATACAAGGACTTTTTATTTATTTTCTAACCCCCTACGAAATTATGTTTTTTTTTTTATATTTGCTGGGTTAAATGTGTGGCAAATAAGTGAAAATGTACAACGGTTTATTTTCAAGTATATTCGTTTATATTGTTTAACACTTTAAAGCAAATTTTCCCTAACCCACAGATACGAAAACAGTCTCAATTTAAAGTTTAGATTGGGCGGTTTTATTTAAGAGGTTTTTGAGTATTCAAATATATACTTCAAATTTTCATAACCTTCAAAGATATTATATCACAAAATATACTTATGTCAATTCAAATGTCCTTATACAAATGCTTAATGTGATTGTAAATTATACTGAGGGGGTGAATAAGCGAGATTAAAAACAGCGATTTACGCAAAACAAACTCAGTTGGATGATTAAAAACTCATACAGAACTGTTTAAGTGTATACTAGACGTGGTTGTGTATGTGATACGTTGATTATATATTTTTCTGGTAATTTAGATTTTCGCTCGGTTTAACAGAAATTATAAAACAAAATAAAATTTTTGTGAGTATACGTTTATTATGATTAGGGAATATTGCTTTTATGTTTGTAAATCATATTGAAAAATGCTTGCAAATATTTTTCGACTTTGATCCAGATTTATATATCTTATCTGAAGATTTTACTAATGGAACTGAAAATGAGGTAAGAGTTTATGATAGGGTCTTCGTCTTCATATTAATGTTAAAACTTTAACTTAGTTTAGTCTTTTGTACAATCTGTCAAAGTTTCATCCTTAATCCGGGCAATATATTTATAGTCGCAAGCTAATTCTTCCTTATCAATAGAAAACCAACAACGTTCAGCTCTAGTTGATATTCCAAATTAAGTTTAAATACCAAACTGCCCATAAGCAGACCAACTTTGGTTTGGTAAATTCGAATAGCTCATGTTATTGAAAAATCTTTTAATTTTCTTTTACTGGTTTTTGAGAGTTTTTTCCATTGAAAAGATTTTAATTTGTGTTTTTAAGTTAGGCTAATAACTACGGTTTTTATATGTTTATAGTAAGCTTAAACGACTGCTTAGCTATTCGATATGATTACTATATTTGCGCTTCATGTGTGATTTCATTTTACACATTTATTTACGTTGAATTCTTTCCGTAGCTTTCCGTTTGCTATTTTGCTGATTCGGTAAATATTAAGTTGGAGGGTCGAAAATTGCGATCGGTATTAATTTAGGGTTTACATTTTAGTCGAAAATATTAAATTATTATCTTAAAATATAATCTCAAAAAAAAAAAAAAATGAATAAAGAAAATCAAATTTTATGCCTTACCAAAATATTGAAATTTATCAACTCTTTTTCTTCTAAAATTTCAATACATATTTTACAAAGCGATAAATGAAACTTGAAAACTTTTTAAATTTTATTATATTTCTTAAAATACAATAATAATTTTTTATTTTTCTCTGAATTTATATTAATAAAAATCCTGTATTTTTAAATTTTTATAAAGGATATTTTTGTTATGAATTTTATCAAAATGGAAATTTATAAATTTTTTAGGGTTTCATCACTCAATTATTATTATTTTTTATGGTCTTTGGTAAGAAAAAAATAATATTATTCAAAGGTTTAATAATTTGGCTTTTATATTGATTCTTTTACGTTTATGATTTGAATTTTTTTCTTTTTTTTTTAAATATTAAAATCTAAATTTTTTTTTCTGTAACAATCTCCCACTTGTAATTTATATATAAATTGGCCTCTTCAATGACGGTATGACATCTGTCGATCAAAATTGAATAACAATAATAATATTTCCCTATAAATTTCTCATGGTTAGAAATATTATTATTAAAAATTGAATCTGTTTTGAATATCCTTAATATAATTTTCATTGGTTAAGTTATGATATTGAAACCGATAATGAAGATTACCAAAATATTTATGAATAAATTATAAAATGTTGAATATTTGGATTTTTTGTATACATATTATAGAATATTGACAAGAATGGAAATTTTCAAGATATCAGATTGAGCGTTTTAATAATTGATTTTGAGGGCAGTATCGGTGGTACAGTGAAAATCCATAAATAATTATACCTAAAGGTTTAAGGAAAGGAAATTGTTCTGTCCTCTAATTTGTCATGCAACCCACAACCTTTCATTTTGATATTTATATTGTACACAGTTGGTAATTGTAAATTCTGTTTTACTAGATCGATTCAATTCGTATAATATGTAATTTATCCAAAATTTAATAAACAATCAATAATAATTTCACCCTATAAGCTAAAAAGTGTAAAATAAAAAAAAAATTGAGTACGTTTTTTAGATGTAATTTATTCATTTCTTTTTCACTGCAAGCAACAAAGTATCAAGACAAATAATTCTTGATTGTTTGTAATATCAAATTTCAAAAATTTTGTTTTTTATCTTTAAATAACAAACATAATTCAATAATAAAGAATTATTGTTTGGATAAAAGTAAATGTTTATACAACAGTTTGATTTTAAAAAGTATAAATATGAAAATATATATGAAAATATATCTTTAATATAATATTTTGAGTATCTCTATGCTGTACAGAAGATTTAATATAGAATTATTGATTGGATAAGTCACGTACACAAGATGTTATAATGAATACAAAATAAGTAAAATATTTATTAATATTATTTTATTTTTATATATTTATTGAGTGTTATAAAAATAATTATTATTATTACATAGTAAAAAAAGTATTTGCAGAAAATACTTTATGATAATTTAATATTTTATATAATGTCTTAATAGATATATAAATTTCATGGATAATTCAAATGTTTTTAAATAAAATTATATTTTAATTTCAGCAACAATGTATCTAGCAATCAGTTAGATTTGTGTTAGGTATACAATATTTTTGTGATGTAGATTAAAGGTCATTCGGAATCACAGTACATTTGGTTGTGATGTTAGCTCCGAAGGAACTGTGAATTCATCCAAAGTAATTAATGAGTTAGTCTTTAATTGCATAATATCTGATTTAATTTCATCATCTGCATATTTTAGGTGATCTGGTAAGTCGGAATTATTAATAATACTTAAAATAATATTAATGTATTTATTTTTATGAAATAAAAATGGAGATTTCTCTTCTATATAAGCACACTATATATAAAATTCGATGTATACTGTGTATTAATATTAGTCTCTGTTCCATATTATGATATACATTTCTATAGAAACATTCCGGTTATGTATGGTTTATACAATAATGAGATTTTTTTAACTGTAATATTAATCAAACATAACGTCCTCTTACTGATTAACAGGTGACATTACTTTTTTTTTTTTTATTTTTAAGAGTCTTTCATCAAACAGCATTGAAAATGAAATGACACCGCGATTAACATAATTTATATAATTGACAGAAGCATGGTTGGAAACAGGATTTACAAAACCGAAACCACAAAAACTATAAAATCGGGGAAAAAAATGAACGAAACCATAACCAAAAAGAAAACCATAATTTTAAAATCATCGAAACCAAAACAAAATTCTAAAATAAATAAAAATCAAAACCAAATCTTACCGGTCAAACCAAACCAAGCTAAAATACAAATTGGTTTCCAACCCTGGAGGAAGAATTATCAATTCGAAGCAATCGACTGCTACCTCAGCGAAATGGCATATTAAATACAGAAACAAATTAATCCGAGGTATAATTAACTAAGTTCATTTATAAAGTTGATAATGATGTAAGGCTCAAAATATGGATAGTGCATTAAATTGCAATCGTGGCTTCAATTTTTTTTTTGTTAATTCCGCACCCGAGGCTAACTAGGGAAACACGTAAAGCATATAAAGAAAATTATAAGTAAAAAGGAAGAAATTGCAATTTTAAATAATCCATTACGTTCATTCCCATTTTAATATGTGTTTTGATATTTTTAGTTAACAAGAACCGATTTTTAAATAATATTAATTACACAAATAAGTTAGAGAATTAACTTCATCCATGAAATTATATGACTAGACAATCTCACATGGCTTAAATTAGAGTGCTACCAAGAAACAATGACTACTTTTAGGCTATGGTCGGTGATATATCATCAAGTACAGAATTTGACTTGCAATACCATTGCGACGTCGTAGGAGGCTGCCTAGTTCGGCTATGGTAAAGCCACCACTGAAGCGCAACCATTATATAGCGCAGATCTGAATGGTTTAGAGTTTAGAGATTAAGTTGTTTGGAACAAATTATGTATGCAAAAGGTGGCAAAAATGTTAAGTATGAATATGAATAAAGAACAGCTTCGACGTGAGTGTCGTTTGCCAATATGATTTATCCCATTGAAGGCGTTCAATAAATAAATAATCATTATTTCCTTATAATTTACTATATTTAAATCAAAATAAAATGTTAATAAATGAACTCATAACATTTTAAGTTGTTAATATCAATTGCAAAATAAATAAAATTTTAATAATTTAAGATACAGAAAATGTATCTCTATATATTTTTTAAAAATACTAATTTTATGTATATACAAACTAATTTTATGTATATTTTATGTATATACAATTTTATTCAGAATATTCTTCTTTTTTCAGAAAAAAGGCGTGGCATTTATATTTACCAAGATACACCACAAAACAGATAGAGACTAAACAACAGACCAAACCCACTACTAACAAAAAAAAATCATATATGTAACTAAGAGTATCTTATGTAATGTAAAAGATACACACAAGATACAATATAATGATACAACAAAACAATAACAAAAAATATATGATTTTCTTAAGGGAATAGAGAAAATCTGTCAAAAAATTATAAGTTTTTTTTTCAATTTTTAAGATATATTTTTATTCAACATTTAGTAGTATCTTTTGCATTATGTAATAATATTTAAATGATTAAGTTTGTATTTGTACATTTTAATTTATTTATAAGAAACGGGCAGGTTGCACAACACAACATATACATAGATAAATCATATTTGTTTATGTATAATTATGTAAATGTATATTTTACTTCGTTTGTGTGCATCTTATCTAATTAGTTTTTAGTTTTTATATTCGTTCGATATTTGCATAAATTTGAAAAAAAAAACGATAACTTTTCTTGGACAGACGACATGAACCAAGAAATGATGCAGGCATGTATTCCGCAATGGAAATATGATACATTGTGATATATTATTTGAAATTATATTATTCAAAAAGAGGTTCCCATTTTTATTGGTAACAAGAAATAAAAATTGTGTCCGAGATTGGTGAAGATTAAATTCTTGATTACTAATTACTATAATAATAATTAAAATCGTTGAATATATATAGCCTAAGATATGGTAGCTGCTAGGCCGGATTCATATGTCATGCATCAATTTGTACAGCTTCTAAAGTTATACAAAAAGAAAAAAACTCCCCACTTTTAGAAGATGTACTTTAACACGCGCGAACTTTTAATATATTCTTAAATCCTGATTAATAGACAACTAGAATTATGTGTTATAGAATATTGGTTCCTAATCGGACGCTGATGATCGTAAATATGAACGTCTCGAGAAATTTCCGTTAATACATGATGAATCGTCGATATTCTGTAGGTGTGAGCTACATTAAGATGATCTAGTTGACATTGTTTCCTCGAAATAATAGCGAATTTAGCTAAAACAGTTTACATACATAATTATTTAAAAATAACCTAATACTTTATTAAAAAAGGACGATAAAACTTAGCATCCGATAAAAGACATACACCAAACCAAATTTTTTAAATTTAATGGAAAAAAAAGATGTTTCAGAAAAATTATATTTCTTTGAGTAATTAAATCAAATTTAAATACAAAAGTCTGCAATGGTCAAAAATAATTAATTTCCAATATATTTTCGAAATTTTCACATCCATTTACGTTAAAGCTGTGGCTCTTTCGCTCATTTTTTGACAAATAATTACGATTTATTTTGTACGCTTATACTCTTGAATAATTTTCCTATAAATATCTTCCATCTCATAAAATAATCTGGAGGACGTAGTGAAAAAACGTTTAGCAAAGCATTATGGAAATGGTAGTCAAACTAATATGCTTGATTTGTTGGCTCTATCATTATGTTATCATCAATAAAGATGAGTAGAGAATGAAGAATTGGGAATGATCAGTTGTATTATTTTTCTCAACAATTTATAGTCACCAAATTATCCTTTTTCAAACTAGCTTAGTCAGAATTTTACTTATAAAATTCGAATTTAGAATTAATCGACAATTCCATAATTAAACTTAAAGGAACACAATCACTCTAACTTTGATAAATTGCTTCTGATATCTTATTATTATATCGGGGGTTCTATAAAAAAAAAATTAATGAATGGTCACAGGATATAATGCAGTGCCCATTTAAAAAATCTATTCCTAAATCCTTTTTTTTACTACCATAAATATATCCTTTATCATAACCAACATATTTTTTTTTTATATATTTTAAATCTGATATTTTATGACAAGAAAAAATAACTTTTTTTTTTTGCCTATGGCTTTCCGTTTCGTGACAATTTCCATATAACATTCGAAAAAAACAAGGAGGCTTTTAAGGACACTGATATAAAATATGAATAAATATCATTCCGGCGCGATAGCGAATATTACTAAAGTGACCGTTCATCGTTCATTTTTGTTGTTGTTGTTGAATATAAATAAAGTGGTCACTTTGCTCCCCATTCTCTTTTAGTGAATTTGATATTTTTTTTAATTCATATTCTAATTTTTTTTTTATGTTTATAAGATTACGACATTTTTGACCATCACGCAATCTTGTCACAAAATATAAAAGAAGAAATATAAAAAACAGGTTAAAGAAGAAATAGAATGAGAATGGCAGTCAATATTCATAAGAAAATGTCGTTATAATAAAGGACGAGAAGTATGTCAGAATTAAGGGAGGTTTGTTTATGAGAAATTTTCACATTATTCATAAATATGGAAATCAAGTAAATGTTCTTATCAGTGGCAATAAATCTTTTGATTTGTAATTTTTAGAATATATACAATTAACTTTCAAGTCATTTTATTTTTGTTGGGTTGGAGAAAGGAAACTTTGATTATAGTGTCCTGTCTTTTTCAAGTTTATTTTTTATGCGGTTAATGACTGAATTGTCCTTTTCTTTGTTGTCTATTTAAGGAACATATACATATAATATAAATATAATCATATAGGGTTGGATTGAAAATTTGATGCTTCAACTTACATGCAAAATTTTAAGAATCATTTAAAAATACAAAATAATAATGTAATGTTTTGAAAATGTGAAGACGCTGGACAAGAAAATTGAGCATAATCATCAAAAACTTATTTCATTACTACAGTATTTTGACATTCTTATTCCAGGGAACTTTAACAGGCGAATTTTTTTATATACTATTTCGTAGAACTTTTCACCATCAGGTCTACAGACACTTTAAATTTTAATATATGACAATTTAAACTATCAACCCTTAAAATAAATTTATATGTATTATGGATAAATTTTGTCCTTCAAAAACCTTACAGTACAATATAAAATTCAATTTGCATAATAATATTCAATTTGGTAATTTGAAAGACTTACAAAAAGGACACGACATAAAAAAGGATTTTTTTTTTATACATATTATAAAAATGAAAAAAAAAGAAAAAGAGATATCTGTCCATCGTTCGACTTGGACATCAGGAAGTTGTTTATAAAGTGGACAACCGACCAAATGTCTAGACGGAAGTGCGTGTCTCCTGTAAAAATTTTGAATGTAATAATTTCTTTATTTTTTAACTTTTCATTTTATTATTAGTCAACTATGAAAATTATAATTTTCTTTTTTTGATCTTTTCCATTTTTTTAGGATAAAACATAAATTACATTTTGACTATTTTACTATCATTAAAATAAATATTATTTCATTTAAATTCATCTATATTTTATATGGTACTTTATGTATATAGATTGAGATCAGAAAGTTATGTTTATAATTTTAATTTTATGAGTTCATTTACATTTTATGTAAAATATTGACTTAAAAAAAATTAAATAAGTTAATAAGAACAAAAAACAAACTGAACGAAATTAATAATAAATTTTTAGTTGGAAATCAATCGTAACTGTATCAAAAAATGAAAAATCAACTACATAACGATCCAATTACAACCAGCAAAATTTATACTGTTTGGCTATAAAAAAAAATTTTACCTTTTAAATTATTTCTGTTTGTGCAGATATTTTCACTCGAATATCAAAAGATATCTGATCTGTATACATATATAAATACAAAATTAATGCTTTTTTTTTTCATATTTTTCATTGACTTGATGAATTGTTTGTTGCGAAGAGTTTGAATTATCTACGGTTCATTCTTAATATTTTCGTATATCGAATTGCACACAAAATGTTAGTATATTATTATGATTTTTAAATGCCTCGTAAAATTAAGAACATATTTATACATTTATTTAACTGTCTTGAAAAAAAAATCATTAAAGTATTGACACCATAAATTTGGGTACAAGTGAATTTTTTTATTAGCTATTATATTGTTTAGTTTCCTAAATGGCAACAGCGAATTAATTAATAGTGAAAGTCTGGTAAACTAATTTTTATATTAATTAATTTTAATAGATTGGCCCACAAGAACTTGTAACGTAATTTAATAATTAGAAGTTGCCATTTCAACTTCTAATTATTAAATTACTTTACAAGTTCTTGTGTTTTAATACAAATTTAAGAAATTTACTAATAATTTATTTACTATGCTTTTTAAAAACTCTTCAACTTTAACAATAATTGTCATTTCTTTTTCTTAAAGTTATGTATCACCCTGTATTTAATCTGGAAATTATGTCAAACCAGTAACCATATCACAAGTCACGTTCACAATATAAATACAAAAAAAAAAAAACACAAACTCAAAACCAAAACCAGAAACTAATAAATGAAACATAAAATAAAATATCACCAATGAGCTTCTTGACAATATTATATTTTATGAGATTGTTATGTATATAAGACTAAATGCCATGCCAGGCAGTAGTGACTTCAATACTTTTCTTGATGGGTAATTAAAAAAATAAAAAAAATATGGATTAACTAATAAAAATTAATAATAATATTTTTTTTTTTACATTTTTAATAAGATTACGTCTACAAGACTAAGAGAATCTTTTTGGAAATTATGAAATATGTACATTAAAACCAGAAATTGATGAGGATATAAAATTTATGATAGAACTGCTTTAAATAAGATTTTTTTTTTACGACAACTAATAAGCAAAAGTTTCAAATTCATTATTATATTTTTATGATCTTATTTCAATTACAGACATTGAGAAACTATTAAGCAAATTTTTTTTAATTATTTAAGCATAGTTTATATTAATTTAGATATTTTGAAATATCTTTATCTTAAACTGAATTTTTTTAAAAAAGAATTACGACAGAAGTACGACACAAATATTAATAATTCATTTTTTTTTTGGTTCTATTATTTTTTGAAATGTATCCTTTGATAATTGCAAGGATTTTATTTTGGGTAACAATAATGTCAACCATAAACCATAAACAAACCATAAACATGTCTTGTTTCCCCATTTCTTTGTTGCTGTTGAATTATTCTAACTTGCAATATGGTGGATTGTTGTAAGGATTACTTAGTCTTCGTTTTTCGTTGTTATTTTTTTCAGAAATAATGAAAAGAATTATTATATTTCTTTCGTTCTTTATATAAAGGATATTATTACTATCGTATTGCAAAATATTCTATATCAATAAACAAAAAGCAATTTTGGAAAGAAACATATTGCACCAACGACTATGAATTATATAATAATGTAATATTTTTTGTTTGGGTAAAACTTTCTGTTAAGCTATAAATTCAGATTTGGATGAGAATTGAAAAGTTTTTCTGCATACAAAATTTTGAATTAATTAGTTTTTAAAGCTGAAGTTTAGAATTGAATTTAATATATCAATTAATAAAATTTTTCGATTTCTTACAAACAACCGAATTTATTAAGATTATTAGGTTAAAAATTGCTGATATTTTGTATACCTTCACATAGTTGAGTAAGTATTCTCAAATGATGCAGAGATATATAGGATCTAAAGTAAGAATTTCACAATCATAGCAATTTTATTTGTAGAATTATTGCCCATCGATAGATAAGAAGTGTCATCTTTTTATTTTTATTGCCAATGCATGCAGAAATGTGGGTAATTGATATAGTTTTTTGATAGATTTGGAGTTTTTTGATAGATAATTGATTAGAGTGTTTAAGAATATAATTTAGTTATTGGAAGTTATATACATATTTGTAATATATGTCATTAATATAATCATTTGGTTCGCCTTAATCTTAAATTCAATTTTACCATATACAATTAACAAATATTATACTATTTTCCATTTATAACTCTTTCAAAAATTGTCCCTGTATTATAACAGAGTCCTTGTAATAAATAGTAAAATTAAATAGTTGGTTCAAAGTAGTATGCTTCATATTATTTTTGCGATTTACCTAGGATTATCGACAAATATTCTGAGTTAGACAAAATAATAAAAATTTGGAAATAATTTTAAGATAATTTCATATGTGAAAAGTCTCGTGAGAATCACAGAGTACGAGAAATGATAACATTAATTATGTTGTTGGAACACTTTAATAAACGATATCGAAATACTAAGTTACGAAACTTTATCTCTGATATATTCGATTTTATTAATAGAAGTAATTAGCTTTCTATTAGCTGGGAGGTTGATTTTTTATGGATGAAAGTATTTTTCAGATTTAAATATCTGCTCCTACAACTACAACCCATTCTACCTTTGCTTACTCAACAAATAGCAATGTTGCTATTACTATTATTTCTAATCATTAGTTAAATATCAGGACGCGTTTGTAGAATTATTATTTTGCTTTATGATAATTACACATTTAAAAAAAATTCTATTAAGCCTCGGCTACATAGTTTCGATCAGTTCAGTTTCGATTCATTCAGTAAAGTTCAAATTTGATGTCTTCATATATTTAGTATGGGAAATCGATTGAGTGGACACATAGGTACGAAATCGGAATGAATCGAATCGAAAGAGTTTGGAACGATGTCAAGTGAAATGAAATTTGATATTATAAAGAAAAAATTGTGATAACACATTGCTGATGAAAATTTTATGGAGGATATTAAAAATTATCCGGAATTATAAAAATTACAAAATAAAAATTACAGGAACCAGAAAAAAAGATAATAACTAAATTTCAAACTGACAAATTAATCGATTGCAATAGATAGCTATGTGTTCGATTCGATCTCGAGTCGAATTGAAACTGAACTGAACTGATCGGTACATTGTAGCCCTTACTTAATTGGAGTATGATATTATGATAATTACAAAATACCTTAATGTACGATAATTCGTAAATTAATACTGTAACTTTTATTACTATCTGTTAAATTGTTCATTCTTAATTGTATCTGTATGTAATTTACACCCAATAAAACATACAATTTACAATTATATTTTTTTCTAATACTTAATTTCTCTACATTTACAAAAAAAACAACAAATTTCCCTTTTTTGTAAACTTCTTTAGTTGCAAAACATTTCACAATAATATAGCTAAAAATAATGTTAAACATTTAAAGTTAGAGCTAAAAAGGATAATAATATAGTTTCGTTATACAATTATAAAACCCAAGATAATATAAAATTAAATAGAAATTAAATCCAGATGGAATTAAATTCACCAAAAAATATTTCCCTTAACCTTAATATACAATATTTAGATTCTAATATGAATTGCTGTAGTAAACGGTGTGGAAAATTATGATTTATGTGAATTTTTTGAGCTGTTCTAGCCAGACATTATGACGATTTTAAGATTGTTTTTTTTTTTATTATTATTGTATTTTTTATGCACAAAACTATAATAACTCAATTTTCTTAGCCAAAGTTACAACTAACAAAAATATTATCATCATCGTCATCAAGCCAAAAATAAATAACTTTTAGGGGCCCAAAAATAATTCGGTCAAAATTAAAAAAAATATATTTTCTTATAAGGTAGTAGCATATAATTTTTTTTTAGTTTCATATTTTTTTTTGTTATTTATAGAAACAAAAAAAACTTTATAAGGATATTATCCTTAAACGGAAAAGAAATTTTTGATCTAACCATAACGTAATTCTTAATAATGTTCATGTTAAAATCTAATAAGACTATTAAAGTGAAATTTTTAATATATTTCTTCTTGGTTTCCGGATGATTTAACCTTTCGGGACACAAAATTTTCAATTTCATTAAAGATAAGTCAGTCATCCAATCTAGATTATATTAATATATGTGGTGGCTTCTTGGTTTCTTTTTTTTTTTGTTTCGAGAATATGTTACACAAAAATAATTTTTATATATAAAAATATATTTAATAACAAGGATGTAATAACATAACAAAAAGGATATACTAAATATAATGTATAAATATGGGTTGTTTTGGGGGATACACGGATATTAAAGTATAATTTTCATATTTTGTTGGATTAAATGACCGGAATATCCTCATATTAAAGGGGACTTCAATGGGCGTTTACTAAAAGATTTCAATTTTGTTTAATGCGCCATTTTAAGAATACCAAAAAAAATGGGAAAAAATATATAAAAATATTCGAGCATATCTGATTGAAAAATTGAATGAAAATTAAGTTATTAACATTTTTGTTGTTGTTGTTGTTAAAAACTGGAATTGATTCATCAGACATCATAATTGAAAATCTTGATCTTTTGCCCTCTTTTTTTTTATTAGTTTTGTGTATATGGTGATGGAAACAATTCGCGTGTAAGCAGATGTATTGTTAAAATATTTACCCCTAAAAATGAATATAATAAGGATAAAACATATTTATATGTTGTTGTATAAGCAATTTGCATCTTCATTATTGTTTTGCGAAAGATTCCACTCAACTAAGTCATCTAGGAATTCAAGATTTTAATGTATATAAGCAAAGAATGTATAGCAGAGAGACCAACTGACAAAAAAATAATATATATGAACTTCCGTTCACCTTTTAAAAATAATAATGTACAATGTAATGATGGAATCATTTTACCCTGAATGAATAAGTGAAGGTATGCATATATAAAAAAAAAGCATATATATAGAATACAAAAGTTCGGATCACGCCCTTTGTAACGTCGCGTTTCATTTTTATACAATAGAAGAGGTTAAATATTATATTTAGTATAAATCAGATGGCATTAAATATTTAAGGATGCAATTTTTATGAAAATCTTAATGATTCCGTGACTATATATAAAAGATTTCAAGGATTTCAGTACAAAAAAAAATGCAGTAAAGCTTTTAGAATTTGTCTTGTTATTTGGATATATTATAACTAAAATTTTGATTTCCATTAAGCTATCATGAAAAAAGATTTATACATTTTTATAATCGGCCAAAATTTTATATATCTTGATGAAAACGTTCAGAAATTTTATGAATTAAATGTTTTCCTTAACGATAAAAGCTAATTATATTATTACTATTTAACATCTCCAACTTGGAATTTATTATTTAAATAAAAATCTTTCTGTTTTGAGAGACAGATTATCTAATGTCGAGGCAAAACGCTTGACATGTTGTTATAAATTTAATGAACAACTACAACAAATGACATTGTTTTAAGTGTATAATTTATAATATAAAATGTTCAGGATGTTTCTCAGTTAATTTCTAAGCTTCTATTTCACAATACATAATTGTATGGGAAGGGCTATCTGTATTTAACACTCTCTGTAGTACAGGATGTATAAAAAAGTTTTCTCAGTTATGGATTTATGATAAATATTTCAATTAAACAAAGCAAATTGGAAATCTAATTGCGTTAATACCGTTTATTATTTACGTACCCTATACACATTATTGCCATTAGTGTTGCCAGTTACGAGTTCTTGCTTCTCAAACAAAATAAAAAACACACCACCAACACCACCTATTTTGATCAAAGTGAAAGCTAGTACGATGCCGTATGTCTAGATCACAGAACTGTCAAATGTGGCACTGTATGATTTTCCTCATATAATGATATTATGTATTAAAGGTTTATATATCACTTGACTAACAATATATGGAACATTAAGGAGCGATAATTTAAGAAAATATCCATAATTCACTTTGAATAATACCGATATGAAAAATTAGATAACTTTTCAGTAACATGAGTTAATTAGTGAAGTAGGATATGTGTTAATGACGTACAGGAATAAGAACCGAATAATGCAGTGTTCAAAAAGCTTTTTAAATTCTCTATTGCTTACAAACCAACAAATAATTTCGACTTTTTTTTGGTATAATCAGAACTATAACTAATAGCAGGAGTATCTACATCCAGCAAGAGATTGAACTCAGGCTAACTCAACCATTCTGAAGCAAAATTATTAAAACTAAATCATATACTCCTGTCCTGTACTGTTACTTAATATAATTTAAATTTAAGGTATGTAAAAACCGTATTCGTACACCTCACTTTTTACATTAAAATAATGCAAGATTCAAGATAATATAAATATATAATATACAAAAAATTATTCAATCTCTTAGAAAATCAATAAACTGATTCCATCCAGCATTGAAATTAATTTTGCGGGTAATTATAATTAAAACACTAATTTAAAAAAAAATAATTTTTTTTTTTAAATTTAAATTTTTTTTTTAAGTATATATTTATATAGTATATATATATAGAAAAAAATAAATAAATAAATAAATATATATATATATATATCCAAACAAAAATATTTTAAACCTTCTCCTGCTGGAGTGGCGGGAAACTGACCAT
This sequence comes from Rhamphomyia laevipes, assembly GCA_963920725.1. Classification (NCBI taxonomy): domain Eukaryota; kingdom Metazoa; phylum Arthropoda; class Insecta; order Diptera; family Empididae; genus Rhamphomyia; species Rhamphomyia laevipes. The sequence continues at coordinate 23,345,049 of OY987258.1, read as the reverse complement.
ATAACTAACCGCTTCAATGTCCTTATAACAACTGTCGTAAAATCCGGTCTTCATATCTATTTTATTCAACAAGCAGATGACTGATTACTGATGTGCACCACTCATGTTTCAAATACTATCAGTAAACAAGTTATTTCTCCTTACTGATATTAAAACCCGCGCGTAGTTAAAAAAACATGCTCAGTGTTTTAATTACAATTACCCGCCAAATCAACTTCAATGCTGGACGGAATCAGTTTATCATCTACGATACATTTATTTTATATTTCTGTCTGGTATCGAAACTTGTTATGACCTATATTCATATGGCGGAGTGTACCCAAGCCAATTGAAGAATTTGACTAAGTAAATCAAGCAAATTTTTCAAAATTTTGGAAAAAAAAATTGGACTGAAATTGATTTTCTAAGAGATTGAATAATTTTTTGTGTATATAGCATTTTCAGGTCAAATTCGAAATTTTACATTTCAAATTCATACTTTTGCATTTCAAATTCAAAATTAAATTTTTAATTTAAAATATTATTTTTTATTTACTATTTTAATATATCAAATTAGATTTTTAATTTTTAATTGTTTTATATTAATTCAATGAAAAATAATATGAATGTTTTTTTTAATTATTTTGGGTTATAACAAGTTTCGATACCAGACAGAAATATAAAATAAATGTATCGTAGATGATAAACTGATTCCGTCCAGCATTGAAGTTGATTTGGCGGGTAATTGTAATTAAAACACTGAGCTTGTTTTTTTTAACTACGCGCGGGTTTTAATATCAGTAACGAGAAATAACTTGTTTACTGATAGATAATATTTGATGCATGAGTAGTGCACATCAGTCATGATTCATCTGCTTGTTGAATAAAATAGATATGAAGACCGGATTTTACGACAGTTGATATAAGGACATTGAAGCGGTTAGTTGTCAGTTTCCCGCCACTCCAGCAGGAGAAGGTTTAAAATATTTTTGTTTGGATATATATATATTTATTTATTTATTTATTTATATATATAAATACTTATTTAAAAAAAAAAAATTAAATTTTTTTTAAATTTAAAAAAAAATTTAAATTATTTTTTCAAAAATTAGTGTTTTAATTATAATTACCCGCCAAATTAATTTCAATGGTGGATGGAATCCAGTTTATTTATTTTCTAAGAGATTGAATAATTTTTTTTATATTATATATTTATATTATCTTGAATCTTGCATGATTTTAATGTAAAAAGTGAGGTGTACGAATTACGAATACGGTTTTTACATACTGTATAAATTTCAGAATTGCTAATGCTTACAGCAATTCTGAAGTTTTAATACTATAATATAAAATTTGTTAAACTTAATACGTACTGACATAATATTTTGAAGAATTAGCAATTTAATTTCGATAAATATTTATAATTAAAGCTTGCGTTCAACAAACTTAACAAATAAAACTTGTAAAACTTACTAACAATTAATATTACTTTTCACATTTAATTTTCATATATATACGTAAATATTTACGAATAATAATTATCGCCAGGTACATCAGAATGGAAAAGTTCTTAGTAAATAAAAATTATTCTACAAATAAATTAATTCCAAATTATATAATTAAATCGTAATTATAATTACGTTTTTGGTTCACCAAAAAAAAAAAAAAATAATATATAAAAATATAGAAATTATTTATCATTTAATCATTCAAATTTTTCTGTGTTTTTTTTTCCTGCGTAGCATAAAAATAAACTAAAAGTTTATGTCAAATAATCATAATAATAATTTACATATTCTGTTTTACTCCTTATTTCATTTTTTTTTTATCCATATTTACAAATTTTATGTTCCACCCTCAGCGCTTAAAAGAATAAAATAAAATTATTTATTATAATTTGTCAAAAAAAAACAGAAAAAAACAGCAACTTAATTCTCGCGATTATACAGTAATTCTTATCTTAAACCGAAAGGCAAAAAAAAGTTAAATATATAAAAAATAAAAACAATATAATCGGTCATAAAAAAATCCTTGAATTAATTCACCACTGACCTCATTATTGTTTTTAATATGATTTTATATAAACTTTTTTGTTTATTTCATTAAATTCACGCGACATAAATGAAAACAAAAAAATTAATAGATTTAATTATATTAAATAAAATGACATCGGTTAGGAATTTTTGCCTTAAGAGACCTAAGGTATACCTATATACATACAAAAACAACCTAAGTACTTATAAATTAACATTGTATTAATTTATATTTATTTATTTACAAAGAAATTAAAGTTAATTGTAATTGTTTCATCCTCTGCTCCCTCCTCTCTGCACCTATGTGATATAATTAGACATTTGAAGTAAGCAATTTAAAAAAATTGATGAGGGTAATATGGTAAGTTCACGGGACTATAGCACAGACTTAAGATATGTCGATATAATTAATTTTATAGGATGTGTTTTAGAGTTACAAATAGTAGGTTCCGCATTTACTTCTTCATGCGTTTTAAACGAGTTGTGTTGAATGAGCAATCTTTACATGTAATTTGCTAATTACAAATATTTCTTTGAAACTCTTTTTGATGGGAGACATAGACATATTACTATTGCTTATTTCTAACAAAAAATACATTTTTGAAATTGAGTTACAGGCCATTTAAAGCCTATGACTCCTCAAAGAGGTTTCGTAACATTTTTTCACAATTTGGAACGGAACTACTAATTTTATAAGAATTCCGAACCAAGATTCTTTATAGTGAAGAAACATTTAATTGCAACAAGCTCTAGTGGCTTTTAATAGCGAGATATTTATTATCATTGTCAGCAAATCGTTCCAAACGTTACCATTTTTCCCAGTTTTACAATCGCATTTATATATTTAAAATTTATTACTAATGGTACTTATTTAAAGATGAGTCAATTTAGAGCGCCATCGATGTCGTTTGCAGTTGAATCTGGTTCTTACACTGTATCACAGGATATCAGAGTACCACTAGCCCACCGCCATGATGATAATCTTTGTTCATGAGCAAGGCAAATCGTAGACACTAAAAATATGAGTAATAATACGATTACTAGACCGGAGTTGCATATATATACCTAAGATTTAAGATTTAATGTTCACGGCTGTTTACAGATTTATGGCTTGGCCACTTCAAATTTGTCCCGGTTTCTATAGTATTTACCTTGTATATTTGCAACCAAAAATATTTTTCTTTATCACACGAAATCTTTTGCTATATAACTCATACTCTCAATGATTCTTTAAAAATATTGATTATAATATTCAAATTCGTCTTTTTTTTTCGGCATCAAATATTATTACGACTAAAGCTTACACACTAATATTTTGTTTATTATTTTAATTTTTTTTTATTTATGAAATATATTGCTCATATCCTTTTACGGATTTATTATGAGAGAATATATTTGTATTAGATTGCAGATGAATAATTGCGAAATAATAGTTAATGTTAAAATTGTAAATCATATTAGAAAATATACAAACACGCAATCTGTGTATATAAAAAATCCTAACACTTTGGTTACCCTTACCAGCAATATGATTTTATATTAACACGAATATGTGGGAGGAAAGTAAGAGTATATCAGAGAAGATTTGTGGTTTATTAAATTATATAAATGGAAAGGGAATAATAAAGATTCTCTAGTTTAGTTGTAGGATTTACCAATATAATTCAATGTTCACTAGGAACCAGTAGAGAGTTTTCTGTAGAGAAATCTAATCAGTTTTTGTGCTATTTACAAGAAATTTTCAATATTGGAATTAGCTAGACAAAATTGGATGAGCAATAATAATAGGAAGAAAGCCATATTGCAAGAAAATCAGTAGAATTGGATCTGCTCTGCGGCCATCTAAATAGCACGGATACACAAAATATTCTGAAAAATAAATGTATATTTACTAGGAAGAGGAAGGGAGGTAATGAAGGCCGCCTCCTAGTGGTGCCATTTGGGTTACGCTAAATGGCCTTCACAATTGACGAATGCGCAAGTACATAGTACGAAGAAAAAGAATAAAATTAACCTATGCATGCAAAGGCATTCAAACAAGTAAACTTATAAGGCGTAATAGAGAACGAAGAACATCTATTAACCTGTTCGGAATTGGAAGTAGCTAGAATATTAAACAAATCGACACTACCCACTAGGATAGAATGAAGGATTTATAGGAATTATACTTCAGATCTGTAGCGAACCTGCTAAATATGAATTCCGACAAATCCTTTATTCTTTCCTAGTGCGGATTTTTCTGAGCGTAAATATTCTGTGTGCGGATTATGTCTAGGTGCAATTTTCTGTACGAAATATTCCTTGCGCCGAACTGTCGTGGGGGAATATATGTCTATGCGGAATTTTCAAGTGCGCAGTTATCACCGAACTACTAAACTAAGATTGATCAGTAATTCTAATGAAAACTATAGGTTTTTCAAGATACATATCTGTAAAATTCACAAAAATTAAAACGATACTAAAGTATCTACATACATTTATTTATTACAAATTAAAACTCTGTGATGGAAAACTATAAATATATACGAGGTTTAAAAAATTAATCATAAATCACTGCATTTATACACATAGAAATAAAATTCTTATAAAAAATTTCTTCCCACCACCATTCTATCCAAAAGTTTATTCACTATAATAAAGAAACGCATTAAATTTAATATCCACTTTATAATTATATACATACATACACACAGGATCTTTATCCTTAATGACAAACAACGTTCCTTATGATCAAGAAAATCTAAATTATTATAGAGCACCTTAAATATTGCCTGCTACTTTTATCTCTTTTCCTGTCGTGACATAATTTTATATCAATGACTTACAATATTATATTTTTTTAATATATACATACATACATACCTACAAAGAAACGTGGGGACGATAAAGGATTTTTAGTACATGGACAGAAAACACGATAGTCTCTGAAAATTTGAGCACGCGATTTTTTTTTCTTTTTCATATCAAAAAAACTAATTTTGATAGGTTGAAAAATATAGAATTATCCTGAAGTTATTTTTTTTTTAAAGTATTGGTGTTCATATGACCGACTGCCTATATCTAGAAAAACTAGAATTTTCATAAAAAAAAAAAAAAAAATGATAACCATCTTTATGACAGAAAATGAGGATTATTAATGGGCGGTCAAGGAAATAATATTACAGAAAAAAAAATGTATATTTTTATTATATAAAGTTCGGATAGTTATAAAATAAATCAGTTTAATGCCAGTTGTGCTGTTGAATGATTTCAGTGAACATGAACATAAAAATATGGCTAATAGTAATAATAATAATAAGAGAACTTTAGGTCGTCAGGATTTGAATATTTATTATCTAATTATTTGGTATGAAAATTTCCGGTCAAAATATAATTTTAATTTTTTTTAATAATCTTTTTTTTTTATATTTTAAATTAATGTTTTATATTTATAATATATATATAAAAAAATAATAATTTATGAAAATCATTAGGAGGTCGTTTAAAAGGTAATATTACTTTTTATTATTATATGAAAATTATTTTGCATGTTGATTTTAATTAAGTATAAATATTTATAATAATTATACCACCAATAAAATTTTAGTTATAACAAAATAAAATTATGTAAGCCAATAGAGATGATTGCCTGACTCATATTGTCACGATTGAATGAAGTGTTTTCCAAGCTTTATGATCCAGCGATCCGTATATAAAACAATAAAGAAATATAATTCAAAGAATAAGGATGTAATAAGATACTGATGGTATAATGAGCCTAATTTCAAAATAATTGCATGAACCACCAGCAGTTTCTCCCTCCAAATGAATGAATCAATCAAGAATGTATTGAGATTTATAAATTTATCTTAATAATGTGATGGATTCACTTGTTTATTGTGGTGTTAACGATGAAACAGCAACATTAAGTTCTTTTTCCACTACTATATTTTGTCTTGGTTAGTAAAATCCAGTAGTTTAAGAATGGCAACATTTCAATTCAACCAACAAGGATTTCCAGCCTGAAATAATTCTATCAATTCATCTTTTTCTAAAGTTTCCAAATCAAAATTGTCATTTTGGTGAATGATAAATGAATTCCTGATAAATGAATAGGAAAAATCTTGACGAAAAATTAAAATTCACATTAAAGATTAAATTTTTCACACCTATCTTTGAACTAGTTCGCTCACAGGTAGTCGAAAATATGGAAACCGTTGATACTGTGTCTTAAAATATTTCGACTAACTATACTCTGCAATATCGGAAAATATATATTTTAATATTTACTAAGAAAATTTATTAACGTATATTCTTTTTCTTCTGGTTTAAATTTATAAAAACCCCCAAGAAAATTTATCAGAAAACTTAATTATCATACCATTCTAATAAATTATCATAGAATTTCATTAAGATAAATTAATATTGTCTGTCAATATGTTGCCAACAACAATATTACATAATAAGCATACTTTCAAATAAAAAAATAATAATTGAAATGTTTGCATATCCGTGTAAACAAATTTCAGAACATAACCCCAAAAACTTTTCAACAATAAAATTGGAAATTTGTTAGAAAAGTTCTAAGAAAATTAGCCCTCCTTAAAGCCAAAAACAAATTTGCCTGGGAAAACAAAAGAACCAAAATATATAGAAAGGGTTTTTTTTTTCTTCAATATATAAATAAATCATTTGCAAGAGATAAAGACGCTCTACTACTGTTGCTATTATTGTTTTGCCAATGTAACCCCGGTGGCAATACAGTTGAGGGTGTGTGTCAAACTAATTAAACAATTACTACTTAAATTTACACAGCCTTAAGGCTAAATAACATATTTTTATATACAGGCAAAAGGAGTTTATTAGGCTGGGAACGATGTAATAAATTGTAATGAAAATTTATAATTTGACTTTAAGGGTGCAGAGGTTTGAGTTAAATTAAAGAATTTTATTTTCCTGTTTGTCCTTAGGATGTATATAGTGTAGAAAAATTCAGATATGAATCGTTTTTTGTTGATTTAATAATAATGTTAAATTAATTTTTAAGAGTTTCAATTTAAAATAACAATGATACGTTTTTTACGAGGAAGAACTACATAAGTTAACTCTTTTAAGAAAAACTATTGGAATACTGATAACGATTTTGTTCTGCATGGTTTCTACTAAAAAGGGTGAATATTTAGATACTTATTTGAAGTTTTTCATAATTAGTTTGCAATATGACTGGAATCTTTGTGAATATTTTATTTGAGGATTGGAACGTAAGTCTGACGAAATAAACAGAAAATAAAGTTAGATTAGATTAAATTGGCGCAATAAACGATAATTTTATGAGAAATAAGATGTTTAAATTAAGTTTCCAAAGTGATTGCAATTGTGGTGTAAGGAATTCGTACAGTCAGCGTACTTAGAAGAGTTACTTAACTTTTAATTTTGAATAGATTTGACACTCAAGTAACTTTCGATCTGTAAGTAGAATGTAACCTTAATAGGAAGTGTTTGACAGTGTCATATTTCAGGTTTCTTCACTATTTTCACTTTCTACAAATATCAACTGTTTCCAGACGCATCCTAGATCTTACCATAACTTTTCTTGCATGTACAATACATTTTATTCCAAAATTAATTTAAAAAACAAAACTCCTTCCTTACGTACCTTACGTACTACATAAATATATCCATTTCTAGTTAAATATCCATTCAAAACTTGTTAAACCGTAAATAAACCTAAAGCTATTGTTAGCTCGAGTTATTCGTAAATGTACGTTATTATGAATATTTGTTTGTATGTTGATTTTAAATAATATTGAAATTAAATATTTTCATAATTACATTAAATTTTCATAAAAAAACGCATTCTAGCTTAAATAATGAAATATTAAATATGTATATATAAAAAAAAGGATAACCATAGAAAGAGGTCATATGCCACTTAATGCCATTGGTTATGCATAATGTTCCTTTAGGGTAAATAATCTCTGATATTATTTTATTATGTAAAATTATATATTTGTGAAGGATTATAATAATTAAATATTATTTGGTTGGTAAATTTCAAATAACAAATTAATTATAACATTTATAATTGATTTAAAATTAAGTGTTTGCTTTATGAATTCCATAATAAACGATATTGATTTATGTATATATTTTACAATTTAGATAATTTTGACTAAAAATTAAATAATTAAGACGTATACAGGGTGAACATGACACAGTTTATCAGCGATATACCACGCTGGTAGTGGTAGGTATTCGATACAACAAAAGGTATGGGAACTTTTGCGGATTCGGTGTCTCTCTATTTTGAATTACAATCCATTTTTGGGTTCGGTCTTAAAAAAAGTATCATCATATTTGAGTCCATACCAGAAGTATGATTTATATGTCTTTATGGGTAACAGACTTCACAGTAAAAATCAAATATCAGGCGTTATGGTGCTATGTAGTTAGATTGGTTATTTTTTTTATTTGGGACATAGTAAAAGCCCGCAACTTTTTATGTAATAGAATTATTTTACTTGGAGCAAAAATTTTGTAGAGTTACTTGTATTTTTGATCTAATTATGATTTTTTTTTTTTGTAAATTTCCAGTTGTATAGTTTCCAAACAGCGTTAGAAATCAGAAATCATTTTAAAAGGAATTTAATTACAAATTAAACGACATTTTACATTGACTTATTCGGAAGCTGGACCCAAATATAATGGAATTTGAAAATGATTTGAAAATCAATATAAAGATTGAATCGCGGAGAGTGCATTATTTTGTTTCGAATACTACCACAAATATTTTAGTATACCATCCATCAATTAATTCGTGTCCAACCTGTATAATTAATTATAATTAATTTTATATTAAAATTAGGATTAAAACGTTTTCTTTTACATTTTCTTCACAAAATTTTAGTTTAGACCTTGATTATTACATCTACAGACTTGTATTTAAAACGAAATCAAATAAAAATTTCTATACATTCATTAAAAACTATATTAACTTTCATCCTTTAGCAAACACCAAAACGAAACTAGCGATTATTATTATTTCTGTCCTCTTTAAGTAAATAATAAAAAAATATAAATTCTAAGAATTGTAAAAAAAAAGACATGTTTAAACTCCATAAAAAATTCTAGTATTATTATGGTCATTCGAAGAAGATGCGATCATTCAAATTAGCTACTTGTATCAACACAAAAACTCATAAAAAAAAATTATGTTGTTTGTTAAAAATTTCAGTGTGACATGACACTGCATAATAATTGTTGTAATAACCATGCAAAAAAATAAATAAAAATATATATGCTAATTTTCCATAAATAACATAATGAATTTATGCTTATATATGTATAACAATTTTGCAGATGTATTATTGAATAGTGACAAAGGATGCACCAGGCTTTTAATTTTGAATTATTATTATTATTTTTTTCAGAAATTAGAGCTATTAAAATTATTTTTAAATAATTTTTTATTACCACAATTTTTTTAAATTTATATTGTTCGAAAAAATTAGTATTGTTGTAGACAGACAGACAGACAAGTTTATAATTTTTATTAAGTATTCTTGAACCAATTTTTGTATTAACAACAGAATTATAATTAGTTTCACCAGATGAAAAATGCTGGTGATTTTTATTATAGTTTAAGGTTTTAAAGGATAAAAATTAGATTTTATCAATTTTCATTTTATTTAATTAATAAAAACAGGATGGCGAATTATAATAAAATTTATTAGAATTATTATAAATACAATGTCAATGATATTGAAATTATTCTAAATTATAGATAAAAATTAAATATTTTCATTGTTTATTAAATGTCTTGATATAATAATTTTATTATTTTATAATACAAATAATTAATATTCTTAGAATATGTCTAGAGATAAATGTGAATTTATCTTTAAAATTATATTTATGTTGTGGAAGAAGTTGGCGTTGCGGATTTTATTAATATTATGTAAAAATGAGATTTTTATTATATTTGATATATTGCTGAACCGGATTTCAAAATTATCTTGGATTAAGTAAAAATAAAATGTATTTCCGTAACGTTTTTTTATAAATTTTTTATTTTATAAATAGATTTATTATCTTTGTCGTCATTTAATGAAATTTGTAATATAAAATATTGTCTGATATCAAAAATATGTTTTTATATATTACAAATCTGATATGTCAATAGAATACAACAGAAACAAAGCTGCTAACTAAGGCCGAACAAAAAAATTGCATTTTTACAGTGATTTATAATTAACAAAATTTATGTAACAATTCAGTGATTTGTAAAAACACTGTTTTGTGAAATATTTCACATGAACTCATTGATACTATCGAAACAATCACGATTACAATATGAAATGTAATAACCAGAATTTTAAAGAATCAAATATCGTGGCCCTATTCTAGCAATCTGAGGAATTACGAATTGGGAAAGATTATTAAAAGATTATATCAGAAATTTTTCGGTTAATATAAATTTTACTAATCAATCTTGTTCAATTGGATCATCGTATAAATAAATAGTTCACAAAAGTATTATGACAATTAACAATATGCTATACCAAAAACACTCGTCTTAGGTGTCTTAAGTGAGATTTTAATGAGTTTGTTAAACTGAGAAAGTTATTTCCTAGTTAGTTAATATACGATTTGGATAAAAGTCTATATTTGGAGACAGTATTTCCGGCCCTGTTGGCTGTTCTTATACTTTACTAATTTCAGGTAATCGTAAAAATAATCTGCAAATAAAATCAATAAACATTTTTTCCATCGTATGAAATTTACGTAAAAATGTGTCACTGACTGTCAGTTAGTTAACTTAATAATTAAAAATTCAAATATTTTAACTACCAGTTAATTTTTTCAGTTCAGATATCTGATGTTAAATTCCTGCCATTTGTCAATCTTTCATAACTGGGTTATAAAAAAATTTCGTTTAATCATAATACATATATTATAATAATTTAAGGGTCACTTTTTCTTAGTTGACTTCATGTTTCAGTTACTCCATGACAGATAATTGATGTGCTTGAAAGTATTTTTTTCCATATTTTTATTGTAGTTTTAAGTTAAAAAATGTTTCTTGGCTATCATCACAAAGTTAACTGACAATATTGGAAAATTTGGATATTTTAACTGACAGATAATCTTAGCTGTTAAAATATTTCATTAAATTTTTCTTAACTTCCATAATAAAAGTTCAACCTAATCATATTTTTAAATTATACTTACATGATTATTGATAATTTGATTATTAATCATACGAAAATATTAGTAAATGCAACAACTAACAAAATCTGTGTAATTCTTGAATTTCTACAGGAGCAATCGAGCAATAAACGTTAGATTGATACCTAGTTTCTTGGGTGTCATGTTAATTATACGAGCAACTTATTTCGTTCCCAACCACATTTACTTAATTATTACATTTACTTAATATTGCTATGATTATAAATATTCTCACAAATTTGATATTAATTTGAATTTTTTTACATATAATTAACAACATTTTAATAGATGAAATTTTAACTTTGTATAATCCAAATAAAAATATATTTATATTAAATTTGAACAGAAAGAATCACTCAAATTTAAAACTAATTATAAGAAGCTAAAATACATTGACAAATATTTTAGCTTTTAATAATTATATATCATTCATTTGGTAGCACCCTCGCACCCTTTTCATACCCTTAAAAATATACTTGACAATAAATATTTGTTTTTCAATTTTGGGGTAGAAAAAAATGACATATACACCGATTCGTTGTCATTATAATTTTCATAGTGGGACGAAACTTTTTCAAGATTTTTTTTAATATATTTTTTTTTACTTACATTCACTAAAAGATAGCTTAGTGTGCGGTTATCTAATATATAAAAGTAATGATAGAATTGAAATGTAGTTGTCGAAGAAGAGCCAGGGAGAAGTAGTAAAATAGATTTTCTTGTATAGAGATTATATTGTAAAAAAAAGGGATGTGCGCGATATGATACAACTTCTGTCAAATATTAAAGTCTATACACAAAAAAAAAACATTACTAACACATTGACATAAAAAAAGCTTATATATAAAGCATACATATACATATACAATATTCTTTAGATGGGTAAATTTTATATTTTTATATGAAAAATATATTTTATATCTAAATAAATAACCAACACTGATAATGATGAGACATGATACTTTTTGGTTAAAATATAAATTCTATTTTAAAAAATATATATATATACCTATACATATTATAAACCACGCCTTTTCACAATAAAATTAATTTTTTTGCAGATTTATTTTTAATAGTCCTTAGAAGTATCCATTTAGGATGATTACAACAAAATAATAATAAAAAAAAGCAATCTAATTTACAACACATTCGTAAGTTCAACAAAAAAAAAAACAATTTTACCGACGGCAAACTTAAAATATTAATTATTTTCTACACCAGATTCATCAACATGAAAGTTTTCTAATCAATTAAAATGATTTTTAATGTTTCCTATAGACATTTTCTTTAACCCAGTTATAAAAATATTTATTGAAATTAATTTTCAATCAATTTTCTCTCCAATTTTCATATAGTATTTCGAGAAAAAACCTTAAAATATACTTTATAAATTCATAAAAGCATATAAAAAGAAGATACTTTGCTCCACCCATTAATAAATTAAAAGCTTTTAAAGCGCAGAATCATCATACAAATAATTTATATATGAATGTATTTAATTTATAATATTGTATATGTATTTAGTGATAATCATAAATTTTTCTATATAAATCGACTGACATACAAATTCAATACAATTTTTGTTGTTGTTGTTGTATACACTGATGATTCTTCTGTCTGACACTCAGACTGATTTGGAAATTATGTGCCTAGGTTAGAATAGGGGGTTATTTTGTGTGGTTAAATTGTACAATGAAATGATTAGGGGGGTTAATTTTTTTTTTAAACTTTAAAGCTCGCGTAAGAACCATTTTTTTTTGTAGTCCAATTATGAATTAAATTACAAAAAAAAAGTTGAAAAATTACTGTTTATTTATAATAAGAGAAAATTTATTGGAAAATCGAATTTTTCTATATAAAAAAGAAAAGAAAAAAGAAAAAGGGAAATTGAATGTGAATGTGAAATGTGAACTGGAAAACTATATATAGTAAACAAAAATATTTTAATTTTATGGCGGTTTTTCCGAAGTACATACATATAAATTGGAAAAGTTATTGACTTTATTATGGAGTCTTATAAAGCCGTTTAATATAATATTGGATATAGGATTAATAATAAAAAAATTAAATATTAGTTGTTATTCAGAAATTTTCTAATTCAAGGACGATTGGGAAAGAAATTGATTTTTCGTATATAGAAATAAATGTAGTTAGGTCAGAAATTACAAAATATAAATTGGGTCAGAAAATATACCTTATATATAATAAAATATACCTTATTTATGTAATATTACAGAGTATTTTTTAAATCTAAGTTTAAAACTTTAATGTAGAAAATTAATTGATTTTTAGGACATTAAAATAAATACTCCAAGCCTAGAGCATACAATTTTTAACCAATTATTTGTTAATGAATTGATATTTGAATACAAAATAAGAAGTTATTATATTATTTAAATTTTTGACCACCCCGAAATTGCTTTAAGTGCTGTAATATGGTGAGAAGAGAAATTTTATACATAAAAAATCATCTGTGAAATTATGTTAAGAATTGAAATTTTATTTGAAAATGACCAAAATAGAATTTATTTATTAATTTTATAAGATTAATAACATAAAGTTGGTGTCTCAGGGAAATTTTGTAAATTAAATTTTCCATTTTAATAATTATAAAGAATAACTTTATCTTTAACATGTTAATATGTATTTGCTTATTGTAATTTAACAATTGATTCTCTAATTTCATCCTTCAATATTACCTATTATTGTAATTTTTATGTTGACTGTGAACGATAATTTTCTTTATGTTGCTTTCAATACACATTATTTTAAATTTTAAATCTTAAATAGATAATATTATACTTGCATCTCTTCTAAACTTTGGAATTTAACGAACTGTAGACATTGTGGTGAAAAGGAAGCTGGAATCAATGGTGGTGAAAACTGCGTTTGATGTTTCAAAAATATTATTCCAACATGAAAAGATTGTAAATCGCTTAATTCTATTAGAAAACATGTTTTTTGTAAAACATGCTATACAACTAAGGCGTTTGTGTCAAGCTTTTGCGTCAGACCAGTTTATGTCAAGTAATTCATCAGAAGCAACTTATGACAATTAAGTTCTATGGTATTTTGTAATGGTAAGAATAAATTCTTTCAGATTGAAATTATAGGTGTAAATATCATAGTCAGTTTAAGTTTATGTGAGAACAAATCCATTCTTTAATTTTAATAGAAACTTGTTGTAAGAAAATTTTAACTACAACATTTAATATGAAGTACACATAATAAAGTTTCATCAACATAATTCAGCAACATTTTACTTTTACATTTATGAGTTGCTATCGCGATATATAATTTGCAATGAATTACTTTTTGATTTTGCTTACGATGAAGTCCATGCGATAAATTCCATGAAATGAATTGCTGAAGATAATTTCGCTTGTTACATTATTATTCTTATTATTATAAACTTTATTTACTCTTATTTTATTTTAACTTTATACTTTATAATTTAATTTATTCAATATAATTCATTTTTAATAAATGTTATATTACCAAAACGCTATTATATATTAGTTTAGTTGAACTTTTAAAAATATTTTATTGTCTTTTTTAAAGCATTTACCATATTTCAGTAAATTGGGACAACTTGTAATTTGTAGTTTTAATTTCCGTAATAATATTCATTCATTTAATATTGAGTTAAATCTTAATAATTCCAACAAGATTTGATTATACAAATAGATTATTATATTCAGTAAAGGAAGAAATAATACAATATTTTTAGGACCATTTAAAATTTTCGTTTTACAGATTTAGCTATTAAATATAATTTTAATTGCATTGCCCACCCACATTCACCAGGGCAATAAAAAAATAATATAAAAGTGTGTGGAAAAATCAATTTGTATCTTTTACTATA
Organism: Rhamphomyia laevipes; assembly: GCA_963920725.1. Lineage (NCBI taxonomy): Eukaryota > Metazoa > Arthropoda > Insecta > Diptera > Empididae > Rhamphomyia > Rhamphomyia laevipes. Next base: position 23,329,965 of record OY987258.1, on the reverse strand, counting down.
TAATAAAAAGAAATTAAGAGTCTTGTAAAATTCAAATAATGATTTGTGTTGTTCAATTCCTATCAAAATACTTAGCTCTTAGCATATCAAATTTGAAATGTTAAACAATTTCCTTTTTAAAGAAAATATTGATTTTGAATTTTATATATACAAAAATTATATTTCTGTTCGCCTCCCAAAATATTAAAATGACAAGGGAGTGTAATTTTTTTGTTTTAATTCGTCATAACATTAAATATCTTCTTTAACATTAAATATAAATTGATGTGTCCAACAGCTTACAATTGGTCATATAAACCCATCCCCAATTCCATTTATTTATTTTTTGGTATATTTTTGACCCCAGGAAATTGCTTAGATAGAATACAACGAATGGTAACTTTATGTATCTATATACTATCACCATAAAAGGTAAATGGAAAATACATAATGATAAATATAGATAGAAATAAGTGGGTGGTTTGGAGTGATTTTATACTATTCCCCCTTTAATTTTATACAAATATGTATGTATATATATAAATAAAAATAAAACATGTGCACTGTCGCATTGAATAATGTGCAACATTTATTAGAGTTAGTCTTCGGTTGTATTCGTCATTGTCAACTGAGCATAGAGTGACGCTATCTTTTTTTTGTGGTTTATAGAATATTTTTTATGTATTCTTCAATTCTCCCCTTTTTTTTAAATATATATTTTTTTTTTTTTAAAAATACGAGACACATAATTCGTGCTCAGCACCTGGAATGTTGTACATAAGATTTTTTTTTATATATTTTTGGTTATATGTATTTGTATTAAAATTATTTGGATGGAATATACAGAAACTTTAAAATAGCGAAACATTGGACAGAATTATGTAGAAATAAAATAAAATTTATAAATTTTTTTTGAATGTAGGAAGCTTCTGCAGTAGCATTTAGGGTACTTTTATATTCCATGGAAAAAAAATTAAAGTGGGATTTTTTTTAATGGGATACGAAGAGTAAAACTAAAATTGATTGTTACTGACTTCTGTGCTACAATATTGAACACTATGCTGAAATTTGTTATCATTATAGACAGTATCTTAACTTTTTAAAATTAAAGAAAGAAATATTTGTAGATTTTACCTGCATTGAATGAATATAAAATAATATTTACTTAATATGAAAATGTAGCTCAAGAGCCACAGAAGAAATTAATAAGATAAATTTGAGAGTTAAAATTATGAAAAATAATAATGCTGAAAAAATTAATTAAATTTGATGATTCTAAAATATTAATAAAAAATAAATTCGCCACCTGAGTATATAAATAGAAATATGAACTCGTAAATACAAATGATCGGATTTAAAAAAATATATTTATAATAGAATTTTGTGTGGACTTAGTTTTATCTCAGTAACATTTTTTCCATTTTCTGACTATATAATTGTTGGCTTTGCTAGCTTGACCAGGACATCGCTTTGTTATATTGCTTTGACAAATGTTTGTGTCATAACGTATGACCCAAATGTATAACACATATTATTGAATTGATTATATAAAAAAAATCCCATTACCAGATACTTCCTAAGATCTACCCATACAGAATGACAAACATTTTGAAATATTTTAATTTTATGTTTTTATTTCAGTATTATCCGGAATTGAGCTAAAATTGATGACTGTATAATAGTAAATTAAATTATCATAGAAAGAAAATTTAAAATATCATTATATTTTTTTTCCAATACCCCTCTAAAGACATTTCACTCTAAATGCTATCGGGCTTCTTTCTGATGATATGGCCGATACACCTCCATTTTCTGTTACCTTGGCAATACAATGTCAACGAATGGCAGACCAGAAACAGACGCAAAGAACATGCTCAATAAAGCGAGAGGGCATTCGGACAATAGGGAGAAATTGACAAATACGAACTAAGCTTAGAATATTAAAGGCATGTGTAAAGCCAACTCTGTTGTAAGGCAGTGAAACGTGGCTTATATCGAACAGCATCACATAAAAGCTCCAAGCTCCAAGTATGTTGTCAACAAGTTCCTCAGAATCATATGCAGAATATTCTGGTCAAACACTTTCAGCAATGCAGATCTCTGGAACGTAATCAATGAGGAACCCATACTGAAACAGATAAAACGCAGAAGTCGGCCAACCATCAGGAAGTAAAATATTTCTTTATATAAAAGGTTTATAAGTTTGAACAGATTTATTATCATTGACAAAGGAGGCTAAAAGGATTAGAGGAGATAGAGGAAAAATGAATTTTGAATTCAGTAGATACATTATACCTAGACAAATAGAGCAGCGGTGGCGTAGAGGTATTGTGCTATGCTTTGATGCATGCAGTGTCGGGTTCACCTCCCGACCAACATATCGCTCTTAGCTGAATCAGCTTTAAATGAGTTCCAATAATAAAAATTTACAATATGTAATTGCTAAAAATGCTAAAAGTTGAGATCATTTGCTTGTTGCAATTAAAAGTTTCTTTATTATAAAGAAACTTATGGTTTGGAATCCATATAAAATAAGTAAACTCAAATTGCAATAGATATTTCTTGAAACCTCTATCATTTAGGCTCTATGCCCTCAAGCGAAATAAACAAAGAGAATAGTAAGAAATACATAAAATTGTTAAATATTAGAAATAGCTCTTAATCTAAAAGTAAAAACAAAATTCCATTCATCTTCGTCCTTACAAAAAAAAGCAACCTAATTCTTCATGCCAACATATATTCATAGCGTTCGATATTGTTTTGTGTTCATATCATGTCGTTTGAATCTAAATATATAATTCTTCATTATGTTACGAATTTTTACACATTTATATGTATGGCAAGCATAAATATTAACATAATCGCACAGCATAAATGTATCTGCGTGTAATGATTTTTCGTATACATGAGTACAAATAAAATCATATAACCTAACGACAATAGTACAATAATAATAATAATTATTATTGTAGAAGTAAATAACGCGTTATTGTTGTACTCTGGATGAGTATATAGTAGTAACCGCGATGCGCGAATTCATAATTTTTTATTTTTTTTTTATATTTCAAATCATATTTTTTAATGTTTGTTTTTAGGTTTCTTTAAAAAAAAAATCTTTTCTTTCTTTACCACTACAATCTAACTATACAATTTTTTTTTTATGTATATAAAACAACTAAAATAAATAACAGATTAATACTAAAAAAAAATTCTGTTTTTCCAAAAGCATCGCACAGTATACAAAAGCGCCCCCAAACAGTTTGAGTAAAGTTGATGGTCGCGGCGCGACCAACTCGTTAACAAATAAAAATAAATAAAAAAAAACGTGAATTATATCGCGGAAAAAAAATAATTTTCTTATTATATTTTTAATATTAATTTTAATTTAACCAAAAAATAAATAAATAAATAAACAAGAAATCGTGATTGAAAGAAAATTTATGTATAAATAAATTATAATTCAAAAGTGAATATCCTTTTGCATAAAGGATATTTTTGTATGATGTTGTATTTGTGAGGGGGTGATTTTTTTTTGTTGAGGCAATTTTTTTTAAAAGCTAATTTTCTTAACACACAACAGAAGTTTTTTTTTGTTTTTTAGAGGGTGGTAAGATAGTCAAATTTTAAAGAGGGTGTGTAGAAATTTTGGAGGTGAAAAAAAAAAAACTAACCACACTTTTGTGATTTTTATTTTTATATGTGTTTGGTTTATGATTTTTGTGGTGGTGGGGATGGACATAATTTAATTTGTGGAATATAAATAATTTTTTTTTTTGGAGTTATGATCCTTAAATAATTTTTTTTTTGTTTTTGATTTTTGTGCTGAAGAATTTGCTGGTGTCTAAAAAAGTAGGGACGTTTTATTAAAATTATTGTTTATGTATTAATTTTTTTTTTATTTTGTTGGTTAAATTGTCTATTTTATATTTGTTTTTGTTTTGTTGTTGATATTTTGATTGTTAGTAAATATTTGTTGTTTTTGTATAGTTGAGCAACGGCAAAAAAAAAAAACTTAAGGATTTTAGTTGCCGTAAGCACTTTTACCTGTAAACAGGTGTAGAGTCGCGTGTGTTTTTTGAATATATGAAATTTTTTTTTTGTGATTTGTTGGAAATTTTAAGTTTTTTTATATATTTCGTTGCGTTTAAGGATATTTTTTATGTGCTACAAGAAAATATGTTTAATTAAGGATTTAATACGAAGATAATGTAATTTTTAAGGACAGTTTAAATTAATAATGAAAATAAAATTCAAAAAGTTTTGATTAGAAAAATTAATTAAATAAAATAATTGAAAAATTGTGTAATAATTTTGTTAAAAAAATTTAAAAATTTAAATAAGTTTTACAAATTTTAAAATATGATAAATTTTTTTATAGTTTTTTAATGTGTTTTTTATGTTAAATTTTGGAATTTTATAATAAATTTATCATTCAAAAATATCGTTTGATTGGCTCATTTATATATGAGCTCAATTTTGGAAATAATCATGCGATCGAAAGCGATTGCTAGAAAATTTTATAATGGTAAGTTTGAAAACATTTTATTTATATTTATTTACACAATTTAAGTTAATTAACAATTAATGAATTATCATTAATAATTAATTCTTTTATCTGGTAATAATTACAGGGAAATTCCATTAAATCTTCATTTTCTTCTAAATTTCTATAAACATTAATAATTCTATACATTTTATCGAGAATTTATTGTTGATAGAATACATAATTTCAAAATATGTTTATCTTATGTATTTAGTTTTTTTTTATATAATTAATATTATAAATTTTGAACTTGAAAAAGGAAGCACTTCCAGTTTCATTTTTTTATAGAGATATTTATATAAATATAACAACAAAGTTGTATCATCGATGATAAAAAATTCCATTGTTGTACATTAAAAAATTAGATTATTTTATGAGAAACAACAGCGAAGATTTAAGAATATTTTGTATAATTTAATTACGTAATTAAAAATGATAAAATTGAAAAACATTAAAAAAAAAAAAAAAAATGATAGAGGGTGGTCTAGTTGGAATCGTATATACTGCCAGAAATACGGCAACAAAATTAACATTAAAGACCAATTATTTATGCTATTATGATGGAATGTGTGGAAGATTGTTGAAGATTTATTCATTTTTCGATATTGGAGATATTAATTAAATAATTGCAGATATTTATTTGTATTCAAATTTATGAAATTTAATTAATAAATGTAAATCAAATTGAATTATTTCAATTAAATTAAGTAGTTTTTATTAGATGTAATCAATTTCAAATTATTTTCTTAACAAATATGAAGAATTTCCACTAAGAATTTCCAATCTTAAAGATATAGTTACAATTATTAGCCTTCTAATCAGACAAGAATAAATTACATCAAATCATTTAATATAGATATAGTCCAGTATCAACAGAGATAACTAGTGTAGTAAATTCCGTTTTCGATTATTTTACCAAGAAAATTAAAGAAGATTACTTTGTGGTGAGCAGTTCTAGAATACCAGAAAAAAAGTAGTAGTTAGTCAATTTCGTTTTTCGTTTTTGGTACTGGTACAATAACGAAATTCCATAAATAAATCAATTTTTAATCATTATTGACACTTAAAATTCATTTTTTGAACATTTTTTGAAATAATTATTACGTGTAATAGGTAATTTAATCAAAATTGTAACGAAATACCGGATTTTTATTTTAGTGTTACGTTACAAAATAACGTTATTACGAATATTCAAAATTGTTTTTTTGGTACAAATAAATTCGAAATAATTTTGAAAAATTCAGTTTTAGCGTTACGGTGTAGGAACATTATAGAGCACTTCTTGTGATTGTATTTTTTTAAGTATTTAAAATTAATTTTCGACTTGTCACCCTACAAATTAAAAATCTAACATAATTTTTTGTTGTATCAGTCACAAAGGAATTATAATTTAATAAATCTTGAAGGCTAAACTTTATTCTAATTTCTAAAACTTTAAATAAAAGATACCGAAAATATTTAGGTCATAAATATTTGATAAAAAATAATTGAAGATGTTTTGTAATTTGTAATTTAGAACGGATACAAAAACAAAAGAGTCTATTTAATGTTGCGAGCTTCATTTTATCTTAAAAAAGATGATATTTTTGAAATGCGCAATTTCAAATTTAATGACATAGTTTTAATAATTTCTAATGGAAATACTAAAAAATTCTGTTTTCTCATTTGTTGTAGAAAATTGTTTGTAAAAAAATAAACTTTAATTTAAAAGCATCTGTTTTTAGTAGATAAAAAATATTTTTTTCAATATTTTTTCTGTTTTCATACCTTATTATATCGAGTCATTTAATTGACTCGTATAACTAATTGACTCGTATATCAATGCAGATAAGTTTTCAAAAACGAAATTAATTTTATCAATTTTTTAAAATATTTTTGTTTTTCGATATTTTAATTATTATATTGTTTTTAAATGGCCATTTAAATTGATTTTTTCAAACTTTTTATTTTGCCAATTGGCATAAAACTATAAAGTATAGAAAATATTTAGATATTAAGAACAGATTTGAAATTTATATCGTGCTATAAATTTTGTTTCGTTATACAAATTTTTTTTTTGTTTATCAGAATTAAATTACCGAACTATATTGTGCACAAGCGGATGATATTTGTCACCGCTCACCGGATAATTAAAAAAATTATTTTTAATTGAATGAAATCTGTGAAGGTGACCATAATTTTATTTATGATTTTGTTATTTTTATGTATTTAATTTGTTGATTGTTATTGAAGATGAAGTTCACTTTATTATTGTGCATTTATGAAAATTCTAGATTTTTAGTCGTTATATTTTTATTGTTTTGTAAATTTTGTTTAAGCACATTTTAAATATTTATACTAATTAATTATTTAATGATTCATTCATTTTTTTTTTATTGACAAACATATTGTAGTAAGGAATTATGTTGTAAATTGTATAGTAAAATTTGAGTCGAGGTTTAATATGTAGAGATCCGTCATACATTCTGTAAAATTGTTTAAAAACAAACAAAAATTATAATATGACTTTAAGATAATTCCTTCTTTTCCAAAATACAAAATCTTCAGTACGAAACTGTATAAAAGCATAACTTAATTGTCTACGTGCTGCTGCTTTCAAAAACTTTAAAATCAACCCATGACAGAAATATTGTGACACAAGTATTCTATACAAAGTTTATTGCCGAGTCAAACATTGTGTCATCTCATCAGTATTATTACAAAACTATCATTTGGTACAGGCTGTTTACTAAAACTAATCTTAAAGAAGTGTAAAAATACATAGGAAATGTCAAGAATTTTAAAAATTGTAAACATATACATATGTATGTAATAAACTCCAGTATCCTTGGCTCATATAGAAACAACATTTTCAAGTGAAAATTATATTTTTGAAAAATCTAGAAAATTAAATGTGGAAATAACTATATGTAAATAATTCGGAAAACTTCATTTGACCAGCACTGTAGTGTTATTAATTAAAATTTGATTGTGTTACGTTAAATTAATAAATATTGACTAGGTAATTAAATGAGATTGGTTTTAAAGTTGGTTTAAAAGGATATGGGATGGGGGATACTTTCCTCCACGTACTGAAGCCTTATTAAAAGATTCTCTAGTCAACCACATTTCATCTGATTGTAACGTTTCAAACCACCCTATTTCTTCAATGAACTAAATCACTTTTTCCTGATTTATCTTGCCTTCTACCAGACATTTGGATAATTTTCCAGATGTTGGTCAAAATGTATGATCAAAAATTATGAAATTTGAAAAAATGCATAAATTTAACATTTAGTAAATATATTTCTAAAAAATCAAAATTAGAATATACATTTTTTATTATAAATAATTTAATAATTTGATGGTACCGTGCCGTATATGATTCCTCGCAAGTTTGTAGAGCTAATGATTCATTTTAAAATTAGAGAATTTTTATTTCTATCAAGATTTAAATCGATAACACAAATTGATTAATAAATTATCGATATTATTGTCGTGTGACACAAAATAACATAGACAACACTTTAGAATGATTTTTTTTTTTGAATAGTTTCTGTTTTATATTTTAAAATAAATAAACTCTTTTTTTATTGAAACATTGTCGAATTTGTTTATTTTTCTAATTCTAAAATATTTTTTTGTTAAGTTCTGTTCAAGTGGAATTGATGAAGTGGTCACTTAAAACAAATTTTTTTTTGAAAAGACAAGAAAATGTAAATATTTAAAAAATCATTAATTAAATTTTAATTATTGTCTTTTTTTAAAATTGACAGCAAAAAATATGTTACAATACAATGAATACATTTTAGAATTAATAGCATTAGATTTCAAATTATTATAATTTCAAATTTTTAGTATGATTTTAGGTTTATTCTGGTTCACGATCCATAGAAACTTTATGATGGTAAGACTGTAATTGAATATTTCCGATATAATTTTGATCGAGATATTGGAATTTCTATTCTTTTCAAACATCAGTAAATTCAAATAGTTTGTGGAAAACTGTTTCGATGAGCTCTCATCGCACACTGAAATTTAGAAAATCGTTTATTGCTTGAACCACAAAACTATGGAATCAATTAACTATAGAAATAGAACCATTTATAATTTGAACGACCCGCTGGAAGACACGGAATATAAACCATTTCTAGTTACCCCGTCCTTAATCTAATTCCTTTTCAATCTTAAATGCCTAAACTCCCATTCCTCTCAATAGCCAAATGCTGTATTGACAGTTAAGGGAAAAGTTTCTCATTATTTTGGTATTTAGTAAAAAAATATAACTTTGTCTGGTTACCGGACGTGCAATGTACGTTCATCAAGAAATACTATTTTTAAAATGATTATAAATAGTAAATCTTTTGATTTTGATTGTATTTGGAGTGATTTGGAGTTTATTTTTATTTTGATTTTCGGTGACGAAATCGTTTAAGCAATTCTTTATTCACAAGGCATTTTAATTTGACTATTCTGGATATTGCTCAATTTTATTTGAAATAACTGGATAAATAAGATACTACAAAATATTTCTTGGTTGAAATATAATGTACTAGAAATTTAGGGAACGTCGTTCTTAAATAAATAGATTACTTTAGAATTTGGAAACAGAAATAGTGAATTTAAAATACTCGAACAATTTTCACATTAATGATAACTTTTGTTATAACTTATATTTTCTTGTCCCGTAATACTTTTTCTGATTAATGAGTTTTTTATGCATTTTATTTTATAAATTCGATATATTTGATTATACTAATTTGCCAACTGAAAACGTTTAACTCTTTTAAGCCTTCTCAATATATTCGTGTTGTCTAGAAGTTGTGTAATCTTCGCCGTTCACACGATTTATTTTACTATGGACAAATTCTATTTCTAGTTCTTTATGTGAATCGCTGGTTTTCATGATATACTATGGTGCTACTACTTCTATATCGCTTTGTTTAGTGCAGTCCCAGAATTGAATTCCGTAAGTTCACTTGAAAACGATAATGACTTATAATTCGGAAATTTTACACTCGTAAGACTCGAAAATTTACCAATTTCTTTATGTTTTCACTCAAAATCATAACTTCTTTTTCTTAGAAAATTGTCATATTTCGAAATCTTACTAAATTTTTTGATAAATGTAATTAGGGATAATGCAAAATTAATATCACTTAAATTAACCTAATTAAAAATTTAACAAAAATAAATTCAAAATAAAAATAATTTTATGGTATCATCATATTTTTAAATCTATATATAAATTATATTTTATCAAAGATAATTATTGATTTATGTTATTTAAAAAAATAAAAAAGATAATGATATGATTTTACCATAAATATATTTAATTCCACTATATTTTTTTTTTATTTAATTATGACAATAATGGTAACTTTATTTTTATTATAAAAAATAGACTTTGTTTATGGTGGTAACGAGAGAATAATAAATTGATTGATAAAAAAAAAATGGAATTTAAAATTTTTATTATATTATAATTGCTGATATATAAAACTGTTGCCACTGAGGTGGGTTTAGATAATTTTTATGACTTATTATCAATTTAATTAATAAAATGCTATCATGTCAGAGGATTCAAAAATGTCACATTTTAATTAAATAGTAAAAATGATGACATTGATCAAAATGCAACGTTCGCGATAGAGTAATTGTAATTGGTGACTTAGACTAAATAACAATATGGCAACAGTTAACAATAAATTTTTTAATATGGTTTTTAACATTAATCTTGTGTTCGATATTTATAATTAATAATACAAAGGTTTACTCAATTTTTCCAAGCTATTACGCTACAGTCCAAATCGAGTCTTGGATTCCGAACCATAAGTTTCTTTATAACAAAGAAACATTTAATTGCACGAAGCTAATGCGTTTTAATATTCAATTATTTGCTGTCTGCAAATGGTTTCAATCCTTAACATTTTCCAAATTTTAAAATCAAAATTACAGATTGAAAATTTTATTACTCCTGGTACTCATTGAAAGCTGAATCACTTGTCTCGGTCGGGCATTGAACTTTATACATCACAGCTACCGCCACCGCTTCGAATTCTGATACAAAAATACACTTTGTCAGTCAGTTGAAAATATCATATCTTTTTATTAGGTCATCTGCTAATAGAAAAATGACATTTCAAGTAATTTTCAATCAAAATAAATTTTAACTAAATATTTATATCTAGAAGTCTAGAAGATTATTCAAGTAATTTGTAGTAGAAATACTTAAAATTATTTTAATCTTATCTTGTTATTAAAACCGAATTAACAATTCAATTTTCATCGACAAATTCAAGTATCAATTAATAATAAATTACAGTAATTATGAGGTACAAAGTATCTATATCTTCAAATTACTTTCCACTTTATCCCGCATCACCGTATATGTCACCCTATATGCCTAATAAGTTTTATGATCATCTAAATTCTTATCAATTTCCTATATCAAAGATAAGATATTTTTTTTTTTTTTTTTTAAATTGATACTTATATAAAAAGTGTTATAAAAACAGCTTAAAAATATTTTTTATTTATTTTTTTTGCAGATATTCGGCTATCTTTTTTTAAAATTTTTTTTGTTTATTTATTTTTGAAATATTTATTATTCTCTAAAAAATTTGATAGTGTTTCCTTCTAAACTCTATCCAATTTTGTTATCTCTATGATGTCCAGATAATTAAAATTTCGATTGCACAAAGACCCACCAATAATTCATATCGCAGATAGCTTTATTATATTTCGTTGGAATCAGACCAAAAGATAGTAACGAAAGAAAAAAAAAATTAATTATCAAAATTGTCAACTGAAAATTTCAGTTTAATATTTCACTTTATATGATTAAGTTGACACCGAAAAAAAAGTGATAATTCGGATTAAGTGGATATTTTTGCGCTGATGAAGATTCTAAAATTTTTAAGGTGAGAATTAATTTCAAAATTTTGCAAAATTATGAAAATGTAGAAATTTTGAAAATTTCTCACGGTCTCCGTTAATAATTTCTTAAGTTTAATGTGATTATACCCTAAAAGAAATAACTTTAAAATGTCAATGTTGCGTAAAATCAATAAAAGTTTTTCACATAATTTAAGGAAAAGTCTTTATTTTTACTTTTTTTCTTGACAATGTAATGCTAATTTTTTTGATTAACCCTTTTTTTTGAGGTTTTAACCAAAAAAAAAAATCATTTATTTTCCCTAAAATTGAGAAGATTTTTCTTTGACATTTCGGAGTAAAGGATAGTAATAATAATAACAAATTCATGATCCTTAATTTAGTTCCATTTTTTTATATTAATGTCTCTTTGAAGATGTAACGAATACAATTTAAATTAAATTTTAACCTTTTTCACTGAGAAGTTCAGAATTGACAAGAATAGTTTTGTGCCTCTAGTTTTGTTTGTAATGACACGGTTGAAAAGATTTTACTATTTAATTGCTTGTTTATTGGTAAATTTATGGTTTTTTTTAGAGTATCTGTCAAAAAATAAGGGTTAGTTTAGTATCCTTTTTGATTAAATATAGAAAAAAATGATGATAATTTTTTTTATTTTTCAAATTCGATTAATTATTGTCTTGTGGCACAAATTATTGGAATTGTATAAGTCAATTTTAAAGTCAGGAAAATTTATGTGTTCATTAAATTGAAGTGATAAATCATGAAGTTAAGAATATTTAAAAATTATATTAGTGCATTGTCTAAATTAAATGGAGCTGATTACATTATTCATATAGTAAATGTGAAGAACTTTATTAAAAGATTTAGGTCACTACGTGCTAAAATAATTGTAATTCCAACACAAAATGGAAAAACTGAATTTACGTTAGTGGGCACTGACCAAATGGCATCCTAAATTATTTTATATTAAAACTAAGTAAGCACAATAATAGCATCAGTGGTGAATTACATCCATCTTATTATTTTCCATTGCAATTTCCTATTATATTTGGTTCGTCGAGTATGCAACCTCTAAGATCTTCTGTCTTGGATCGATAAGGTACCCATATCCACTTAGCATATCACTACTCCAGGTTTTCCAGGTTCTCTGCTAACTGGTTCTTATGTTGGATTCCGGTCTTTCCAACACGTTACCGTACAACTTTAGTATATTTTCTTGCATTTTCTCTTGGATTGGCCCTGTTTTTAAACTGCCACGTAAATATGTTATTCCACATGACTATACTAGCATTCTCATCTCACCTGTGTGTAGTTTTTGCTCGTGTGAATTACGCCCATTAGATATGCAATTGATAAGGTCACATAAGAGGTTAATTATATTCTAAGTGGATATATACAGTGTAAATGTTGTAGCGAATTTATCTGCTTCAATTAAATTCATTAGAAGAATTAATTTGTTGCTAAATATTTTATATTTAAAAAAAAATTCTTCGTAACCGGCCTCAAGCCTCATAATGTTGCTCAACATATAGTTCCCATTCATAAGATTTTATCTAATTTTAATTTAATAAACTGAATAAATAAAAGGATATAATTTTTTATATTGTTATTAAAATAATAATCCTTTTTTATATATATATTCTTATATACACATAAAAAGGATAACGACATGATACACAAAAAAGGATAATAACTGATTTTTTTATTATACAAAAAGAAAAATTATTTAATTAAATACGGATTAATCATAATTTAAGATTTCTGATATCCTCTATTCATATACAAATATTTTTATATAAACATTACCGAAACAAGTAAGGACATATGTAAATAAAAATTGGTAATAATTATATTCCATAAAAATATAAAAATGAAAAACCAATTATAAATTCCAATATCCAATTTGTTATATCTTTCATATGTTAATCAGAAAACTTATTACAATAAAATTTATCATTTATTATATTCAAATTTATTCCAAATAATAAAAATTGAATAATGAAAAATTTATCAAAACTAAAAATATCCTGCTGTTAGTCGTCTACAAATCAATTTTTTTTTTGAAAATATGTTACCAGTAAAGATCCTTGTTTCATCGTCGCCATCTTCGTGTGAAATCATCACGAATTTTTGATATCATTTATGAGATTTTGCGCGTTTTTTTTTGTACATACATATATCAAATTGCGACATTACTTTGACATTTGCCCTTGATTTGAAAATTTTCCAAGGAAACATATCGATTTTTATTCAATAATTATTATATAGATGAATATCCTTTTTGATTGAAAAAATTATATTTAACGGCAATTGTGATTGTTTTGGTGGCCGGACTTAAAAATTTCGCATACATTTCAATTGTTAAAAGTAAACTGGATTTTCAAGGATTTATTTTTTTCATATAACTTTTTTTTTTTATAAAAATAAGACAATATCTCCAACTGTTTTATACGTGTATTATATGTCCTGAATATTTTGATAATTCTACATAACAAAAAGTCCAACAATCATCATATAAATAATAATAAAAAAAAAAAATTATATTGAAACTTTTATTCGCCTTTGGCCTATAATTTACTCAGTTGGAAATCCACTTTTACTTTTGCTCCTTTTTTTTATGTATAGGATTTTGTTTTTCACTTATTTTGAAAATGATGTCAAGAGGTCCTTTTGTGTAGACATGTATAGAATGTGTGTAGATATTAGATCGGGGCCTGAATAAAAAAAAAATATGATGATCGGGAATAATTTCAAAATTATTATGAGATTTAGCTATATAGTAAAAAGTAAAAGGAAAAGTTTTAAAGTAAATATAAATTTGTATTGTTTTCTGTAAAGGAATTTATTTAGTCTAAAAGTCAAAGAATTTTTATATGTTTTCATTATTGTCCGCGAAAGTCAAAATTTATGTAGAAGGGAACAAAAATATATTTATCAATTGTTCTATATTTATATACGTATATATTTTTTTTTAAAGCGGAAGCGCTAAAATTTTAAGGACTAAATATAAAATAGAAATCGTCAATGTCTTATACTAATGATCTTGAGTATATAGTTTTATTCTTATAATATTAATTTCTTTAAGGATATTCTTCAGTATAATTTTATAAAAGAGGGGATCATATTTTTATTTGAATTTTAAATCAAAACATCTGATTTTAACTGTCAAACAACAAATATGATATTTTTATGACCCTCTCAAGAAATTTGAAATTAAAATGTCTGATGGGAATCACAATAATTTTGTCTTAAGAGTAACAGCACTGAGAAAAATTAATTGGGGTTATAAAAGTCAGCAATGATTTTTAATATTTAAATATTTTTTTTTAAAAAGTTTTGTAGTTTCTATAAATTATTATTTTGAAGTTTTTATAAATTATGATGCAATTCATTATAGGCTAATACGATATTTTATTCTAGGAGATACAAACATAAATTCTAAGTTTAAAGTAATTTATTTCATTTTAACACGATCATTTTCGATCATTTCTTACATTTATAAATAATGGTTAATAATAAAATAAGTCCACAAAAAGTGAGATAGCTCCCTGAATTTGGGGATAATATAACTTTTTTTGTACCATTATTTAGAGACTTGTTTAATATATTATTTTGGGAAGTCACTTCATAGAGGCATAAATAATACCAATAAATATATCAAATTAGAATATTGAATTTGTTATTAAACTTCTTCAATTTTTAGCATACTAGTTGACTAGTTCAATACTATTTATTATGAAATATACATAAATTTTATGTAACAGCTTCGAAAATAAATTCAGTATACATATTTATTACGGGTTTTTAAAAAAAAAACTGTAAAAAAATATATTATTAATTAATAAAAATAACTTTTAAGGTAGGGGTAGATCAAACACGGGATTTGTTAAAATACTATTTTGTAAAAAATGTATTATTTGGAAATTGTTACATTCCGGCGCTCTAAACTACTTCACCATCGAAAACATAAAGAAAATTTAAACGATTTTTAGAAAGTTGACTATTTTCGAACAATTTATATATTTTTCTTCATTCCATCACAACATTTACAATAACTAAATAAAAGTTGATGAGTGATACTAGCTGAACATAATTAAAAAAATTAATTCCATTTCAAAATATTTATCATAATTCATTTTTTTTTTTTTCAGTGTACCAATTTAAATGTACAATATAATTGTATGTAATCCAATATTATCTTAATAATCTCTTAAATTATCAAAAACTTTAATTTGACCTTTTAGTATAATTTTCATATGAACCTAGTCAATATAAATTCAATTAATACACAAACTCTTAAACAAAATAATTCTTTTCTTCCTTAACGACAACACACACACACACCTAAATTAAAGTAAGTGGTCTTTTACTGAATTTCCTCCCTCTTTGCAAATTTATTTAAACAGAAGGCCAAAAAAAAAAAAATATATATATATTTAAAATGCACTCCTTTTGTTTCCTACGATACGATACTACTTAAAATCTTTACATATCGTAAATATTGAAACCATTAAAGGTATTTTTTTTTGAAGGCGTATTCGAGTTTGCATCAAATTGAATCGTCCTTGCCATCCAAATCGCAACTCATACTCATTATACATAAATTGCATCAGGCAAAAACGGAAGTTCATTTTCAATTTATATACAGTACAAAGAAAAAGTGTATAGAAGAATTACAAAAAAAAAATAACCGAAGAATATTCATAAATTCTATACATGAGAAAGAAAAAGGACTTTCAAAAAAATAAAAAAAAAAATCCTTTTGTATTGAAATTGAAATCGCGGAATTTACCGGAAATATTCTGACGCGTGTCTTGTGGCTAGAAAGGTTTTCTATACAATTTTTGGTAGTAATGTTAAGGAATTTGTCCTTCTAAGATTACAATTTTGTAAAAGGACGATATAACTGGTTTTTTTTAGATGTATTTTTTATTTTGAATTACTAATAACGTAATAAATATATGGTAAAAATTGTGAATTGAACCTAGATACTATAGACAATAATAATCTCTAGCAATAATATTTGATTTCATATTTTGATTTATCATCTGTCATGACAAAAGTCCGTACCTTAGTATACCGCTAATTAAGTTCGCAATTGGCCCCAAAGAATCTGGGAAATTATATGTACAAAGTTTTAATTGAAGCTTACATTAAAACAGCACTAAATTGATTCTTAATCATATGCTGTTGATATTTTACGTCAAAGTATATTAGTAATTCAGTGAGTAACTCTCTCCAGACACAAGAGCTTAGTTCAAATAGTTTGGAAGTTTTGTTTTGAATAGTTTGGAATACAGAATTCATCAGTTTTTTATTTGTCATATTTGCGGTTCATAAAATGATGAGGTAAAGAATGGTAAAGGTTTATTTCGTACATTTTCTATATACTGTAGGTCACTTCTATTATGGATATGTTCTAACATAAAAACAACTGTAACATATTTGATTTTGTCAAAATTGAAGTTTCAAATTAATTAATGAAAATTGAAAGAATAGCAAGGCTATTCGCATTCGCATCTGGTTCAAAATTCCGAGAGTTCTAAACGTCAAACTTTACGAAATTTTCAAAATCCCGAAGTTTAAATTGTGTTACATTTATTAAAAATCATATCGATTTTTTGTAATGTTCGGAATTATGATTCTCAGAATTCTGAATTCCCCTCCTTTACTACTATAAATATTAATTTACTGACAAATTACAATTGTTTATCTTCCATGTTAAACGTTCTGTGGTTTTAATATAAATTTTCTAACATGATTAATAATTTTTTTCCATTTTTCATTTCAAGAAGTTTTCATTATTTTCTACAAAATATTTAATTCTCCTAAAAAAAGTATTGTTTTAATAAATTTTGTTCCTTAAATTTGAATTTTTTTGTTCTTTGTAATAAAAAAAAAGAAAAACGGAGTAAAAAATTTATATTGAAACATTACATGGAAAAAGGACAATTGATTCACTTCAATTTTCAATATTCCCTGATATAACAATAATATATGAATAAAAAAAATCATTTATTTTAAATGTATGAAACTACAAAAACTTTTATTTTCATATTATGTATGTATATATATATAAGATTTAACGGATCTTTTATGATCATTATGATTATGTTTTTCTGTCGGAATTTTATTTGATTTATACAAGGGTTGTTTTACCAAAAAATTTTCAATAGAAGGGGTGATAATCTTATTGACAATAAATGTACAAAAATTCATTTCAAATGAATATATTTTGATTTGGTTTTTAAAGCTGCATGACAAAATGTTTATCACTGGTAACAAAAATATTATTATATAAGGATTTCCAAAGATTAATTCTATTTTATAATTATCCTTTTTTATATATATTGATTTTTAATGATTTTAATATATTTTTTTCTATTCGAAAATCTGTACAATTTTTCATATTTTTCACAAAAAAATTGAAATGGAAGAGTCTTCCGAAAGATAATTCACAAATAGTTTAATGTTCAAATCAGTGATTGACTATTTAATTTATATTTTTCTACGTCATTAAATTTAACATCTTTTTTTAACAGTTTATATCCTTCTACACTTCTCATAATCATTTCAAATATCTAATCATTTTCGTAAATAATTCTCAACTAATAATTCATAACTAAAAACATATTTTTTTTTTTTGAATTTAATATTTATAATATAGAAATTTAAATTTACATCCAGTAAAGATCTTCTAATTTCGAAATTAACAAAGAATATATAAAAAAGAATCAATGAATTTACGATGACATTCTCACTGCAAAATCTTCTATAAATTCTCCAGAAAAAAAAAACAATATTAACAATAAATTATAAATAAATACAAAAAATTCAGATTCTCAACCTTAACATAAGTTACAAATAAAGTGTTGTTCTCATTGCAAATTAATGTCATGTTAACAGCACTTAGTGACATTTAAGGTTTTTTTTTTCCCTATAAAATTTAAATATCATCCCTTAAATAAATTTATTTGTTATTGTCTTCTATAAAGTTTTTTTTTTTTTGCATAACCCCTGTTTCCCAAAACAATAAAGGAAGTATCCGCGTATGGTGTCAATGTGACATCTACAACTTTATTTTATAATTTTTCAGTTCTATAATAGTACAAAAAAAAGAAGAAGCTAATTTTATTGAAGCCCTAAAAATTTTGGTTATGATAATGTTTAAAATATGAATTTGCATATAACCTAAATTTATCCCTTATGAATATTTTGGTCTTAATTTGGAAGAGGGATGCTCCTGAAAATAGACAATACTATATATGACAGTGAAACGCATTGATGCAGAAATGCCAAAGTCAAAAACGCTATTTAGGGGTTTCATTTTTTTCATAAATATATTTAAAGGGTATTTTTTTTAGAGTATGATGTTCTATGACTTAATAATGTATGTTACACAATTTACTAATACTTTACCATATATGAGGACCTCAGAACCATAGTGGACCAATCAACAACTTTTCGAAATAAATTCAAATAAGAATTTTTTACATGCTTGTAAAATTTATATTATAAAGCTTTGGATTTCGAACAAAAGCTCATTATACTTACTTTTTCTAATACTTTAATGAGCTGTATATTATTTGGCACCAGCTTCTATTAAAGAGATTTTTTTGTGGGTTGGTCCACTATGGCTTTTACATACGAATATTCTTTTCCGAGCCAAAACAATTTTATATTACAAAAAAATATTAAATAAGTTTTCTGGGACGGGAAACTATTTTTATTAAATTCTAGAGATTATTTATAACGAAAAACACCAAACAAAATTTTTTGTGGGTTGGTCCACTATGGTTCTGAGGCCCTCATATAATATGCAAAAAAGGGAATATAATTTAAATGCATTCAATAGATAAAATATAGTGTCGATTGCAGACTGTTAGATAAAAATTTAAGAAGGGTTTAAGAAAGGATTTCTCATAACGATAATATTGATTGAGTGATTGTTAAGAATATCAATTGCAAAAATTTAAATCATTTTCGGATTATTTGCATTTATTGAGTGGCAAATTATGAATAATTAAAGTCAATAAGTTAATTCTTTGAATTTACATTAAGAATATTAAATTTAATGATATTTAGGATATAATTTGTTATTTGAATATATTGAATAAAAATATATAACAGAAAATTGAAAATTAAATTAAATATGAATTGTTTTAAATTTTTTTTTAAAGGTTAACTTGTCAAAATTATATTAACCATCGAATTGCAACAAAATTTAATCATAAATATGCCATCAAAATTGAAAAAGTTAAAATTACTTTGTCATATGGAATAAAAAAAAATCACCAAATATTTAAAATATTATTAATTAAAAAAGTTTAATTATAAACTTTATATATTATTAACATTATATATTTAAGCGAAATTAATAATTAATTTTTAATAATTTAAAAAGTTTAATTAGTTTTAAAATATAAATTTTGCCATATTTTGTAAAAATTAATTTACAATTATAACTTTTTTATATTTATTACATTATTCGGTCAAACTCTTTTTAATAATCGAAAAATAAATTTTGGCTATAAAGTGAATGAATTCGATTATATATAATCACCTATTTTTCAAATTACCTATACGTTTGTTAAACGTTATTATCTAGGACGTTTTTACAATGTATTTTAGTAAACTTATATTCTAATTATTATATTACATATAATTACAAATATAATTAAAATATACGTAAATGATTAAAACTATTTGACTTGATAATCAGTAGAACCAAATTACAAAATTCTTTAATAAAAATTATATATAAATATAAATATCCTTAAACGAATATTACAAAAGAAATTTTATATTCCTCTTAAAAATAATTTATTTTTCCTCTGCGGGCGGTTTTATCTGCAAAAGTATTAAAAAAACAAAAATTAATATAAATATTTTACTCGAATACATAAAAATTTGATTTGTTATAATGAAGAATTACAAATAAAAATATCAAAAATTTATCTTTACACTCACTTGTGTCTCTAAATACATACACGCCTCGTTTCAATCCGTATCAATCTATAAAAAAAAACATATGCTTTGTCGTAATCCCCCTTCTCCCAACCACCACATTCAAACAAAAAATTACTATAAATCTGATCTAAATTTGATTTAAATCCCAAGTTTACTATACAAAGTTATTAATATCCTTATACTATATATATATTCGAACATAAATATTGCTCCAGGATATTTAGAGTAGTATATAATAGAATATCTTACTTTGTAAATATTTGAAACTTAACAAACAACAATTTAAACAACAAAAATCCTTGCATCAGTCTATGGAATATATAATATCAATACCAAAAACAAAACGATCCTTTACAAAATCATCATATAAAATTTCCAAAATTATCCAGAAGTATAAATATATAATACACAAATACTTTATTAAATTTACTATATATACACATTGACAAGGATTTTTTTTGTGTTATATATATTGCAAAAAAAGTTTACCAGAAATAAAAAAAAAATATCCATTGCTCCCCGCATGTCCTTTTTAGACAATATATTTATATATATATTTCACACAGATATAAAAAAGTTGACAACACAAACTCCCAGGACAGATATATCTTATCCCTTATAGTTTAACTATATAAATATATCTATATATATACAAAAGAGAGTTATGCAAGGATATACATATAGAAAAATATTGTATTAAAACAGGATCTATTTTTAGGATAACATTAACCAATACAATGAAAATGTTGGTGAGAATAATGAAAATATTAATATAAAATATAATTTGGAATATGAATAAATATTGCGCAAGCTCGAAAATTGAGAGAGCCGTATCAATGATACTAAGTTGTATGTTGTATATCCTTTTTTTTTAATATTCATCATCATTTTATAATAATTCGCCATCATTATTTTTTTTTTGTATCACTAATTCGCATAGTATAAGAAGAAAAATTATCTCATTTTAATGCATCCTTTTTTTTTTTTGCAATATATATAAATCCCGCCCTATTATCATTCATGCTCCTCCCTTTAATAGATTCTATATGTATTTTAAAAGGATTATCTTTTTATGATATCTTCATTTCGTAGAATACGAACATATAATTTTATAATCCTAAATATATAAATTGGAAAAATTGAAGATTAAAATACTATGATTTCAATTGTGACCATTTCGTTACTGCAGAATTTAAAATATTCAGTGATGATCTCATGAATATAGTAAGTAATTCTGTAAGAATATTATCAGTTTTATGTAAATGTATAATTTCTAAATATAGAAAAATTATGCTTTCTCTTGTTTATCATAAGTTTTTTTTCTTCTATTTTTGTCATAGCCAGAAGCTTTTCGTTATGTATTAAAATAAAATGAATAAATAATAATGGTAAGGTAGTTCAAAATCTATAATGTAATGAAGTATGAGTAAATTCGGCTATGTAATAATATAATAAAAATTGAAAATGAGAGAAAATATATGAAAGAAAGATTAGGATTTGAAAGACTCGAATGTATTGGAGTAGAATTCTTTTTTATTAATACAGTAGTAATTCAAATTGCCACCGGATTTATATTGAATTTTACTTACTTATCTTAATTTTATATGAACAGTTTACTTAAGCTTACTTATGAATTACGTTACATCCTCTAGTAATTGGTACTCTGCTTGACATTTAAAGAATTAATTTTAATATTGTATATTCTCCACATGATATCATAATTTTTAAATGTATTATGGCCGATTTTACAGTGCGAGCTTTAGCAAAAGCTTAATTAAACAGATTATATAACTTAAGACTGCAACTGCAATTTCAGTTAACTTGATTCCTCATTCAAAATTAGATCTAAGCTTAGCTAAACCGAAAAATATTAAATATTGTGAATGATAATTGAAAATAAAATGAATGTGAATGAAAAATTACCATAAAAATTAATGGTGATATTTAAGTTTTTGAGTTAGTGTGCGTGTATATTTTATTTTTTGTGTGTGTGTTTTATATACAAATATTAAGGAGAAGATTGTAGCAGTAATTGTAGATTCTTTCTCTTAAATTTTTACTAATAACAATTAAATGTAATTAAATTTATTTCCTATGAATTACTCTGTTTGCATGTATAAACTAATAATACAAAGTTTCAAAATTAAAGCTTTAGCTACACCCATCAGCGGTTCAAGCTAAACTTTTCTTTAACGAAGGTTTATCTTTAAGCTTCCACTGAGAAACCAGAAAATAAGTTCAATCAAAGTTTAAGTTCTGGCAAATTCTTTATCTCTCACTGTGACATCGGTCATTACTCAATTTCATTGGATTAGTATTTTTAATAAATAATTCTTGATCCTAACTGCCAATTCAGTAAATCTATTACAATAAAATAAACGGTAACACTAAAAATGTTTTTCTATTCTAATAAGTCTCTCTTTTCTTTTTGACATAATTTCAAATCATTTTTTTTTCGATTTCCTTTTCATAATATCTTCGCAATCTGTGTTAACATTTTGGCATACATCTATCTAATATTAAGAATCCGTGATCATTACACGAGCATAGAAGATACTCTTGCTCTCTTTAGAATCAAAACAAATTCAATCATCTCTCTGAAAATATGTGGGTATTAGTGACATACATTAATTTATTATTATATAAATCTGTGTACATAGAGGGTTAGATATAAGGAACAGCCCCTACATAATAAAATGTACAATTATATAAAAAAAAAAATGAAGGAAACAATACACAACACATCAGTGCAGAGCAAATAAAAAGATATTTTATGTTGTTATGTGTGTTTATTTATTTAAGTGATTTTTGTTGTTGTTGTTGTTAGTGATGTCGGTTTTTAAGGGATGTTCGAATAGATGGGTACGAGACGACGTTCGTTTGACAATTAAATCAAAACAATTTTCAGTCTATCTTTAGCATCACCATTAAACAGACAAGATTTTCTTATTTTGTTTTTTTGAATTTGTTTTGGATTTTCCGTGAATAGAAAAATTAGAAAATTAAATATTTTTTTTTTTTCTTTTTGAATTATTATGGAAAATAAAAGTGTTTTTTGTTGCTTTGTTATTTTTAATAACAAATTTGAAAATTTTTCGTGAAAAAAAATTAATTATTTAAATTTCGTGGTTAATTGGTGATGTGAAAAAATTATGAAAACATTTTGAAGTGAAAAAAAAAAATGAATATTTATAAAGATCAAATTTTTGGAAATTATCAAATCAATTGGAAAATAAATTTTTAAGTGAAGTGAATTTGTTTTTGTGCAATTATAATAAAAATTTCAATAATAATACAACTAAAAAGGATATTCGTGGAAAATTTAAATAAAATATTAAACTGACTTTTAAATGCTATTCGATCGGTATGCAATGTCAGGTACGAAATTAAATTATATAAAAATTTCAAATTAATTTAATTGCGAGGTCCTTGAAACGAAACTACTATTCAGAATTGTAACAAATATTTGGACTTATCTTTTATTTTTTAAATTTAGTTTACAAAGTTTTCGTTAATTTCAAATTAATTTAATTATTTATATTTTTTTGTAGAATCCTTGAAAGTAATATTTGAAAATTTCAAGCATTGTGAAGAAGATTTTGGGTTTTTTTTGAGAAAAATTAACTTTTAGTTGTTAACTCTTGAATTTAAAGTTCGAATGTGTTTCCCATAAACAGTTTTAATCATTATATGCTACTATGTGTAATTTATTTTATAAATACAAATTTAAAATTTAAGGACCTTCAAAGGTTAATAAAACAATTTTAATGAATGCCGAAGATGAAGTAGATATATTTTAATTTTTATGTATAGAACAAATAATAATATGATCCGTAAATACAAATCCAAAATAAATTTAAAATAAAGTCACACGTTTTATATTAAAAGTTATAAAGTCAAACGAATAGTCGCGCTTTACTTTGATTTTATGTTTAAAGATCGCTGAAAATTTTTTTTTTTTTGTTATCTTGGAAATTATATTTAACAAATAAGCGTGAAAACTTTCACATAAATTTTTGCAGTTTTATAGTATATTTATAAATGGGACCACAGATAAAGATTATTCTTATTTATCCTTATTTGTGGTTAGAAAAGGATAAAATTTTGTAAATGTTTTTTTTTTCTTCTTTTGTAAATTTCCGTGTTTTTCTATATCCAATAAAACTATTTCGCCGCATTTTTATTATCTCTGAAAACAAAAAAAAAAAAAACGTTTTCGTATTTATTCAGGATCAAAAATTTACCATTAAAGAAAGATACAATAATTAAGGAGGATGCTGTGTCGTTATTTTATTTTCTGGTTTATCTCAATGATGAATTTAGAAAAAGGAAATTGACAAATATCAAATAAATGGACGAGGATGTACGGAAATTTTTTTTGTTTTGTTTAGAAATAGATTTAGAAGATAGTAATACCGACAAAATAGATTCAAATTACAATTCTTTAGAAATCGGTGATAATAGTTTATGAAAATTTCTTGATATCCTAAATATGATGATAGTTTAACAGGTGTCCTTAAATTTCAAGTAAAAGTTATATTTGATTCAAATTATTAAAATTTTCTTACAATTAATATTTTAGTTACCTACAGAATTGAATTTATATAATTTCTTGAAACTACAATAATTTCAGTTATAATTTTTCATTCAATTTATGATTAAATATACGGTATATAGATCCTTAAAATTTAATTATTAACAAATTTACAAATGATATTTTCTATCAAAAATAATTCGATTAAACAAATTTCTGTGAAACGTTTACTAAATATCATTACCACTAATTAATTATGTTAAAATGTTTCCAGACTATTCTTCTTAAACGTCTTAAACGATAATTCGATAATGTCATCGTCTACTGTGCGCAAGCATAATTCTATATACTTGGCAATATCATAAATTGTAATTTAATCATGTTGCACATGCAAAAATTTTTATAAATTTGGGAGCAAGCGAATAAAGTCAATAAAATTTATTTATATAAAAATGAAACCATATTAAGACCATAATAAATTACCAAAATGGAAAATTACAATATCGGATTTAAATTACCCAAAATAGGGATTCAAACAATTTTTTTCTTAAAGATCATTTACCCCTTTAAAGGGAAAGGTTTACATTAATAATAATATGCTAAAATGGAAATTATAATAATAATAACAAAGAAATGAAAAAAAAAGGAACACAGAAGCTTAATTTGTATGTAGTGACAAGAAAAAGACGTTTCTGCGGTGAAGGTTTCTGATAATTCCAGACATTGATTTTGTAATTCGATTCGGAAATGTTTATTCAAAAATAAACAAATATATTATAATATAATATTATATAAAAAATTGACTTTGTAGCGAATTAATATGTTTTGAATTAAGATTAAATTGTGAAACAATATTTCTTTTTTTTTGATTTTGGTTTGTTGTAATACAAAATATAAATCTGATTATGTTTGCAATTTTGACTATTTTGGAATTTTAATATCTTTGGTGGTGATTATTATTTTAATGGGTTTTTCTTTTGTTTTGGTGGTGGAGAGGACGACTACATGATAGAGAATTGAATATCATAAGAATTTTGGGTGTGATTAAAAAAAGATTTATCATTTTTTACATTGTATCCAGAATTATGATAAGAAAATGTCTGTTGATTTGAATTGTAATCGATGAATTGATGAGACATCGATAAATAGACAGAATATTTAAAGTAAGAATTTAGTTAAGATGAAGAATTTATAAATATAGTTATGAAATACAGTCAACACCAATGATATTACTGTATAGGTAACAGATAGACTTTGGTTAATTTAGATTATGTTCATCATTATTTTCTTCTGGTTCATCAAAATCTCTTATTTTAATATCACAATCTTCGCAATATTGGATAAGATTCTCAATTTGTAATAATAAATTTTGTAGAGTTTCTTTATATTAAATATTCAATAGAATAAAACAATTGCTTTAGATAATTAAAAAAGCAATTGCTTTAGATAATTTCTATATTTACGTCCCCGTATCGAAATTTTTATATATTACACTTAAAATGCTTGTAGATTTGGTTCTAAATATTTATCTCATTGTCCACGATTTGTTTTACTTAATAAATTGATTATAGTTAATACATTTACATGTCGCATTTCTAAATTAGCTATTACTTTTAATTGTAGCAATCGTACCAGATGTAAATTTTACACCATAAATTATAAATTGTAAATTAACTAAAAATACAGTAGATAAATGAAAATTCAATGATTTTAATATTTACATAAATGATTAAATAATTCGATTTGAATGATTATACTAAATAATATATAATCATCATCTGGTTCCCTTCCATATCTTCATCAGTCCCGCTACGAAATTGATCTTTAAACCAATTTTAATTTTCTAATAAAAATTCCAAACAAAATATCAAACCAGAATGTAGTTCATAATGAACTTCTTCATAATACATTGCATAATTTAATTGTATTAACTCTGTAATGTCAACTAATGAATTATAATCAAAGTGTTCAGCAGCAGAATCTAAATTTACTATTTGAATTCGTCATTTTTAATCAAATATATACATGTTTTTTTTATCTTCATATTCAAGATGAAAGATGAAATTTAAATTGATGATAAATTTGGATGAAATTCGTAAAAACTATTCTCTTTCAAAGATCCAGCCTTCTATAGATTCTAATCCTTCTACAAGTTTTGGTATATCTGGGCAAGTATTCTACATGCTACCAAGGTATTTAAATGTGGATTAATTAGCTTTATTGGTGCCACATTTACCGTCCTTTTCGCGATTTATATTCGACTGTAAACATACTTATGGGGTCTAGTATTACAATTTTTGTACCATTTTATAATAATTGGATAATACTGAGATTTATAATGTAGCAATACTAAATCCGTCAGTAACGAAATTCATTTATTATTTATTTAACTAATTTTGTAACATTAGAAAAATTTCAAAAATAATTCATTGATTTGCGTTATTTAGGCTGAATTTATTAGATGATTAACTAACAAATAAGTTCAATTTCCTAACTAAGTATGACCAATTGATAGAAAAGTTTAAATCTATGACAAAAGTATTAACTCTATATTCAGTAATGATGATTAAAACGTTTAGAAATTATTGTAATAGTCTGTAAGATAACATTTTTGGTAGATTATATAATAAAATTATATATTTTTCAAGTTTACGTCCATTAATATTTGAAAACTGATTGAATTGAATGTAATTTTTTTATATTTTCAAAGCATTTGCCTTTATCTTTCAAGCATTTGCCTTTATCTTAAAAATGTCCTTGTAAAATGAACCATTCCCGCAAGTATACAAATATATTTATTATCGTTTAAAATTTAAATTAACGTTAACTAAATGAAAAACCGTTACAAACAAATTATTGAAATGTATAAATCCTTTTTTTTAATGTCCATCATTTTTCATTTTCCCTTCTGAATTTTTTTCATATTGTAACTTAAAATTAAATATTCTATTTTTATCTATTGATAAAATTATATTCTCTTCATCTT
This sequence comes from Rhamphomyia laevipes, assembly GCA_963920725.1. Lineage (NCBI taxonomy): Eukaryota > Metazoa > Arthropoda > Insecta > Diptera > Empididae > Rhamphomyia > Rhamphomyia laevipes. The sequence continues at coordinate 23,302,074 of OY987258.1, read as the reverse complement.
TATTATCAATTATATTCTTACAGGACCCTCAAAAATTTTTTTTTATTATCTTAAATATCGATAACAATTCTTCTTTATCAACTTTAACAATTTTCTCATAAGTAACCAAACTGACCCATGTCCTTTTCTTAAAAATACAAAAAAAAAAATTAAGTTGTCGTAGAATTTATCTTAAATATTCAATTGTCATGATATTATTTACATGTGGTCAAGCGCAATGGTCATCATAATTCTGATTTCAGTAGTCAAAACAATAAATTATCAAATTTCTTTCGGTAACGAAGGTTTATTTTATTTCAAAGGAATTGTAATCTTCTATTTTGTTGATTACAGTTTGCTTGAGAATTTATTTAAATCATTTTTTTTTTGAATATATATTAATTAAATAATATATTTCTTATTTATTTAAAGGTAGTAGTGGTGACGAATACGAATCAACAATTTCACATCTTCATCATAAATATACAAATCATTTGCCATCACATCGATATCATCCGCCGACGGTAGTTACAAATACAGGATCATCATCATCAGATTTAATTCATCCAACTAATTTAAAAGTAATACCATTAAGTCCGGATAGTAGTAGTAGTATTATTGGTAATAATTATATAGATCCATATAAAATGATGCAATTGGATCGGACTCGTGAATTAATGAATTTTAATGATTTACCATCATCCGAAAATCATGATCCTAGAATTTCAGATTTAGATATTAGGGACGATGGTATATATGCTAAAATATTGTTACATCGAGGAGTTAGACTGGGACCGTTTTCAGTGAAATGGTGTAATGAACCAACGGATAAAAGATATGCATGGGAGGTGAGTGATTTTTATATACTTTAACTTGTTAAATTTATCTTTTATTGTACTTTAAAATTTCAATTGCTTTACTGTGCCACAATAATTCTTCAAGATTTTATCTTTATAAATTATGAACCAAAATTCAAATATATGATAAAAATTTAATATCCAAAGATCTAATTAGTCAAATAATTTATGTGAAAATGGGAAACCTTCATGATTCAATGAGCCATCAAACATAATTTTATTTCTTTAAAATAATCTGTTGAAATATAATCTTATCGAGGATTGGAACAATCTTCTAGTCTTTTTGTTGATAATAGAATAAAAAAAACGAATTATATATTTTTATATATCCTTTCCTCAAGCCCTCTAATTTTGTGGAAATCAATTGATTGGGAAAATATTTGATTAAAACGTTAACACTCCAAAAAAAAAATAACAACATTCATATCTAAACAATTCGTTAATAATACATGAAATATAATTGTCAATCAAAACCATCACAAATTTTCAATTTTGTATCCTTTTTTTGATTCTATTTTATCTCCCTAATTTTGTCTCTTAAAAAAAAATCCAATCAATGTTTTTTTTACTATTGTCTTCTTAGGAAGCTAATCTTTAAAGGACATATTTCCTATATTTGAAAAAAAAAATCCTTCTTTTTCCAATGACTGACACTGATGCGAACCAAACAACCGTAAATCCACAAAATGCCCTCCAAATTAGACTTAAATTCGGTTTCGGTCTACGTACAAAACTTATATATACACAAAATCTATGAAATTTCTCACCTTGTACTGTCCTTGTATCATTGTAAAATTTGATAATTTCAATTAAGAATCCGATAGCACGCATCCGAATTATATCTCTGATGTAAAATGTATTTTTTTTTGTCATTTATGTATATGGTGACATCTAAATCATAAGGGAGATAGCAGAAGGATCATAAAAACTATACCGATCGGTTTGGTAAAGATATTTTTTTGATTTAATTGAAATATTTGTAGAGAGGGTCATTTTTGTTGTTGTTGGATATGAGGAAGGTGCTAACACAGGTAGGCAAATATTTATATTTGACACTCATCTCTTGTGTATAAGCTGTGAGTCCTTGTAAGAAATATTTTAAATTTGATTTTTACAAATACCTATTTTTTATAATGTATTTATTACCAGTAATATTAGACAATATTTGATGATATCCTTTATGGATTATAAATAAAAAGGAATTAAAAAAAAAAACATATTTCCCAAAAAACGAGATTATTTTTATATCTATGTATTAGTAATTTCGCAAGACGTGACACAGAATTTATTAAAATATTTTCTTGATATAATATTTGCAATATTTTTTTTTGCATTTATTATAAAGGATTCTTCATTTGTATAAATTATTATTTACTTGTTTTTCTTATTATTTGTAACAATTATACAGAATTATTATCCTTTTTTTTGATTGATGGTCAATTCTAAGGGATTTTTTTAGCGAATTTCTGTTATCCTTTTTTTAATGATAATTTTACCATTTTCCCTTGGGATTGTGAATTTCTCTGAAATAAATATTAAATTGTATATGTAAATTCTCCACTGAATATCCTTTTAACAAAAAATAACAAAATCTTTTTTAAGATATATATATAAAAAAAAAATATCATCGCGCATTTCTTTGAAGATTTTTGTTCTGAAGCTTCAAAAATAATGTGTCAAGACTGCGTGATTCTAAACAATGATAAACAAATTGCCGAGAAAAATTTATCCTTTTTTTTTGTTATCCTAAAATACAAAAAGAAATTGGAAAAAAAGGATCATAACATCATTATTACCTATCTTCCTTTTTTATGGTTTTATCTTTATATTTTATATGGTAGTAGTAGTAGTAAAGGACTTTTTGATTGTTGATTCCAATGTATTGGTAAAAAAAAATTGCTACTGTTTATATTATGTGTTGTTTCTTAAGGATAACTAAAGGATGTGATTACAAAGATTATGATGTTGATTGGATGGTACTTAAATATACTACTAACAAAACACTTCATGAAAAATTTAAAAATTAAGTAGAAACTGATTTATCATTTTTCCTATGATAGTATTTTTATCAAAACATTTACAAGGATTTATAATATTTTGGTGTGTTTTTTCTTTATAATTTTAATGTGATCGAGTAGATTGATTTTTGATGATTAATCATCTTTTTTTTATGTTGATACAATAAATTTATTAGTGTTTGAATATAAATAACTTTTATTAAAGATAATGTTTAATAGTTTTCAATTATTAAAATTCAATTGATCGTTTCTAAAAATTTAATTATTATCCTTTCAATTATTCACTAGATAAATATTAATACGTTTTAAGTTTTTTTTTTTAAATTTCAAAATTTAGTCCTAATTGCTGTAAATTTAAGGAAGCATGTCCAAATCGGTAAAGTTGAAACGGTCACATATTTTAAATGAATCAATTAGTGTATTTAGTGGGTTAAAAGAAGTTTGAAGCATAAAATTAGTTATCTCGAAATAGGATCATAAATAAATTTTAAATTTAATGCTGAAGTTATAATACTTCACGGTCTGGTGAATTGGGACTAATAAATCTTACTTTAAAATGAAAATTATATTAATCGATTTTGGAATTGAAAAATTATTTGAAATACATTATATAAAATTTTCCATTTATGCAATTTTTTTTGTGGTTTTTTAATTGTGAACAGAAATTGTTCAAAAACGCGGATAGCTTAAGAGTTATTAGAATGCGGTTTTATATGAAAAATTGTAATTTAACGTAGTAAATATTTTTACTAAAATTTATGATGTATTTATGTTTTAAATGGAAATATCAATTAAGAATTAAATAAAAGTGCAAATAATCGTAGCTAAATACAGAGCTCAACTTTCCTAAATTAAGAGTAGCCATTGGATTTAAAATATAAAGACTATCTCTTCACCAAAGATGATGTTAAACGCGTTGAAATAGTAATAAATAGTCGTTTATTTTACAATATTATAATTATTTCAATATTATAGTGGTTTCATGAATATTTTAAAAAATTGAATCCTGCCAAAAATAATTTAAAATATTTGTTTCCATATATTTTTTATGTTGTCCCACTTTTCATGAATGTATAATTGTCAATTTTTTCATATTATAATATTAACACTAAATATATTTTATAAGGATTAACTAAAATTATATACGCTATACAAATCCTCGTAAACAAGGTGATAAAATTTCAGTATCTCTCCGAAATAAAGAAATTGGAAAAGCAAAAATATAATAACTATACATTATAGAATTAAGTCTGTTCTGATCCTTTTTCCCAATTCAATCTTAATGCAATTGAAATCAATGCGCCAAAAAAAAAAAACTGTAGTTATTGAATTTCAGATTTTTTAAAAATCATCTCACCTAGTTTACTGCCAATTCACGTGGCATAAAACTAATTTAATCTGTCTACAAATTTTTTTTTTGCCAAAAAAAGAAGAATATTCATTCATTTAAAAAAGAGGACGAACATTTGATTTTACAAAACTATATTACTTTTATTTTTTCTTGTATACTGTCAAGCTACCGGTGTTAAGGATTAATATTCTAGCTCTTTTTTCATCCTTCTTAAATGCGTAAAACCTCACAATTTTGGCTTAAAAATGTGTCAAGGATTTATTTTAGCATTTTTATAAGTTCTTCCTGCAATGATATATATTTATTTAAATCAAAAAATTTTTTATTTTTTTTGCAAGGATTTATATACGCAAAAAGGTAGTTTTTAGTATTTTATTATTATGTTATTCATTGAGTGAATTATTCAAATTGTGTAAATCGTCCTTTTGAAAAGTATATATTCTTATTGAGGGTCTAATTTTTTTTAGAAGTTTTAATGTGTCATCATAGATCGTTTTTTTTTGTAGATAATTGATTGACGGATCATCCTTATTTCTTTGGAAAATTTATGTTCTGTTCGGTAATTGTTCTTGATGTAATATTTTACAAAAACATAAAAAAAGGATTTTTAAGATTGTTTTTAGTCAAACTTTTTAAAGTGTTGTATAAATAAATTACAATTATTTTGATAGGTTTAATTATTTTTATTGACTTTGTATAAAAATGTTTAATGATTGATTAGACTGGATATTTTTTAAGGATATTTAAAATGAGGAAATATATTTGTTGTAATGTTGTGGTTTATTCACTAATTCGAATATCCTTGAGTTATTTTATTGAAAATTTGTTGGAAATATAGTTTTAGGTTATACAAAATTCATAGATATTGCGCCGTCGTAACACTTATATATAATGTATTTCTGATATTTCTATTTGAATATCCTTATTTACTTAAGCATAAAATGTAATAAATCTATAAATTTATTAATTCAATTTTCTCTTTTCATTAATAACCATAAGGATATTAATTTAAAGTATGCTTCATACAATTATTTATTATATCCTTAAAAGTGTTTACATAAAAAATATGTCTTTGCTAAAAGTTTGTCTGTAATCTTAATTTTATTGGCTATTATATTTTTATCCTTTTATCGTAATTCTTCATAAATACATAAAACCGAAATTTCCTCTTTAAAAATATCTGATAATTTTATATATTTTTTATTATCATGATTTAATGACAGCTGTAAAAGAGTTTCTATTTCTTTTATTCATAATGGGATAGAAAATGTCCTTGATTAAAATGAATCTTTGTTGAAACAAAAGATCACCCGTACAGTTTGTTTTAACACAATTTTAACCACTTACGTTTTTAAAAAGTTTGCACTAAATAAGAATTTAATCAATTTTTGTTGTTTTTTTTTATACAAGTCCTTTCAGGAATTTCATAAAAATATGAAAATGTTCCAATATTTAAATATTAATATATACTCTTAAAAAAAATATTGAGTTTATTTGTTATTTTTTTTAAAAAAAAATTTAATAATGAAAATAGAAAACAATTCAAAAATCATTGATATAATGAGTGGTTTTTTTTTTTGGTATATGTTTAAATGCTTCAATTAAGGACATAATTTGCAAACAACAAAATTTGTTGGTTTTTTTTTTTTTGCAAATAGTTTTAAGAGATGGGGAGATTTTTAACTGTGTATATAAAAATAATAATATTTTTGTTTTAATTGTGGCAGTAGTACGAGTTTAATATTAAAAATATATTTTTTTTCCATATATCCTTAAAAAAAAAGGGGTGATGGTGGGATTTTTGTATAGTATATAGTTGCATAAGGGTGGATGTGATATATTTAAAAAAAATAATAATAAAAAAAATAATATAATTTTTAAATCTCAAAAGCTTTGTTGAAATTAAGGATCTACAAAAAAAAAAAAAATTATACTGTGGTGAACCATATTAATGCACACCATATACTCTCAATTAAAAAGTCGTTTTTCCACACGACTGACTAGACAAGGATATTAAAGTATATATATTTTTTTATGTTTCTATATTATATTACAACAAGGTGGAGAGTAAATTAAGGACATTTTTCTAAAATTGAATTATTAAAAAAATAATATCCAAGCAAGAAAGTTCTTATGTATATGTTACAAAATTGCAAAAAAAAATTATAGTTACGATTAACAGAGAATTTCAAAAGTTTATCCTGATGGAGAATTTAACTTGATATATGATTTATATATAGTTAAGAAAAGTAACTATGATTATTATTTTTTCTCTGTCCTTAAATATCCTTTGATTTTTTATTTTTTTTTTTTCAAAAAAAAGTTTAAAATTATTTGTCAGCGTTTTTTGTTTTTTGTAATTTTTATAATAAAAAAAATATTGTTATAATTTAATTGTATGGCAGGACTTTTATTTTAATTTTCCTGGAAAAGAAACGTTGGAAATTATAAAAATAAATAGAAAATTTTTAAACGCTTCAAAAACATTATAAGAACAGATTTTTTTTTTTGAGTTATTTAATTGAAAAATAAAAATATCCAATTTTATGTACAAATTGTCCTTGATTTGTTGATGAGGAAGGATAAATACAAATAATTTAAATTAATATAAAAAAATAAAATGGAATTAAATGTTAGCATAAAATTTCAGTTCAGTGATTTTTTTGTTTAATCAATTTTTTATGATGATTTAATTTTTGTGAAGATTATACAGTCGGGATAGGCGGATATTAAATTTGTATAAAATACGCGGCTGAATGAACCGTGAGTCTATTTTGAAAATGGAATTTCAATATATATAATCCAAATCAACTAAGTGTTGAGTATGAATACCATTTTAGATTGGAGGACATTCAGAAATGGGCATTTCAGTTAAAAAACTTTTTAATATGAATACCTTCTAATTTTTTATCATAAATCTTTTATTTTGTGGTTGAAATGTGTTTGACTTATTCCTTGGTCCTATCATATTGAGACTAAGAATTGGTTTTATTATTGTTTCTTCTTTGTATTTCAGTATTTCGTGAATTTCGTTGAAATGATTTTGTATTTATTATTGTCAATTAAATTAAAATCATAAATCTCTCCAAATCTTTAAATTGAATACAGTTTTTTTATTATAAAACTGTTATACTGAATCTCCACTAGTAAATACACAAACCATGATATATTAAATTTCGAAGAGATGGCGCTGCTAATCGAATTTTTAATATTATATATATTTGTTGCAACATATTTTTATTATTATGAATGATATAAAATTCTTTATTATTGTATATTTAATTAATTTAATTATGTTTTTTTTTAGGTTGTTTCTGGTACTAATGTTCATGGTTGGCTGGAACCTGGTTTAGAAGTTACAAATTGGTTAAGAAAAATTCGAATTGTAGACAAATTAAAAGATGCAAATTTACAACATTTTTTAAATGGATGTTATGTGAGTTATACACATTTGTATTAAATTGTTAATTAATTAATTATTTAAAAATATCAAAAAAAAAATAAAACTTTTAATATTCAGGTGTGGTATGAAGTTTGCAGAGATATTGAAGCTGGTGATGAATTAATTTGTGGTCCAAAACATCCAATACAATTAAAGGATATATTTCGGGATGATTTAATGAAATTGGCAATGGATTGTGAAAATAAACTCAGTGATAGGGAAAGTGTTAATGGTAAGTCTACAAATTTCTATATAATTTAAATTTAAATAAAAACGATTAAAATTTTGCAAAAAAAATGTTAATTAAATTTATCATCACCCTCGATTAAATTTCATATATACATATCAATTTCATTTATACACCATCAATATCCTTAAAATCTTATATAGATAATCTGTGTAACAATTGCCATGTCACATAATACAATTTAAAAATAAACAATCACAATGACAGGAGATTTTTATGATCCTTTATGATCTGAAAATGTGAAGGTGATGCAAATATGAATGTAAATTTTTATTCATGAATATAATTTTAATTATTCAATTTTATTTATTATTATTAAATATTTTTTATAATCCTGCAATGTCATCTAAGCATATACAAAAAATAAATCCTTTCAAAATTTCAGTTATTTTGGTATAATTTGTGGAATATTGCATAGTTTTCCCATAGTTATAGTGCGCAGATGCAAATGAATCAAAGCCACTGATTATATAAACACAAAAAAAAAAATTATTGAGGGGGTAAACAAATCTAGGGGTTAACAGAATACAAAATATTTTTTTAAATTATTTTATCAAACTTATAATTTTTATTTTTCTGATCCTGTCTGATGATAATACATCAGCTTAGGATTAAATTGACCATACACACAAACTATAATTTTTATACTAATGATGTACAATATTTCCCAGCTTGAAATCTTTAGATAAAATTTTTATAATTACGAGAATCGAATACAGAATAAAATATCCTGGCGTATTACATAACATTAAAAATTTTTTTTTTTTATATTATTTTTGTTGTGTTGTTATTATCCTTTTTGATGACATGAAAAACCACACAATAAAACATTTATACATTTTTAAAGTCAATTTTCACTATTAGTTCTGATATCAAATGATTTTTAGCTTCGCCAGGATATATTAAAAATAATGTAAACATTATTAAATCCTTGAATTCAAATAAATTGTTATTATAGTAGATTTCCAATGAAATTTTTCGAAACATAAAATTGAATCCTTAATAAATGAAACAATTGAAAATCAAAAAGGCAAATAATCCTGACACGCTAAAATCTATACTGTGTTAGGTGGGGTAAAATTGAAATATGGGTAATATTCATAGATATGATCTTTATTTTCTACAATATGTTAACATTGTGCAATGATAGATAAATTTCTGACCCTCATATATCCTTTTTTTTTGTGTGTATTGACAGAACTGAACATAAAAACAAGGAAAATTAATATTTTTTTTGGTTTTGTTTGTAAATTTTCACTTAATTTATCAGCCATAAGAAAAAAAAAGAATTAACTTAAATATTTAAGCAAACATATTTTTACAGCATGCGCGAACGCCTAATTTTAAAACTTTTTTTTTTATTTGTATTTTGGCTATATTATGTGACAAAAGGATCAACCCTAAATTATGTTTGTCATGGATATGATAACATAGTTAAAGGGGATGCTAAAATGAATATTGTAAAGTGTGATGAGTGGCGTACGCACCCTTATTATATTCTTTGTAGATTTTCACAGGTTTTGATGATATCTTTATTAGTTCGTGCGAGAATGGATAGTTATTTAATTTTGGTCCACCACATAACCACTATTCAAAATGTATTTAATGAAGAAATTAAGATGACAATTTATTAAAAATAAGGGAATCGCAGTATTGAATTAATTTGTGTTTTATAAATATGGTAGTTAGAAATTATTTATTTAAACTATAGATTCACGTCTCTTGATCGGATACTAATTTACCTAATTTTTAACAAGGATGTAACTTTATGATAAATGAAATTATGAAACCATATATTCTGGTCATTAAAATTGATGGTTATTCAAATCTTTTTAAAATTGTAAATTATACGCACTCCGTCATACACTAATTAATCTGACTGTTAATTAAACTAGGATGGATTTTGCTAGCTTAAAAGAATCGTTAAAATATGAAGATTATGTTGTGAAAAGCATTAATTACCAGCACTAGTTACAATCATGTCTTATATGGCTAGGTATTTCAATAATCTTCCAAGATTCGTTGTTCATTCGTTGTTCTATAAGCTAAAGAACTTAGTAGAACCAGTAAGAATTAGGATAGATTTTTATAATATTGATAGACGATCGGAACTATATATTATACTGATGTGAACTAGTAATTTGGGTTAAGTGCGCGAGAAATTAACTCTTTACAAGCTAACTAATCCACTATTATAACAACTAAATTTTTATCCTTTTTTTTATTATGACTTCATTAGTTGCTAATAAAATCTATTAAAATTGAACTTAAACAAATAAAATATTATATTTTTTTTTATCATGTTAACAGACAGACTAATAAATATTGAACGCGTGTGCCTTTTACTTTTTTTATATAAAACAATCTCCCAGTAGAACAATTATCCTTCAATTGTATTCCTGATCATGCTCATTAAATTCAACATTGAACATTAATATTTTATATCCCTTAGCAGCACAAGCCAAAACGTAATAAAATTTATTTTTATCCCGGATCAATAAAGAAGGTTTTATGCAAACCAGTATTCGAAGTTTAATAATTTTTTTTCTGTTGGACTGTAATCTTCAGCAGAACAACGAGAGAGGGTTTTTTTTCAGTGTTGGAAATGATGCAAACTTCAATTAAGAATCGAAATTAATCCTTTTTGATGATTGGTCTTTTTTTTCGTTTAACTCGTTTAACACTTTTACAATGATGGTAGACGCGTGCATAACCAATTAGATTAACGATGTTAGTTTTTAAAAATTGTAGAAATTTTTTAAAAATATTAAAAAAAATTGTTTAGGGGTTAAATTTTTTTTTGTTTTTATTATCAAAAAAAAAATTTATTATCAGGACCTCGAATCCATACTGAAGACTAAAATTTCTACAACCAAATGGTTTGATTTGGCTGTAAAATTGCTTGAAATTGTAATGCTTTTTAGAGTTTTTTTATGAAATTTGATTCATTAACAATAAATTAATACTATAAAAAAATAAAGATGTATAAAAAAAATTTGTACCCAGAGAATATAAAAAAAGGACACTATTTAAAAAAAAAAAAATTTTTAGATAAAAAATATTTTAATAGTTAAAAAAAAACTACTATAACAAATTTTTGATTAATATTTTGTAAAAAATGTGAGAATAAATTTATTAAACTGAAGGATTCTTTGAATAATTCATGAAATATTATTTAGATCACATCCTTTCACCTGTTTTTTTTAACGGTTTTTCTGTTAAACTCCTGTGTGACTTACTGTTCAATTTATTATTAAAATAAAATGTAAATTTAAAATTTAACTTAACATTAACATTTTAAATTTATCCCTTATTTTATATGCGATCGTTTGCAATTGAAATTATATTGTTACGGTCTTTGAACAAAATCGTCTTATCTTCTACACTGTTTTACCCTTAATTGTAATTTAAATAATTTTAAGTTAAAAAACATAAGAAGTAAAAAAATAGAATAAAAAAAGACATGGAATTGAGAAGACCATATGGTGAGGTGAACTGAATTTTCAATAAAGTCCTTTAGCAAATTTGTCAGATTCCCATAGCTTCCAGATGGTTTCTTTTAGTAATGTTTTGTTAATACCCGACTAATTCTTGTGTGTCCTATTTTATGTTCAAATTTTGAATAATTTGATTTTATACAGCTCGATAAAGGAATTTTTCGAATCGATCAGCAGTTAACTCAAATATTCAGCAAAATCAAATATTGATGATATAATTTTGTTCTGTGATACCGATCAAAAGTTTACTCTTAAATCTAAATGAGTGATTGGATCAGGATTTAAACTCAAGATTTGAGTTCAAAATTGATTAAATTCGATTGAAAAGTTTAAATTTAATTTACATACAATTTAATTGTTACAATCTTCATAATTATAAGAAATCGAGTTCAGTAGAATATTTATTATAAGTTGCTGACATTTGTTGGTATCACGCCGACTTCGTTTTTGACAAAAGAAACTTCATTGAGTTTTCTTAGCATATTAGAGAAATTTATCAGCAAATTCTGTTTGAGTGATATTTTAGTACCTTGTCCACGATTTCATTTTAAGATATACTTGGTAATCATTAAATTTTACAAGTAAAAAAGGGAGCAAAAATCATATTTATATATACAAGTGCCTTAATTCATTTTGTGGTGTACCAAAATTCTTCATAGCTAAATTTACCATTTTTAAGTATGGCGAAGTTAATTGCATATTCATTGATGGTGAATTTATTAATCGAATATTTTGCTTAGTATTTGTATAATGAATATAAGAATAAAGCCTTAAATAGGAACGAATAAAACAAATATAAAGAAGGTGGTAACCGTATGAAGGGAATTCTTCTTCATACCAGAATCTGAAGATATTCTTGAAACTTTATATTTGCAGATTCTGAAAAAAACCCAAAGACCTTCTACAATTCAGTAAGTTTGAGGGTAAGGGTATAATATTGGTATACAGTTTATAATATACTGTGAGCTAGAAATGAAAAGAAGAAACTGTTCATTGGACGGAGCTAATGTCTAAAGCCTTTAGGCGATTTCTTGGAATAATGGGTACGTCGCTGAAAAACCTGCACCACTTATGTAATAATCGGAACGACTGAAGTGCTACATACACTAAATAACGAACTGTTTACCGCCTGTGTTGATCATTCTTAGTTCAATTTTAAAAATAATTTAATCGGTCGATTTTCCCTGTTGACCTTTCTTTTCAGAACAAATTAACTTACAGTATGACCAACGGTCATATCGTGTTTAACACACTTTTTAACTTCCATTTTCTCAGTAACCGGATGAAAATCATTACCAGTAGTAAATCAATCATTATTCATTTTTTCACCCTATTACATAAAAATGGTTAAGTCAGGTACATTTTTTGTTAATTTACAATTGATATTTTTTTACTTCAAAATACTAAATTTTTAATTTATACACTTTAAAGTTCGTGACTCCTACAACAAGCATTCAGTATTCTTTCATTAATTTCAAATCGAATTTCCGTTTGAATCAGGACTTTCCAAATTATATGAAATATATGGACAGTCAGTATTATTTGTTCTTCATTTTTCCATATTAATTTTAATATGTTTAACAAAATTAAAATAATATTATTTTGTGGTTTCTGGTATTTTTGATTCCTTCCTGGCTACCAGGACAAAAAGAACCTAAACCTATGCACACCTGTTCTTAATTATTCATTATTCTTTTATTATTTATTTTTTATTTCAAAATGACTTTTTAATCTTCTCTGATTCATAGATTTTTATAACACAGTTCACTACTTGCTGTCTCCTGCCATGATCACAAGAATTTTAATCAATCACAATCACAACACCACGACGCGTACACAACAATTCTTTATGGCTTGTAAAAATCTATGATGCGTTGCTAAAAACCACATTATAAAGGATCACATTTAAAAAAGGATTCACACAATTTAATATTTGTTCATCAAATCAATTCATCATTTATTTTATAATATTCCCACATACATAGTTTTTGATCCTGGTTCTTTTTGAAAGCCGATTATTATATCTCAATTTATTCTAATTTTTTTTTTAAAATTGAAATTTCACGAATTGTTGTCCCGTCAACCCTTTTTTTTTGCACAACATTTTATAATTTTCTGCATTGGTATTAATTTACAGCCGTCATAATTTTTCTTTTTATTTTTTTGTATATTCTGTACTGATCCTTTTTAGGAATCCAAACTATTATATAATGAATGCGTTAAAATTTCAGGATTCTTTTTCATTATTTTAAATATTGGTAATGTAAAATTTTGGGCGTAAATTAAATTATTTTTTTTAAAAAAGAAGAGATATTACCGTGGGGTGTCATCCCTTTCAATGACTGAGATTGCAGATGGAATTTTTTTTTGTTGTGATTTTTGATATTCTGACCCCGTAGGGAGTGCGTTGCTTGAAGTTAACTCTTTTTTTTTGTGTGTGAGGAAAAGAACACAGACAAAGAAGATGAAATAATAATAATATTTTTCATTATTAAAATATCCTGGCAAATATCCTTACAATATATATAATGAAAATGATGAATTATTATTTTATTATTGTGTAATAAAATATTTATTTAAAGGTGCACTTTCCGTATAGAAACAAATTTGATTATGTAGATCAGGGAGATTGATCATATGTACAGAATTTTGTCATTTAGGGTTTGAGTTTTTCAAAAACAAACCTTTTTTCACTGTAATGATTTTTGTATTTATGTTTATTTAAAAAAATCTTTGTCTCGTGCCATTTAGATAGGGTTGAAAAATGTCCCGACATACAAATCGTATTCTGGGTAACTGCTTATAATGATCATTTTATAGAAATGATATTACTCAACTAAATATAACAATATTTAAATATGTATCAAATGATAGCGTATTGAAAAGTATCTGCGAACAAAAAAAAAAAATTTAAAAGTTAATTATGATTGTTTGGGAGATTGACAGTTGTACGATACTGGAAAAATTGATAATATTGGGGTTAAATTTAATTGCATGATTTTAAATCCTTCGTGATTTTAACAATATTCGTAGAAAACTTTGATATTAAATTTAAGCTCTTATGAAATTGAAAAAAAAACATAATTTTAAATTGCAAGGTTTTAGGTTAAGATCCTAGAAATAATAGTAAATAATTTTACGGAGTAAATTAAAATTAAATTTTTTTCCTGTTCAACTTTTAAAATTAAAATATTTTCTCACAATTTTCTTACAACTATTGCGAAACATCAAAATTCATTTCCCATAAACTTCGTTTATTAAAAAAAATTATAAGATATTACAAAATGATGACCATATGTCACCAAATACTTCAAGGATGACTTACTTTTCAATTGCTAAAGCCGTGAGAATTCTCGTTATCATACATAAACTTTTAACTTCTGTTCGCTACCTTGAAAATTCGAAGTAAATATTTTAACCATAGTTCACCATTATTAATTGTATATCTCATATAATTTACCACCCTATAAAATGCTATCAAACATCTTCGTGTCAGTAAAAAACTAAATAATCTAAACATAAATTAAAAAGTCACTTATGAGATCTTTTTAGATCCTTTTTATAAAACAACACACCTGTTTGAAGTTCATACTTTATATTCTTCGTAGTCGTCCTTCAAGTGCTATATGACTTTTAGCTTTTGAAACAGAAACCTTTAAAAAAAGAAATTCTGAAAAAAAAAATCACTCCAGTGGAACTGACATGTTAACCACACAAACAGTAAATAAGAAAATTTAATAGTTAATTTTCAATGTCCATCAAATTGTGTAGGGGTTTATGTTATCATGGGTTCGGGATATTTTTTAACAATAAAATGAATAATTTTTCTGACCCTTCTTATTAAGGTGATTTCATCACAATATTTTTATTTGAATATTTATTATTGTGAATTATTTTATTAATGCTTCAAATACAATCAAAAAATTGAGGGTGAATTTTTGTATTTCGAAATTTTTTTAGGGTAGTATAAAATTTTATATTTATAACTTATATTGAATATAAAATTGAATGTTTTGGTCATTTGGTTAGTCACATTTTCATATATCCTTTCACCTGTAGATGATAAATAATATCAATTTATGTGTGTATTTGTTGTGAGTGTCCTTTGATTGAATTCAGGTGTTTTATGAGCACCGCGATAGGTACAATAGTAATTTTTTTTAAAGGGGTGCTTATGGGTTATACAGTTTTTTTTTGTCTAGAGTGGGGGAGGCTATATATGAATATGATAATTAGTTTTAGTTGTATGTGAATTACACTTATATTCCATAATTCAAGTGTCTCTTTTTTTGTATAAGTGGCAAATTTCTATTATATAGATAGTCTTTTTGAGTGGATGACCAAATTGAAGTCACCACTTGTTCTTCAGTTAAAGAAGAGTTCGGATGTTTAAATTCAGTTTAAGGAATCTTCAAAATAAAAATAATAAATAAAGTGTATACAACTCCAGTAAAGTGTTAATGATAATTAAATAAAATATAATTAATTAATAAATTTAAAAACTATAATAGCAAAAAAATTATAAATAATTATATAATTTTGAAGATCAGGTAAAAAATTGATTTTTTTTTTAAGAAACATTTTCTAATTGATTAGTTCTTCAATTTTGTAAATTTAAATTATGTAAAGTTTTTGTTTTTGTTATTTTTAAGCCGTGACATTTTTTCTTTAAACTTATTGCTTTTTTATCACAATTTTATGAGATTGTTTTTTTTTTTGAATTTTTCTTTGGGTTTTTCAAAATCAGAAATTTATTATGAAAAAATTTGTATACGTAATTAATTTAGGGAAAAAATTCCGTGATTGATTGAATAAGCAAGCACCTTCAGAGTAATAGCATAAAATATAAATTTATTCAACCGTTTAAGGCGAGTTTTTGTTAAACATAAAAATTAGTTACAGCTTCTAATAATCGATACTAGGTTATGACATTTCATTGAGATTTTATTTGTTTTATCTGAAATTTTGTAATTTTGTTACAAACAAATAAATAATAAACAATGAAAAAATCGTAGCATGATTTGAAGACTTAGCTAAGTTTGAAGTATAATATTTGTAACTTAGACTTTGTACACCATCGAGAAATAGGACAATGTCATATACTGTTTAATTAAAATTCTGTAATCTTGTCCTGTTTATGGATAATCTTGTAAAGGATTAAAATTGTCTTTAGTTTCTTGTTAAGAAATGAATTAAATATAAATATTTATATCAAATTTGGTAGATTTTGTACTGAATATTAATATCTAATAAATATTGTTTAAATATTCAAAATTTTCAGTAAAGAAGCTTACTAAAACTTTTCCCTAACGAATTCCTAAGAGATTTTTTGAGGTTATTTTTTATAATCAATCATTTTCTGAATCCCAAGCACGATAAATATTGTTATAATCAGTAGATCTAACAATAGATCTACTGATCCCCCCAGTTTGATCTACTGATCCCCAGTAACGAGCCATCTCAATTCGAAATTTGTTCCTTTTTTGAGGAGACCTCATTCTACAAAGTAATATTCTAATTTAAAATAATTATTTAAATTTATTTATTTTAAATCTGACAAAAATTATTGCCCTTAATGTTTTTTTTTAAAATATGATTTAGAAAATTACTATCTGCGCAGTTTACGGAAAAATAATACACAGGACTGCGCTAGGTCTAATAATAGATACTGGCACGCAAATGTAAAACTTTTTCTAGGAATTATTACCCTATGAATTGTAGAAAAATATAGGATTCATTTTAACAATTTAATTTATTTATTACGTATAGTTTTAATGCTCCTTAGGTAACTGCTCCTTATCCACTTTTGGTGATACTTCTTGTAAATCATTTACCATCTTTGTTATTAATATATTTAAAATTTTGTTATCAAATTAGAAAAATAAATTAATTCTAAATTACAATCGGTTGAAATTAAATTTAAGTCGAATTGTTACCACCAGGATTATAATTCTAAATTTCAAAATTGTTATATAAGCTAGTATTTAATGAGTTTCATATTTAGTTTTTCTATGGTATTAATTATTTTCATTATTGGATTATTATGCAAATTTATCATAAATATAATTTGGAATTGAAAAACTTTTTTCAATTTAAATATACGAATCTAATTTAAAAGAATCTAAATCATTTTCGACAACTTTATTTATATGCCCTATGTCAATCTAATTTATTATTAAATGTCAAACAAAATATCCGGAAATTTAAAATTTCTATACGATTTTTTTGTTGTACCTATAGCTATACTTAAAAGCACGATTTTTTTATGATGTATATTTAACGTTCTTTCCATTCATAACTCTACAATTTTTGCAATAAAATTAATTTCCTATGCATGATCTACCACCAATTATAGTAATACATATAAACAACATCTTCTGTCCATCTGCATAAAAAAGAATATACTTAACATCATTCAAAAACCTTCTTCATCTCAAAATCTCATTCATAAAATCCATTTTCTTATAGGTTTCAATGCATAATCGAATTCAATTTTATCTAACTGACCATCATACTCTTTGGAATTTAAAAAATAAAATAAAAATATAAACTATTTATCTACTTACTACTGCCTAAAGGCTACCATGTTTCGTGACCTCAACTTGCTCAGTCTTTCAACATTTTTTTTATTTCTTATTTATTATGTTCAATCAAGAAAAAAACTAATTTTGGATTAACAAGACTATAATAATAATATTTCTTCATTCTTGCCTGCTGGTACACAACTCTCCCCCAAAGGCTCGTAGTTCTTGCAAACTTAAATTAGAAGTTTGCATTTTTTTTTTTTAAATAAATTTTATTTCTTTGGCGTTAACCTCGTTTTACAGTCGGCATAATGAGAATAATTATTATTATTATTTGCGCGATTTTGAACAGGAACTGGTCGCACCAAAAGAAAATCATAATATAAAAATAAAATTTTTTTTTAGACACGAATAGGTCGAGAAAATTGTGCAGTATTAAAAGTGTTTAATCCGCCCAGAAAATTTATGAAAGAAGGTAATTTTACATTTTAGTTTTGGCATAGCCAAGAAATAACATTTTTATGCGTTTTTATCTTTATATGAATGTAAAAAAACAATCTTTCTGATTAATGATAACCTCAGAATTATTATAACCAGCAGCAATAGTAGCAGAATAAAATTATATTTGCTATGGAAGTCTATATAATAGGATTTTTTTTATTTTTTTTTGCAAATTTCCAGATGGATAGGTAAAATAATGATTGCAAAACTTCATAATTTTGTGTGGTTAGACCAGGTTTGATCAGAAAAGTGTAGTTTTAAAGTTATGATTAATAAGTGAGTATAAAAATTGATTAACTGATGTAGGAGATTGAATAATGTATTAGGTTTTGTCAAGATATATTGTGTCGATTTATTGAAGAATCGATTAAAATGTAAGGTCTAAAACATGATATAGTTTTCAAACCTTTTGGCAATTTAAGCTAATTTAAAAAGAAAAATGCAACTTTGTTGTGATATTATATTAGTTTTAAACAAATTATTACAAACTCCTGAGCTATACTGTATAAATTATAAAAATAGGATATTTCTTTGTGCTTTGTCGACAGCGTAGTTTTTATTTATTGTAAAATGTTTCCTGAAAATTATTGTATTCTCGATCAATTCTTAATATTCACTCCATAGCCCACAGGTTTTTGTCTCCCAATTTCAAAATGAATTAATCTATAAATATCTATATTATTTCTGATGATTTATTTTATTTTATTGTTTTCTAGGATCTCAACATAGCGGTACAACCGGTGAGGACGAATTTAATACATCCAATGATTTAGAAAATAATAATAGTAACAATTATAAAACAACAGAAAATTTAAATAGAAAATACAATCATCGGCGTAGTAGTAATAATAATAATAATCATCATAATCATCATTTACGTCAAAACAACAGTAATAATAATAATAATAATAATAATTTAGATCAAGATACTGATGACGAAGACGGAATTGATTTCCGTTGTATTGTATGCGATAGACAGTGTCACGATATTGACCAGTAAGTAAATTTTTTATTTAAAATCTTAATAATTGTTAAAATGATTTAATTATTAATTACGACAACTAATGTAGAAAATGTAATAAATGTAATATATAAGTAAAATACGTATCAAATGTAGTGAATTATAAACTCAATTATAAGTTTGTAGAAAATTTAATTAACGTTAAATATACGTTGCAAAAAGATGCAAATCAGATAGTCAAACCCATTTTTTTTTTACTTTCCGGGTAATGATTACGTTTAGTTTTATTTTTCCGTTCCGATTCAACTCCGGTTTTACATATAAAATGATGTAACAAAATACAAAAAAATATAAAACAAACTCAAATTTTCATACTAATGAATAACTAACTTTTATGTATAATTAAAAATTTAATAATTATTGTAACTTTGACACTTATCACTACTGTTTTGCCAACCTAAGACATTTGTTCTAGTGGATTTTTATTGAAAATTTCGACTCGAAATGTAAAATACTTTACTTAATTAAAAAAATGTGAACCTAAACGAAATGAACCAATAAAAAATATAATATTATTAATTATTACGGTGTTCTTATATTTTATTATTTCGGTTACGGTTTTCGGTTCCGTTCCGGTTTGAATCTCTAGTTAAATATGTTTATCAAATGTACAGTATAAGATATATTTAGTTTTTTTTTTGTATTTATTTTATTAATTATGATTCTTTCTAATTTACCTCCGCCTTTACTACAATTATAACCTATTAACCCTTAAAAAACTGATAATTATAATTTGTTTGGTACTTCTGTAAAGTGTTGACAATCAATTAAAATAATTTATTTACCAAAAATAATAAAATAACGTCTACGGGCAGGCCACCATCACTTCATATTTTATTCAAAACAAAAAAAAAAAAGAATTTATATGAAAATTAACACATGTCCGTGCTCTGTCTTATAATTGGATGTGTGATTTTCAAAGTTTCTTTATTTTCTTTCCGAAAAATTTCATAATTATTCAGTTTTTCGTTGTTATTATTAAAGAATATGTCTTTTTGGGGGGCGAGAGCTGGTGGGAGTGTTAGGGTGAATTTATTTTGTCCATGGATATCAAATTGACAGTCCCTCCTGTCTCTAATTATTTTGGAATTTTATAGTCTTTTAAGTACGCAACCTTGAAATTTTATTTTTTGAAGCGATTGAAAATTTAATCTTTGAATCTAACTAATGATAACCCTTTCAGTTTTATTTGTTTTGTTGTTTTTTTTTTTTTGTGGTAAAGTCAAGGAAAAATAATTATACGGGCTCTAATATAGTAAATATTATTTATTTGAAGAAAAACTATTATAATAAAAGAGTTATTATAGACAATTTTGGGTGTTACTGAAAGTTTATTAGAATATGACTAGATTGGTAATAATTATTATTGCTAGTTTTTTTTTTGAAACGATTAAATATATATTTAAAGAACTAATGAGCCTTATTAATTATTTCGTTTAAAGGTTTGATTAGTGTTTTCAGGTGTGATAGAGATACAAATATATAAATTTTTTATTGAAATTCTTTGAATTTGGTAAATTAAATGCTCTCAGATTTTGAATTAAATTTAATTTTAGCTATTTGACCATTAATTACACTATATACTATATACATACAATAAATCGTCCTTTTTTTATTTTATTAATAATTTTATTTGTTTTTCCATTTATCAAAACATTAATCAAATCTAAAAGGTTATAACCATAGAAAAGCGACACGTTTTCTATTTTATATTTTTTTACTAATATTAATCTAAATTGCTTCAAATTTATTCAAGTCTATTTATTATCCTTGTTGATTTATGTCATACAACACAAAATATTATTTTATTGTTATGATGATTATTTGAAAGGTATGATACCACCCACTACATAATGTTGACCTGTTGTATATATAATAAAAAGAACTAAGTTATTAAATAAAATTGATGTCCCTGATGAATCTTTTCAATAATAAATAAAGCAAATATTGGATTAGTTCATATTTGAATGGGAATACAATTTACTATCATCAATATTACATTTATTAGTGATATTAATGAAATGTATTGTATGATAATATGAAAGTAATTTTAATATTATTTCAACACCCAACAATTTCTATGTACATAATTATATGCAATTATTTTATGTTTTTGATTTAATTGACGAGATTATTGAACAATTTTCATTTTTGTTTGATGAAATTATATTTTCTGAGAAAAATTATAGTATTATATAATAGTACATAATATTTATATAACCTAATTCTGTTTAAACATTAATTCTGGTTAAAAATTATTATATAAATACCACAATACATTAAACTGTAAGAAAATGAATTATAAAATTTAAATATCTAAAAATTTCAGTCAATAAGCAAAAGGAGTTGAGAAAAAGGACTATTTATATAAAATGATATTTTAGATCTTGATTTTTAAAATTTTGAAGCTTTTATTATAATTAATATAAATTTCCTTGTATTAGACTATGAAAATTACACCATAAAAAAAGTTCTTGAAATGCATAACTTCGTTTAGCGCCATAACTTTAATAAGATTTTCGTTTAAATAAGTAATTTCTTTACTTTTATGTAAAAAATAAGAAGTATATTATTATAATTTCATTATTATGAAATTATAATATGTAATTCTAAGATAGCTTTACAAAGTCTGCAAAGATGACAAATCATCACGTAAGGCTGCGTGTTTTAACGTTGATAAATTATAGAAAAGAAAAACATTTTTATGAATTATTTATAAGATTTTTTTTATTAAAGTTAAGTATTCTTTTTCATGATTTGGTGGACAATCATTTTAACTAATCATTTATTTTCTCAAGGTTACCGCATAAAAATGTGATACATAAATTTAATATCATAAATTATTTTTGAATTTAAATTATGAATTAGCTATTATATTACAAAATTAAAAAACATAATCATATTTTTAAACAATAATTTGACAAAAACTAAAGTACGTTTACTACTTGAAAATATTAACCTATAAATATGTCGTCAATTATTGTTGAGCAGTAAAAAAAAATAAAATTTTTCACCCTCAATTTAATTCCGTAAAAAATATATTTGTTTTTATTAAGTGTCCTTAATTGTTTGGTTGGTCATCTATTCAATTCGTGTCGTCCTTAATTTACTACCTGTTCAAAATACAACTCAAACAAATTAGAAGAAGTCCTAATCATTAGTTTTGATTAATTGCAAATATTCATGTTTCTACATTTAGTAACATATTTTTTGTTTTAAAGTAAATTTACAATAGTTTTTTTTAAGTGCTAAAGGGTAGATAGATTTTTTATAAGTCAATATAGAATATAATAAATAAATTAGGGACTCTTCACTACTTTAGAAGGTAGAAATCACTATCATAATTATTATTATTTTTTTTTGTAAAATATAAAACTTTGCGCAGCCCTTTATTTATGAACTGTTTGGTTATAGTCACACACGTTCACAATTAATATAAATTATTTAATATATCGACCTGTCGATAGATGATAAATAATTATTGTCCATCTATCCTGTAAAAAAAGTATTCATCTTTTTTTTTTTCGAATATTTACAATTTATTTTTTATGTGAATTTGACCATGTGGTTTTAATGAATCAGAACTGAAAAGAATTCGTATTACATTTTTAGGACAATATCCTTTATGTTAAAGTTTTGTACAATTGTTTGTCTGTTCGTATTAAATTTTGTCAAACTCCAGTTTTACAGAATAAATGTATAACTAGACAAACGGTGACGGTAGCGATTTAAAATTCTGGTATGTAGACAGAAATTAAAAGAATTAAATTCCTGGGTATAGTTTATAATGAAAAATTACAATTTGAACGCAGCGAAAGTTTATTGAAATTGATGATGAATAGTGCGTTACAGGTTGGGAGTAGAATTTAATGTAAACTTTGCAATGGCGCTACAACCCAAATATAAGTTTCTGGTTCTTCAAAGAGTTTTCGTGACATTTTATTGCAAATTCGACCTATACTAACTTTATATGGATCTTGAACTATAAATTTCATTATAATGAAAGAACGTTTAATTTTAACAACCTACTGATGTTTAATAATGAGACGTTTGTTGCCAGCAAATAGTCTCAACCATCAACATTCATATATAAAACTATTTTAAAGTAGTTTGGCTATGAGAGTGATTTCTATTATCTGAAAAAATATTTGAAAATCATCAGTTAAATTTAATTATAATGAAATTTCGAGTATTTAAATTATATAATGTACAAGTATTTCCTCAATTATTAGTTGAATTTTAAGGATTTCAGTAAATAATGTTATAGAAAAATATTAGTTATATATTTTCGTTGGACGGACTCTCGGACTTATTAGATACGATATCTTACATATTGTTTCATTCTTCAAACTATTTAAAATTAGATTAACTTTCAAAGCGATAAAAATATACTTGAAAAGATTATCAAATTTAAATTTAATAGAGGCCCGCAATATTTTCCAGCAATATCTCATACCTCTTATGTAAACCTCTTAAAACCACTTTTTAAATACAATATACTAAATAAATTACCACGAAGTGCTAATAAAATGTAAACAATTTTGAAAAAAAAAATATAAATAATTTTTTTTTTTTACATATAATTTGCATGCAATTAAGTAAAAAGGATTCATATGTTTTGTTGGTTCGTCCTTTTTGAATAATTTATTTTATTGAGAGCATGTTTGAACAACTCTGATTTGATAGCACAATTTTCATTATATATATATATGAAAAAAAAATTATTTATATACTTAGATTTAATTGTCCTGATAAAGGATTTTACTTTGAAATTACAATGTTCTTGTTGTGTAGTGTAGATTGTACTACGTTTTTATTGTGATTAAATTAAAATTAACCAATAACACGAAACATGATATTGTTAGAAATTAGATGAACGACCATTAATGCTATAACATTGTAAATTTTTTGGTTTATAAAATATTTATTTACATAAATCAAAATAATATTATGCACGCACATACATAATAATAAATTTCAATAATATATTTAATAATTTTAATGGATTTTATAGAAAATTAATTAATTTTTTTTAATTTGAATTACAGTTTAGACGATCATTTAGTAGCTTCACATCATTATCCAAAGGACGCATATCGTTGTGAATTGTGCTCAAAGAGTTATAGTTATCGACCATCATTATTAAGACATCGTGCTTTATCGCATGGTGAAGCTAGAAAATATCCTTGTGAAAATTGCACAAAGGTTAGTTGTAAAGAGGTGAATATACAAATAAATAAATAAAACAAAAAAAAATTGTAATTAATTATAACAAAATTATTGAGTATTTTATTTAAAAAATAATTAATTATTTTGAATTAATTAATATGTAAGTTTATTATTATAAAATTGAACATACTATTTGATATTTAAATGGTTAAACTAATAAAGGATTTTGAAATTGTATTAAACTCTAAACTCACAAATCAAAAGGAAATTCGTAAATTATGTTTTCTAAAAGTTTAAGTATCTTTTGGATTCATTATAAGAAGATCAAGAGTATTCAATGATCCAATCCATTATGTAGTTCACTTGTTTTAGATCTATCGTTAAATATTTTATTGTAGTTTGATCATGAACTACTAAAACCCGATTATTATAATTACGAAAACCGATTATTTAGATTTATTTTGTAAAAGGATGAGAAGGCTATTTAAGATATTAGAGATAATAGAAAACTAACAATAATATTCCGATTGAACACCGAAAAAAAAGTTTAAATCGTGTCCAAATTTTTAATAATTTTCCTAGCAAAATATTTTAAAATATTATTATTACTACCACTGCCTTTTTGCAATGGCACTAAAGGTCATACCGAGATTTGGCCGCCTCCTTTCTTTACATTTCGTTATATTTTGTTGCAATTTGGACCTACTAATTTTATAACGATTCTATGAACCATAAGTTTCTTTATAGTGAAGAAACATTTAATTGTAACAAACTAATGGCTTTTAATAGTGATACATTCGATTACTAAAACGTTAGCATTTTCCAATTTTTTTAAAATTACAAATACTTATGCAAATTTTATTACTGGTACTCATTTAAATGTTAGAGTGACATCAATGTTTCGGTCTTGAGTTGAAACTTGGAACTAGAGATTACAAATTAATCGTTTTTAGAATAATTCGTTTGTCGATTACTCTTTTTACCACCCGGTTAATCGGTTATATTCAAATGTTCAAAAATGTCCATGTTCTCCATTCCAAAAATAGAAAATACTCGTTCACTATTTGTCGAAGTTGGCTGAATGGTCAATATAACTTGATAAAGATTTTCCAATTGTTTGCTTATTTGACTAGTTCCTTCCACAATTTTAAAATCTTTTTTGATGCTGTACGACTTAACTACGTTAAACTAAAAAATAGAATAGAGTAAATGGAATTTTCTTCATTTCTTCAGTCGGTTAAGATATAATCGGATATAATCATTAATTTTTTTAATTAATCGGAATCATTGGAAAAGGATCGATTATTGATTCATCAGAATGAAATCTCTACTTGGAGCTAATGCTTCATAGCATAGCTCACTATGAATACGTCACCGCCACTACTATTACAACTAATATTAAAATCATTTTCATAAATTTTTTAAATTAA
Source organism: Rhamphomyia laevipes (assembly GCA_963920725.1). Classification (NCBI taxonomy): domain Eukaryota; kingdom Metazoa; phylum Arthropoda; class Insecta; order Diptera; family Empididae; genus Rhamphomyia; species Rhamphomyia laevipes. The sequence continues at coordinate 23,276,038 of OY987258.1, read as the reverse complement.
AATTATTCTTTTTGAGTGTAATCTTGAAAAAACTATTAATTTCCTTAAATAATTCATTCTATATATTTGAATTTGTTAAATACTTCAATTATAAAGCTTAACAACAATTGTTTACTTTGAATTTAATTTAAGAACCTCCTACGTAAAAATATATTCATAAATTCATTAATTCAAGCATAACCAAAAAAAAAAATATTGTACAAATATCTTAAATAGATATTCATCACCTCCCACATTTAATCAAAGAGAGAATAAATTTTGATCATATCATCGCCGGCCATAATATTCATTGCCATCTTTAATAAAAAAAAACACCATTATTGACAAAAGTTTTCAATTAAAAAAAAATTATATAAATATGTATATATCTACTTTTTATCAATTCCGCATAATCACACCAACAAAAATTTATAAAATTCATTTTTTTTTTATTAAGAAGCATAACTAATATGGCATTACATGTTCATCTCTTCGGGCATTTAATCGAATTACCAAAAATTGATCACACCTAAAAAAAAAAATTAAAATTGAATAATTCTAGTAATTGTCATCTATCACAAATACCGTAACATAAAATCAATCTAAAAAATTTTTTAACATAAATATTTTTTATGAATAAATTACTCCAATATTTTTTTTTTTATTATTGATTAGAAATCATTCGAGAAATTATGTCCAACACCTTCGCAACTTTACCAAAAAAAAAAAAAATTTCATTCAATAATTTCATTATCAAATTTCGGAATCAAAATTTAACTTCTTAGAGGCAAATGCATTGATTTTATGTATGTTCAATCTATACAATAAAATGATTTACTACGAAATGCTTTAAACCCAAGGGAAGTATTACGAACTTCACTCTAACGCATATTGCCGTAGTATATGGTTCCACGCGGGAGCATGTTTACGCTTTTGAATTTATGTTCCGAATGTATTAAAATGATTGGTTGTTAAAGGGCTATCGAAACTGGGAGAGACATTTTTTTTTTATATAGATATAAGAAAGTAGCGGCGTGCTAGTTGTCTGTAATGTCACGAGTTAGTATATAATCTAATATTGTACAAGGTAAAATGTTTTTTTTTGTATTTTTGGCTGATCTAAATTTTACCTAAAGGCGATTTTGTTGAAATAGATTGTGTCTGAATATGAATTTATATTTTTTTGGTGTTCGGTGGTGACTTAACTGAACAACGATATTGTATATGGAATTTTGGTAGTCTTAATTCTTTCGGTAATGTTATGACATCGAACGCTCAGAAATTATGAATTAAAATTATATAGGTGGAAATAAAAGATTTATTAGAAATCAATCAAATTGATGTTTTTTTTTGTATTTGGGTAGACATGGTATTTAAGTGTTTCACCTTCAGTGTATTTTACATAAAAAGTAATTTGAAGAATTAATATATGATAATAAAAAATATTTGCGTAATTTTAGTTAAAAAAAGTTTGATTTTCATTGTTAGAAAGGATGGAGTTAATGTAATGTAATTAATAACTGAATTATTTAACACTTAACTGTGATATTGTCTTAGATTGTGAAATATTTCGTAACTAAATATGTCTAAGACCCAAACAATTTTATAAATAATTTGTAGGGTCTTAGCCTGCTATTCAAAAATCGTTTCTAATTTTTTGTATACCGATTTACTGTTTAGTTAATGTAGGATTCATTAAAATTTCACTCAACCTTAAATAATGATTTAACTTTTTCTATTTGAATCGTACTGTGAGATATGAAAGTGCATTAAATTTATTATATTATTTATCAAAGTAATTTCTAATTTCATTCTCTTACCCTTTGGGAACCACTAATTTAAGAGTTTTTGAAAACATATTTAAATTTTTATTTTTGCTATGATTTTTAATTAATATATTTTGATTTATATTTAATTTTCCAGGTATTTTGTGATCCATCAAATCTCCAGCGCCATATTCGTGCTAATCACGTTGGTGCCAGAAGTCACGCTTGTCCTGAATGTGGTAAAACATTTGCAACATCATCTGGTCTGAAACAACATACACATATTCATTCATCGGTGAAACCATTTCAGTGTGAAGTCTGTTTCAAAGCATATACACAATTTTCGAATTTATGCCGGCACAAACGTATGCATTCTGATTGCCGTACACAAATTAAATGTCAAAAGTGTGGACAGAATTGTAATACACAAACATCATTATCAAAGCATAAACGTTTTTGTGATTCAACACAAGCAATACCATCCCATTCACAAGGATCACATCAACAGCAGCAATATCATCAGCATTCGAGTGCATTACATTCGCAACAGCAGCAATCTGACGGAGGTGGTATTGGTGGAATAGGACCACCACCACAAATATCAGCAGGTAAACAATCACAATCAGGAGTTAATAACGGATTATCAGCAACAGGAATTCCAACTGCAATGACTACACCACCAAATCCTTTCTTTATGTTTCGGGGACCGCCACCATTCTTTCCACCAGGTTTTACACCTTATGGTTTGCCGGGAATATTTCCACATAGTCCAGCTCAAGCGCCTAATTTTCCATTTATGTTTCCGAAACCAAATTTAGAAATGGCAATGACAGCAGCAGTTTCTGATAAAGATCGTAGTTATTCACCAAATAGAAGTAATGTTGGATACGGAAGTTTTAGTAGTAGGCTGAATTCAATTGGAGGAGGTGGAAGATCAGAGGATGATAATAAATTAAACCACTTGAGACGACCATCACCAGCTAGACCAATACTAATATCAAATCCAATAAAAACTGAATCAAAATATGATTTATGTTCACCGAAAATTCAAAATATTCAAAGTTCGGATGATGACACCAATTCGTCGGTAATTGATTTGAAAGTTTCTTTTGGTAACAGTGAACAATATTTGAAAGCTAAAGATGAACGAATGTCGTCAGAAGATAAGGTAAATTATCTGTTATATATTTCCTAGATTATATTCAATGAATACTCATATTTTTAGGTAACAATAAATGTAACAACTACTCCATCTCCTGTCAACGAAGAACCTGAAGATTCTGAAGTAACAACAACAACGGCACCAGAACAACCTTTAGATTTATCTGTAACTCGAAAACGACCCGCTAATAATAATTTTTCACCCGAACCAGAACTACAATCCAATCCTCCAGAGCCGAAACGATCTAAATCTCCCTCGCAACATTCTTCGTTTCATGCAAGTCCTGTAAACTCTGTTTCACCAGGCCCAACTCCTTCACCATCACCACCCGGACCAACAATGGCATGTCCCCGTCCAATACATCCAATTCTTTTGGAAGCAGCCAATTACAGACCACAAACTGCAGCTGATATTTTAGCAGCATTTCAAAGGCCATTTCCTTTTTTAGGCCGAATGGGTGGTACAGGCCGACCAAACGGATTTGATCATATGTTACATCATCATCACCATCAGCATCATCATCAGCGAAATGGTACAGTGGTTGGACAATTTCCACCAAAACCTTTTCATGAAGCTCTAATGGCTGCCGGTAATTTAGCTAGTAGTCTTTCAGCAACTGGTAAAATTAAAGATCGTTACACATGTAAATTTTGTGGTAAAATTTTTCCAAGATCAGCAAATTTAACACGTCATTTACGAACACATACAGGTGAACAACCATATAAATGTAAATATTGTGAAAGATCTTTCAGTATATCAAGTAATTTACAAAGGCACGTTAGAAATATACATAACAAAGAGAGGCCATTTAAATGTCATTTATGTGATCGTTGTTTTGGTCAACAAACAAATCTTGATCGTCATCTGAAAAAACATGAAGCAAATGCAAACGGTTTGGGTTTAGGAGTTGGTGATTCACCATCATCAAATGAAGCTGACCGAGAAGATGCATGTTTCGATGAAATACGTTCGTTTATGGGTAAAGTGACATATACAGGTGGTGGTGGTATGTATACACCAATTAGCATGGGTATTGGTGAAAATGAAACAGAAGATGGAAGTGATATTGATACCGAAGTTTGTATGGATAAAGATTCATTGAATAATAATGATGCACAAATTGAAGTGTTAACTTAAAATATTATCCGAATTCTGTTTTTTTTTTTTAATAAGGTTGTTTAAATATTTTTTCTTTCATTATTTTGATAATAATTGTTATACAAAATTTAGTAAACTTGTAAATACATTAACATTTTAATGATCACTATTTTTATTTTTCTTGTATAGTATAGTAAAAACACCACAAATTTTATTATTAATAATAAAATGTTATTTGTAAATATTTTTTAAGAATTATTTATAATATTTAAGAAGAAAGTTAATTTTTGAAAATTTGAAAATATAAATAAATGTTTCTAAATAAATAGCAATTTTAAAAAAAAAAATTGTTTTGTATTATAAGTTAAATTAATTCAAGCTATAAATTTAAATTATATATAAAATGCTTAAAATGAAATTTTTTTCTAAATCTACAATCAATTTTTACTTTAGTATTATGTAAATTGATATCAAATCATAAATAATAAAAAAAAATACTGTTTTTTAGGTACAAATTTCTTAACAAAATTGGTGATATGTATTTAATAATAAATTAATAGTAAAAATATATATAATATTAAAAGTAAATAATTACCATAAATTAAGGATTCTTATGTAAAAAATTAACATAAAATATTTTTTTTTAATTTTTTTTTTTTGGAAATTCTGATTGCTATTAACCAAAGTAATTTTTTTTTATTTAGCACTTTTATTTTAGTTTTAATCAACTGTTTTTTTTTTAATTTTTCAATATTTTTTATTTAACTGTAATTATTTTTAAAATAATTTTATTATAATTTTATAAAAAATCACCTAAAAATGTAATTATTTTCTTGAATAATAAAAATTTACATTCAGACAAAAATTTTAAAATAATATAATAAAGAAAACTTATAAATTTTAATTAGTGTAATTATAATATAAAATTATAAAATTAAAAAAACACGAATTAAATAAAATAAATATTTAAAAATAATATTTTAAGTATTTTATTGTGAATATTGTTAGTATGTAGTTTAGTTTTTATTTGATCAGTATTAAAATATTAGAAAAAGTTTTCGATTTAAATATCAGTAATTCAATTTCAAATTCAATTTCAAATTCAAATTCAATTTCAAATTCAAATTCAATTTCAAAAATGTATTTTATTAATTTAAATTCAATTACAAAACAATTCATTCCATTTTTTAAATTTTTTTTAACATATGTACTTAAAAATACAATATTTAATATTGGCTTGATGTAGCCAATGTTATTTCGTCTGCTTATTTTTTTGTTTCTCTAAGATATTTTTCTGTATATTTTATTTATATTATTGTTATTATTATAATTATTGTTATTATTATTATTATTATTATTATTACTTCATAATGTTAATATTATTAATAATTCGTAATACCTTTCTCCCTCTCTTTTTATCTGTATTCATCTAATATTGTTTTCCTATATTTATAGGCTTCAACTGTGTATCCTGCTAATTTTTTCCAATTGTTACCATTTAGGATTACCACACTTTCCACTTCTGTGAGCGTTTTCTGACTGAAATATACCATCCTTAGTTCCTTTAGCATTCATTGGACATTCAATTAAAAAATGTAAAACATTTTCTTGTTTTTATAAATTACACATGGTGGATCTCGATGTTTCCGTATTGATGTGCGGCGTATAATTAAGTCGTAGTAATTCATCTCTTATTTTAAATATTGCCGACACTTCAGATGTTGAATAAATATTGCTAAAATAGTTTTTTTTCTCCTAATTCATGGTTAAGGTTGATGTAGACATTTCTATGATTTGATGTTTGAGCTTTAAACAAGTGTAGCTTTCTGAATTTATCATCCATTTTCTTTATTAAATCATATATAATTAATATCAGTAATAGTAATAGATCATTAAATGAAATTTTTGGGATAATTTTTAATTCTTTGGAGCTATTTTAATATCTAAAGGATTTATAACTAATGAACTTCTACTTTTGGTGGCAAAACAATATATTTTATGACATGACACTAGAAATTTATCTAAAAAGTTAGAATTAAGTGAAGAAAACCAAAAATACAAATATAATAATAAACGTTTAAGCAAGAAATACGTACTCACACTTCGTTTGGTTTCATTTAACTTAAAGAAAACGATAAAAACCAAATGTACAACTCAAGATGATAAAACTGTCTTTTTATGAGCGACCCGATTTTAACACTTTCGCTAGTTTCACGGAACTCTGAGTTAGATTAAGTTAATGTTTTTGTAATAATTCTTCTTGTTATAATAATTTGCACCGACTTACTAAGTAAAAACAATTTAAATTCAAGACAAATTTGTAAAATTCTTTCGAATATTAGTAAGGAATATTTTTTGATTTAACCAAATGTTTAATATCTAATTTATATAAACAAAACGAAAAGGATTTTTAACATTTAGTATTTTCTTAACCTATTTATTATAAGCTTATTGTCTAACTAAAAAGACAATACATACATTGGATACATTTCCAATATGCATTCTCCCGATGGACTATTTTTTTTGATTTTTTTATATTTTAGTACTTGTAGTAATATCTAATATCCGTATAAAAAAATTGATAAATTAAATGGCCTAAAATTTTATGCATTGTGGTGTTGTTAATGTTCTCAGTTAGCATAAATAAATTCTAAAATTTGAATAATCATAGAAGTGAACTAGCAGAAAAAGAAAGTCGAGATTTTTATATCAAATTATCATTAATTATTTTATTTTTTTGATATATTATAGGATTATAGCCAATTTATAAAAGCATAAATTAGTAATTTTGATACACTTTGAGTACACTATAGTTCTACTATTTTGAACAATTAAAAAATAAATAAATTTGTACTCCAATTTTTAGTTGTTTCAATACAATACAACATACCGAAAAGTAAGTTAAAGTTTTGATCATATAGTATTAAAATTTAGTCCAGAAACCAGAAATCTGAGTTTCAAAACAGTCTTTCATATAAAAACATTAAGCTTTCGGTAAAACAATTTCAACACCTCCACTTACGTGATTGTTACTCAAATATGGTCATCTTTATATGATCTAATAATATTTTGTATATGAATAAAACTAAATTACGCAATCTAACAATCGACAAACAATTCACTTGCACTTTAAAATCTCCTGCGCTACTCAAATACATTTATTTCATTATTATTACATAAGTCTATCTTATGCATATGCATATTTTTTTTTTAATCAAACATATAAGATATTTTATTGTCTTCCTGATTTGTACAATTTGCATAATATCCTCATCTAATTCAAATATTTTTTATATATATTATTTTTATTTATAAATTCTTTTATCCAACATTCATGAAATAATGAAAAATATATAAATCTCATTTAGACCCAGATGTTGTTTATGCTTTACCAGTCTAAAAAATAAATAAAAAAAAAACTGCTCTGTAATATATCAAAATCACCAGAGACGTCACGCCACCACATCGCAATTAAATTGCTTAACATTTATAAAACCATTTTAATCCCATTATGCATACTACGCGCATAGTAAAATAGACCAACATTGTTGTTGTTGATCCTCTGGAAATTACGTTAAATAATTTCTTTCAAATACAAAATAAAATCTTTAACCATTTTAAATCTCGCGATCGTGCAAACATAAAATTTACCTATAACATTATTATCTGGTATGCTATACACACATAAATTTAATTAAGCGGATATTACAATTAATTAGTCGACATAATAAATATTTTTTAGTTCATTTCAAATAACGAATTTTCAAATTATAATACGCTCAATATCATTAATAAATAAATGTTTGTCTACACTTTTATTTTTTGTAAATAATTTATGTTTTTTAATTGATATACAATTGAGAAAATTTTTAAGATATTTATTTATGTTTAATAAGAATAACCTTTAAAATCCATAAGAATTTTCTGTGTAGGTGAAATTATAAAAGTCAATTTTCTTTTAACAAAATTGTAATACCATTTTTAGTTATATAATTTTTCAGGAAAATCTTTATTAATTCAATTTTTTTTTTACAAATAATCAGTTAGAAAAAAAAAAGAAAAAATTTAATCTATGACTTATCGTTGGTCTGTTGAGTTGGTATCAAAAAATATCAATAAAATTTAAAAAGGAAAAATATTAAAATAATGATATTAAGTGTTGTTTGTGTGATGGAAAGTATCTAAAGCCCACCATGTACACTGAGGTCGTACCCTCTTTCTTTATGATTGAATGAAAGCAGACTAGCTGGCTTTATTTTACTTGCTTCCCACAGATTTTTCACACAAAAATAACATTCTAAATGTTTAAGTCTTTTACAAAGCAAATAATCCTTCCAGGGATTCGCTTCGCACTATTCTTCGCATTTTTTTACACATTGAGATCTCTGTAAGCCCTAAATCTTTCAGCTTGCTTCCTAATTACAATTTGGTCAGTAGCCATACATTGGTTTTTTCAAACGCTTTGGTTTTTTTGGGACATTGTAACCCTATTTTGTATGATAGCATGTGCTACTTTCTAACATTCTAACCAGTATCTTGTTTTTCGGTCAACATTTTTATTAAAGTTTTGACCAATGATATATAATGTACTTAAGTAGTTGTTCTATCAATAATATAAATGGTGTGTCTTAGGACATCATTTACTCATTATATTAATCCTCAATAAAATATTTATACAAACTTATTTCAGTTCTGACTATTAAGTAAATATTTTCTTTTCAGCATCGTTAGTTAAGTTTTGTTAGTTAAGATTTATATCTAACAAAGTATCGGACAAATAGTAATTATTTGGAATCAGGGTACATACCGATGCTGCATTATGTTTATAAGGTGTAGTATTCCATTTAAATATTGTTGTTGACACCTTTTATTTTAAATAATATGATAATTTTACTCTGTTAAGTTTCTGTCGCAAAGATTATAGATACGTAAGACTTGAATATTATATACGGAATTTAAGGATACTCAAGTGAGTTTATTAAGTTTATTAAGGATACTGAAGTGAGTTTAATTTTTGGACTTAATTATTATTATAAACAATTAGGAAGTTTTACAATTATAAAATTGGACTGACTGCAGAGTAATTATTAAAAAGTTCAAGAAGCTCATAACATTTTGGTAACCATTTGGAATTTGGACTATTGACGTTATTGTCACTTTTTATTATTATAAGCAATTTCTCTTAGTATTATATACAATAAAATTTTTTATTTCAATTTGCATTTAAAATTAATATTTAATATTTCAAATTTAAATTAGTAATAATAAATTTCTTATTTAAGTAAATTTATTAATATGTGCAAAAATTTCTTCAGATCCTTAGGGCATAGATCTTCTCCAATGATCTCATAGTTCTCAATAAATGCTTGATTTTCCTAAATCGTCCCTTCAGCTCTGTCTTTGCCTTCCAATTTTTTTGGTACAATCTCTAACGTCAATAATTTCGTCCATTATCCACCAATCTGGTAATATAACCAGTCCAATATTTTTGTTTTTTCAATTACGTAATTACGTCCATAAAATTTGTTAACTCTCTTATAGTTGCATTTTGTATTCTCTGATTTCTTTTGATTTATAGAAAGTTCCATAACTCTCTGCGTGGTTCAATTTTGTTGTCATACTCCACATTTGAACATCATAATGTTAAAGCTCGAGTAGAATTGGTACAATCGTCAAATAAATGTTTTTTTACTATTGTTGAAAATTTTTGTATTAAAGATGGTTTTAAGGTTCCAAAATTGTATCCAACATTAATTTTATTTCTAATCAGTTAATTTCAAGACTATCTTCTTCACATCCACTGTCACACTGTCAGTTTATTTATCATTCACTCCAATTGTTTGGCACTTTTAGCAAATAAAGTTATGTCATCCGTGAATCTTAAATTGACATTACCGAAATGGGATTAAGAAGAATATGCCTGATTTTTACTAATTCCAAGTCTGTAATATTGGCTATTTATTTCCCTCGCTGAGTAATAATGTTATTTTTAATCTAGTCTAAATATCTATCGTTGTATCGTCGTTACACCTGTGTAAATTCAGTAATGTCTGCCTTTGATTACTTCCATATTGAAATAAATTTGAATTTATATTCGTTACTTCCCTTACGCTTGTTTAACCAATTTTAAAATATTTGTTAATTATATTATTTCTGAAAATTATTTTTCTTCATTTTTTCAATTTATTCATTAATAATTTTTAATATAATTAGGATTGTAAACAGATAAAAAATATAATATGTAGTTAAAAATCATAATAAATAAATCTATTAAAATTATTTATTAGTTCTATATATGAAATTGTATAATTGTACATCATGATAACTATCTATATATAATAACTAACGGTTGGGTGTGGTAGGTCAATTGAATCGCTTCGGTCCATAAGTCCACCGCAATCTAATATAATTCCTCTCTATGGGTAGAAAACAATATTACAAAACTTGACACCCAAGGTTGTAAAATACAAAAAATATAAAATTATCAAGATTGAAACAAATATTACTTTCACAATGAGATTATTCTGAAATAATATATAAAAAATAAATTAATTTTATATAAAATGCAAATTTATTTGGTCAATTTAAATATGTATAAAATAATAATATTCTATTACAAAATAAAAAAATATATTATTATATTATTAATGTTGAAATTAAATTAATTTAATATGATTTCTTTCATTATTAAAATAATTTCGTAAATAATTGAACCATTGTTGCTCTGAAATTAGCTTAATTTAGTATCAATAACTTTGATAATAATTTAATTAGGTAGTAGAAATATCTAATTATATTAGCAGTTCTTAAACAAAATAAATGTAATTTTTATATGGAAATTAGAATAAATAAGAATTAGAACAAGAAAAATATATATTTTTAGCATAATTATATAATAAATTTAATAATGTTAAGATCATAAATTTATATTCAAATAGAAAACATTAAAAGTGAATGTCAAATCACATGTAAATTTTGTGTAAAGTGAGTTTTTGAGCAAAAATTACTTAAATATTAACGAATCATTTGAAAAATAATGAAATGATTAAACAATAAAACCAATAAATAAGTTTGTTTTCTATGGTGAACTTGATATGATTTACATATTTTTAGCATGATTGAGCATAAGCTTACGTGCAGAAGCTCAAAAATTGAAAATATTTGTGCTTATGCATGTGGAAGATACAGCTACGTTAATAGGCAGTATTTTCAATCATGAAATTGAAACATTTATGAAATTTTGCTGTCTTTGGGACCTGGTTCTATCACCAATATCTTGATATGTTTGTAGTAGTTAATGTTTTGGCAGTACCTTAGATGTCAGCTATTCATGACATCTAAGGTATGATATCCCTACGCATAGAACCACTTGACCACTAACATCTTTATTATTACCTGCTACCGTGTAACTCCGAACCGAATTCATTTAGTGATCGTTTCCACTACCACTGGGAGGATATATATTTGATTAAATAAATTGTTACTAATAACTAAAACTGATTAAATTAGTTTGAAATAACAAGCTACTAGCTATTTTTTCTTTATACGCTAGTTTAAAATTAGTCTTTACCGAATAAACGACTCAGTTAACTTTGTTTGTTATAATTTTAACTTATTACTCTATGATTTACTAAAAGCAACTATTGAACCATAACTGAACCACATCGAAAAATTATCTAAATTATAAAATCACTAGTGTAATCCTATACTCCAAACAAATTTACAATCTCATCAAACAGAAACGCTTAATTATTTAATAAATTGAAAATTTAAATGATATAAATTTAATCTGATAATTGTGTAATAAGTTCATATTTATGTTGATTCACAAATTATACGGATATATTTTGATATCATAATTAAATTTTAACAATTGAGGAAGTAACAAATTACCAGTAGATTAAATCAATATCCTTAGTATGAGTATGTAATGTATGGATCGTACAGTTATTTAGATAATTTAAAAATATATGTATAATTAAAAGTTATAATATTTTTTTTATTTTTTTTAAATTAATTATCATAAAAATAAAATCTCATTTTTTTTTTATGACACAATGAAGATATTTTAATATTTTTTTGTCATAAAAAATCCACTTTATTTTGTTTTAAAACTGAAATCATATTAAAATATCTTTTAGAAGTCAACCGCATGCCATCAAAATGGAACTTTTGTACGATAAGAAGTTACAATCGGTAAAAAAATAATACGGTCCTCAAAATTTACAAATTAAGTTGTTATTATTATTATGTCTTTTTTTTAAAAAAAATAAAAAGGTAGCGCAATAAAATATGTCAAATTAGCAGTGTAAAATATCGAAAAATAATGGATAAAAGAAATTATTAAAATGTATAAATTTGAAATGATTTTTAAAGAGTTTAATTAACAGCAATTCCAAAGTCAAGAAATTATTAGTTAAGTTTTAAATTTAAACATTTCACTATCAAATTTTTTTACTGTGAAATACTGTGAAAAAATGTATTTTTTAATTTCGGAGGATATCAATCCTCCGAAATATTAATTCAAATAGTTGAACTAATATATTTGAGCTATAATAGTAGTTTGTTTAAGCCAATAACTATTTCGTTGCATTAGCCTATAAACATAAATTTATTAGTGTGTTTTAAACCCTGTTAGTGTTAGTGACGTGTTATCCTTCCATTGTACTATGATACGCTCAAGTAATTGACTCAAGCTAAGAATATTGGTAATAAATATATGAATACAATAATAATATACAGAGGGGGTCTCAGTATCTAGTGGTCTACGGAATATTAGAAAAAAATTCGACTACACACATGTCCGGAAATGTAACGTTACAGAATGGGAGACATTTTAAAATTAAGTCTTTTATTTTTGTAAATCACTAAAATTTTTCAATTATTGTCTACAAAAGTTAAAGAAAATCAACCAAATTAGACTTCAACGAAAAATATATAAAAAAACATTCATCTCCAAGTTTAAAATGCAGCGCCAACTTTAACTAGTAGTGGAAACTTTTATTGTTGCTATCGTATTTCAATGTTTATTCTGCATTCACAAAGAAAATGTCGCAACGGGGAAAAAAGTACCACTGCAATTATTTTTTTTGACATTTTCTATCGTTTCCGCAGTTCGAAAAATTTGAAAGTTGGACCACTTTTACTTGCCATTGGAAATGGAATTATATTAAATACTATGTATTTTCATATAGCTCAACTTACAACTTTGCTTTACGTAACTTTTCTTATCATTCTAACATAAATTCTAATATGATTTCCGGGAAAAACTTTAAACATTCAATTCTTAGTGAATCTACAAGCTACTAGAATCACCAAGAAGTTAATGTTTAAAAAAGTTTGTTTTACCACCGTCTTATATGTCAAATATATTTAATGCGAGCCGGAACTTGGATATACATTAATAACCGAATTAGAAAAATTTCATTTTGGACGGACTGATGATAATATTTAGATGTAAAAGCACAAAAAAAGCTATAAAATATATTAACTTCAAATTGTCATTGGTTCAGCTTCAATGTGTTAAAGAGGGGTGTAATCGATGCTTAATTACTAATATCAATGGTTTATATACTTTACTAATAATTTACTATGATTTATATAATTGAACGTAGATGAAATAATACAACAATTTACACACAAATTTTCATTTTCGTTATATGATTTTGTCAATTATGGTCTGGACAAGATAATTTTTAATATAAATTCATCTTATAAGATTTTAATCTAAATACAATTCACCTTACATGACAATTAATTAAAAATCCAATTCCAGTTTATGTTTTAATTGGAAAATTATATTTTTTAATTACACAATATGTAATCGGTAGAGTGTTTATGAAATTATGTTTTTAATGATTATACTTTCAAAACTGTATAGAAAGAAAAGATACAATTTAGTTATTATAAAGTCTATTAAACAAAATTGAAATAGTTTAAAAATCTTAAAAGATGCTGGCCATATTTGAGTAATAAAAGATAAAGGCGATCCTATCCATGAATAGGACGATTTGTAGAAAAATGATAGATTTTTCTTACTTGATTATCGGGTACGCTGGGGAGTGCCGATGAGAAACTTGTATCCTAGATGTGGTATATAAGAGTTCACGTTGTGCATACAAGCTTATTATGGTTAGGTTGTAATTGTTAGTACTATTACGTAAAATCGATCTAATAGCTGTACAAAAATATTCATAGCGATTAACTTTGAGATTTTATATCGAAATTTTTTAACACTATTCGGGTAAAACAGGCGACACCGGATGGAAGTAGTAACATTTTTTTCAAAACTGTTAATTTGACTGATTTTTCTTTTTCTTTTAGTCTTTTTCTAATGCGTTGAATTACCAGGTGACAACGGAGCGAAGAAATATCGTTTATTTCAGAACTGTAAACCCCTAAGTTGTAGCTTGTTTTTTTCAAGCTATTCAAACTAAATGTTTTGTTTTATTGATTAATTGTGTATTCAAATTACTGTTGAGTTCAAATTACTAACATTGGTTTGTTTTCGGTGATGGAAACGTCAGCTTAATCCACTGTGGATAGCTAATTTTTTTTAGCATATGGAGAAAGAGCAAGAATCCAATCTTAAAATTTAACGATATTATCTTCTTTTTTTGTTTTCTTCTCTTTTGTAAATAGACTTACTAACTAATATCACTCAGCAAGCTTGTTTTCGCTAATCTAAATAAACGTGAATATGGTGCTTACTTGATGGTAACGGGAAGGTGAGGCTTGTTTTTAAGTCTGATTAGGATCATATACTCGATTATTAATTTTTCACAAAAAATTTTTTTCTTTGCCATTTAAACCTTTTTCAAGGATTACATAACCTATAACCTACTGTTTCTCACAAATAGAATATTTTATTGTGGTATTTATTAATATCCTTTTAACATTTTTCATTATGATATAATGGTATAATAAAAATATTGGCACATAAAAATTTAACTGTATTATTTCTCAGTTATTATTACATTACATGTTAATGAATTAATCAAAATACACATTATTCCAAAAAAAAAAAAAAGCAAAAAAAAAATAATCTCCTTTACTGTTTAACCCCTTCGTCGATATGGTAAGGTACAAATATAAATCGTTTTATACGTGATCTATTGTTTCAGTTATAACTGAATCACGTGAACTTCGTACCGAACGGGTTAATGCGCCGCAATATTTTTCAGAAATTTTGTAAGATAAATAAATATTTTTTGTAGCCTTTGGCTTTACTTATTAAAGATGAAAAAAATTAGTTTTAAATAAGGTATAATCAGTATTTTGATTGGTATATTAATATTTAATGCATTACTCGAAAACGAAATATTGAAAGTGTGAAGAATGTATTAAAATTAGCGTGTTAGTTCAATTTTCGTGCAACTTTAGTTTTTAAATATTCATTTTAAATAAAGACTTTCACATGAAAGTTAGTTAGTTAAATATCATATAATTTTATTACTTTATACCATTTAATTTAATTTTGTGATAAATGCCACGAGCTTATAACATTACAAAAATATTAATGATTTTATTTTTTATTTTTTATAGAATTAAATTAATTAGGACATTTAAAATACAAAAGTATTAAGCCACTAACCTAATTATATTTCCTGTTCCATATTCAGTGTTATGCGACGTGGCTTAGCGACAAATTGAGAGTTTAAATAGTCAAACTTTATACATTTCTTCATATAACGTTAACCATTTCGTCATATATAACGAAATATTATACTTTTTCCATTTCGTTATTCATATATGTAACGAAAAAAGTAACGAAATTGTTTAAAAAAAAAAAAAAAAAATGATAAAAAGTGATATTAAAAATATTTACAAGGAAAATTAAAACATTGATCGAATCGTCAACGGTTTTTGTACTAAAAGTTAGATATTTGCTGTATAATTTTTAAATATTGTGTAACGAAAAACGAAAAAAATGTTTGCATTGTCTTTACATTTTTGAGGTGTTTGTAACATGTTAGGTTTCTGCTTTATTGTAAAAAAATAATATAATTCATTTCCTTTTAGCGTTACGTTTTGAATAACGTTTTGCAACTTTATAAGCTATTTTTAATGAAATTAAACTCTTGATACAGCTCGGTTTAATGAAATAACAATTTTCCAAAATGTTACCAAAACTATTATTAATCCACAAATAAATTTAGAATTTCATAAGTTATATCTTAAAATACTTTCTTAAAATACTTTCAAGTTAACAAGCACATCAAAACGAAGTTACACAAAATATTTATGTTTAGGTCGCCCAGAAATGTTTTTTATATATTCCTGAATTTTAATGTCGGAAATTCTTCACAAACTGGATCACAAAGCTAACCACTTGTACGTTTTAAGTTTAATTAGAACTGGATAATAGGTATTAATATATGTATTAACTATATGAAATATAAATCAGAAATTTAAGCAACAGAATCAAACTGAAGCTATGGATTCTCAGTTATATTATCTAATTTCATTTCAATATCATTGAAATTAGATCATAATTACTATGTAATAGAATGTTACCAAATATACTTCATAAACTAAACTGGATGTATGTTAGTTTGCCATGGATCTTGTGAGGCTATATCAATACTAAATTGCAGATTTATTCAAAATTATTGTGGGCAAATGTCATTCTAATCGAGAAAGCATTACTGTATGGTGTAGTGTAGCTGTAGAATATTTAAAATATCAAATATAATTTGGAATTATATAATACGAACATGATCACAAATTTTTGAGGCACTAACTACATTGAAGCCAACTTGTTTGCTAAACCAATAACATAAGTATGAATCCATTGAAGCCGAACTTAAAACACAACATTTTATTAAATGATTAAATATAAACATGATGAATGTTACATTGATACGATTTTTATATTAATAATTCATGAATTAACTATCTACCAAATTCGATTTTTAAACTACAAAACTAATTTATTTATAAAAAAGAGTGATTTAAATCAAAGAAAAGTCTTGTTAACAAGAAGATGTAAGTTTTTTCACACATAATTTCAAAATTCAATTATTTCCAGTATTTGTTAATTTAAAAAAAAAATATTTATGGGAAAACATTACAAGAAAAAATGTTCAGATTTTAATATTAAACGACAATTCTCCATTAAAAACTACTCTGATTTATGTATTAAATCAAATTCGTCAAGTTTACATTACTATCGTTTGAAAACCGACACTAATGCTTGAAAAACATCACTAGTTAGTTGATAGATCAAAATAAATAAATTAACTTGACATTTTTTCTTGATTTTTTTTTATATAAATAGTGTGAAGAAAACAAGAAAGTTTTATCGATAAAAATTATGATAAATAAAAATTAAATTAAACACAAGTTTAAACTAATAGTTACTTAAACTTTGAATGTTAAATCTAAGAAGTTGTGGGTTATATTTTTCAAATTGTATCCTTCTTGATATTCTAAAAATGACTTTGATTATTAATTATTATGCAAAAATATCACCTGTCATTGAGATTTAAAATTTTTGAACTACTACAAAATATATGTAATAAAAACTGCTAACCTAGGGGGAGCTGATAACTTGTGATGATATCCAACATTAATTTGTAATAAATAGTAATTTTGGAACAAACTGCTTTGCAACAAAACACCGCTTAGTTAAAAATTTCATATCTTTGAAGGCTCCAAGAATGTATTATATAATACAGAAATTCAATAAGGATCTACTGAAACTAGCGGCCCGAACTTTTACAGGTATAAACTGGTTCATAAAATAATCAGTGTTCGACAATGAATTAAAAACTTATAATAATAAAATTACTATATTATATATTTTACTTAGAAGATATGAAATATAAATAAGAAATTTAAACATTGATCCACTAAAGCTACTGATTTAAAATGTTACTGATATAAAAAACTATAGATAACGAAACCAACCCGTGTATATATTTTCATTAAAATCGGATAATAGTTATTACATATTTGGTTTGGCCCTAAATTCCTATTTACAGGAACATCCTGCGTGAAACAACACCTAGAACTACTTATACGATTTTAATGAAATTTTTTATGTAGTTTTGTTGCTCTGCGAAAATAGTTTAATAGGATCTATTAGTTTCAGTAGGACCGATTTATGTTGAATTTCGTATGTTCCAACTTCCAATGTACGAAAAAAACTAAAAATAAAAGTTATATCTCAAATTTGAAATAGTGTTTGTACTTGTCAAATTTGTGGTCCGTACTGATATTATATTACATATGTTCTATATAGCATGTTGTTATTATTATTCGATTTAAATTAAATTTGGCACACAAGTTGCTTTCCTGATGCAATTATTTAGTAAAAATATTAAAATATTTAGTCGGTAGCTTTAATGCATACATGATAAATTTCGAGAACTATATTTCATTTGATCAGTGTTCTCTACACCCATAAAAGAATTTTTACCCGATTTTAATGATATTTGATATACAGTTTAATTTTGTCATATGTATTTGATTGTTAGCATCAATGCAATGTTCAGCTTATTTTTGATAATGTTCTAAAACTTATAGTTACAATTATCGGATTTCAATTAAATTTTGCACAAGGTTTAGTTTTCAAATCTTTAGTTTATGACTGAAAAATTTGATTTTCCTAGTTTTAGGCTCGTATCAAATTTTCAAATTATATAAATTTCAATAATAGTGTCTTCAAAGATCTGATATTTTTAACAAAATCATATCTATTGTCAATTACAAATCACTGCTGGATATAACTATCAGTTATCTGGCCCCTTAGTTTATCAGCTTTATACACTACAACATCGCACGCAATTCGATATAAGTAGGAAATATTAGAATAGACCATAGACCAATGAATCAACGGAGCCGTACTCGTTTTCTTCACTCGTTTTATTAAAATTGTATATGAGGTTCTAGGAGATTAGGATTCACACAGCCAACTTCAAAAACGTAAAGAAAATAATTTTTAAACAACATCTTTTTTTCCTTTCCATTACAAAACTTCGTACTATATAACTACTTGTAATAGTTATTCCGTATAACTTCTAAAATAATATTCAGATCCGTAAACACGTCTCAATTTATCAGGCAAATTTGATTAATCACTTTAATTGTATGAAAAAAAAATTAATATTTGCTTTGTACATATATTATTAAGTATAACGAAAACAATTATGGGCAATCATTATCAATCATTAGAATTAAAATTGTGATTGTCGTGTGCTATACAATCACTCGCCATTCATAAATCTGTCATATTATTTAGTGTAAATTGTTCGCCCATTTTAATTAGGTATTAATTATATTTATTCTCTTAGTAAGATATTTGTCACTGAATATAAAAATGATAATTAATTTATATAAATAAAAATATATAAATTATGTAGGCAGCATACAATTCCTAGTTCTAAGCTACTAAGAAAATGAAATGTTCATAAATTTATCATTTATTTTAAGATTCTATAATTAGAACTGGGTTTTTTGTTTGTTAAGAATAATTACGTTCACATAAATTTTTACGATTCATTGTTTTCTATGCAAGAAATAATTTTTTCGGAGTCACATTTGCTAAAACTTGAAATTGTAATTTTATGTTTAAATTAATTGGAATCATACAAACAGTGACAAATATTGGTTTTTACTGCAAAACCTTGTATATAAATTCTTATAATTAGAATATAACTTTAAATAAAAAGTTATAGTACTTAAATGGTATCAATTTAATTTACAATCAGTTCTGGGGGAAAGGTGTGAGGCACGTAAAATTTCAATTCCATAACAACTATTATGGTTTGTCTAAATATTTAAGTGTTCCTTTTCATGCTACAATCCTTTTCATGGATTTTAAAGAGATTGCTAAGTCCTACTTGGTATATCAGAGGAGAACTGTTAATAGATATGCTTATTCATCAGCTGTTTCGTTACTTTCACTCCCACTATGTCCTGGTGAACAAAGGATTCTTAGTTTGTTGATCCTGTTAGTGTATTCTGGTTAAATTTACATTTATTCACTAGTTTAGAGTTTAACCGCTTTGCTCTCAAGTATTTTAAGAGTTACTTGACTATCAGAACAGATAGTGATTTTTGTTTTATTATTCAGGATTCTGCCGGCTTTAAAATTGTTACTTGAAACATTGTGGTCTGTTATTCAAGGCTCATACTGTGATATAGATCCAGGTATTCAGAGGAGAATTCTGCAACACAACTTTTCCCCAATTTTTGGTCCATCTGTATAACTTAATAAATAATAAAAAAAGTAGAATATGTAGTGTTAAGTTTAGTGAATTCTGACTGGTTTCTGTATTAGTTACTTAAGTGTAAGTTAAGCTTTAAATCTACTTACTGGCACAATTTTCTTGGACAAGTTCCTTCGCTATTCATAGATATTTCAACAGTAGCAAACAAATGCAATAATTGGTTTACTTAGGTAGGTAATATTTAAGATTAGTTGTTAACTAAATTTAAAACAAGTTCCTTTTTAAATTGTAAAAATGTATACTTAACTCAAAAATGTTAACGAATTATACTAAATGAAATTGATATTCACTTTAACTTTTACCGCCCCCCAAAAAAAAAATTATAATATTTTAAATTCAAAATAAAAGTTTCTGCTGCTGTAAAAAACTATTATAATTATCTTTAAAAAATGACTTTATTAATTCGTACAAAAAAAACTGAAATTATTAATTTTTAATAAACGAAAAAGTAACATAGCAAAATTAATTTATATAGGAATATAAAGTTGAAATAATAAAAATGCCTGACGGGCGTGGCAAATGATGCTGCTGGTAATTACAAGCTTTAAGACCGTAGAAAATTTATGAAAAAAAAATAGTACTCAAATAAAACCATAGTTATTTTAGGAAAAAAAAATAATATTAACAGTGACCTTAACCTAAATAAATTTTGTCTTCAAATATTGTAGAAAAAAAATAATCAAACGGCGGCAGCAGTGGCGGCGGCGGCCATCCTGAAGCAAAAAAGAAAAGAGATATAATCATTAAATTTTATTGATATAACAAAAGATTTAAAATAAAAAAAAATATAATTTTTTTTTATAAGAAATAGTAAGAAAAAACCACAGCGCAAATGTTAAGCAATCAGTTTGGTTTTTATGAAGTTATGAAGCTAGTTAAAAATTAATTTTTAATAATAAGTTTTTTATTTTTTCTGTAACGCCTAAAACAAATTTTGCAATTTCAAGGAAAATTATTATTTTTTCGATATTTATCAAATATTTTATATTAATGATTTTTGTGGTAATTTTAGTGAATCACTGCTGTTTCATAGCTTTTAGAAAGAATTGTATTAACAGGCCTAAAAATGAAAATGTTAATAATTTACTTCACTAATTTTTTTTTTATAAATTATATCTCAATTTTATCAGGAAGCATAACATTTATACAGAGGTCCTATTACAGATAGTATTGTACCATAACTTTTTCGATCAATGTCTTTCCACTGGATCTGTCCTTATTTCCTATTTTTTCTTGGGCAACTTCTAATTCTAGTTCGTTACAAATATATTTCTAAAATTTATGAATTATAAATGAAAAAAAGAACGAATATTTTCAAAGCTATAAGTTCTAATTCTCTAACTATAGCTTTGTTGCGAAAAATGAAGTGTCCGGTCCGGTACATTAGATATAACAGTATCGCAAATAAATTGGAAGCAACAAAAGTGCTGCAATAGGTCCAACAAGTTTGTGGATAAGGAAAATATAGTCGAAAAATATAATAGAAAAACGATTAAATGAATATAAATGAAAAATCATAGAAATACAACTGAGAAATACTTGAATTTTGAATAACACAGGTTTGAACAATCAATATGCTTTTCCCAAAAAAAACGGTTGAACCTCTTAACTCCAAAAATATTAATATTAAAGTGGCGAAATTTTATTTTTCATTATTCACAAAGTTTATATAGGATTTTAGTGATATTTTCCTAAGCCACGTAAATTTGTACTGCAAATTTATAATTCCTTTTGCAGAGATGTTTTTAAAATAGATTATTGGTAAAATAGTAATTGCATAGCATATGCCATAGGGTATACTTGGGAGATATGACACCCAAGCACTCATAGAGTCATTTAAAAATTAAATTAATAATTAATTAAGAAAGTAAAAATTCGATGACTTTTCGTAGAATTGTATAAAATTGGATTTCGATCAGTATAAAATATGCTCTCTTTAAACTCAATTTATCTCTTAAAAACACATCATATCTGTAAACATCATATATCCCTACTAATAGTCTACTTAATTAATTATTCGATAATTTTATTTCCTCAAAAATTGTGTAATAACTCAAATGAAATATTTACTTATTCAAGGATTCAATCTTAAAATATGACAGTTTAAATAACCTTCTCAAAAAAAAAAAAAAAAATGCTCTAACTTTCAAAATTATTACCAATTCATAATCAATCTTCTATATAGTTATATTAGCTAATTAAAATCCAAATCGTGGCCTCTTCTTAAAAACAAAATCATATTTTATAAATATTTTTATTAAATAACAATTAAATCAATTAGTCAACCACTACTAATATGATCAATTACTAGTCGTATTAATTTCAACAATACCGTAAAATATTTATAATTAATAAAAAAATACAAAAATCAATTTTTATATCCATACTTTTTTAAGATTTGCCCTTGTCCATTTTGTTAGTGTCATTCCAGAAATTTTTTGGTATGGTTTCGTCTTAGCTCATTCTAAATAAACCCATTAACCAAATCGGTTAACCACTCACAGTTGCATTTTAAATACAATTTGTTGTAAATAAAAAAATTATATTTTGTTTATGGTATCAATATCAAAATTTGTTGTATATTTATGTTTTTATTATTGTATATTTATTTGTAAACATGCTTAATAATTTGAAGAACCCCGCGAATTACAGCATTTTGATGAAAAAAAATAAAATATATTTTTCTTTAAAATTTTTAATTTGTCTTGGTCAAAAGATGAAATAATCAAAATCAATATCAAAATATAATTTCAAGTTAGCTATATAGGCAAGCATAGTATTTTTGTTCGCCCTAAGGCTTAATTTAGCCTTGCTTAAATTATTTGTAGCGGTGCGGCTGGCATTCAAAGCAGACGAACAATTAAAATCTCTAATAACAACATTAAAGAAGTACTAAGCAAAATAGAGAGCAGAAAAAAAAAATGTAATTTCGATTTCTATTGATGAAGATTGTACATTAGAGGCCAACAACAGACAATAATGTCGATTTAAAAAAATTTTTTTTGGACATTGCAATAATTCGCCCCCTCTAAACGAAACATTTTTTTTTTTTGTAATAAATATGAATTTATCAAAAATATTGTTATAAATTAATTTTTCTTTGTGTTAAAAAAGAAAAATGAAATAATATTAGAGATATAATCTAGACTAGATCATTGTGTAGTTTATTTTTTTTATATTTTTTTGAAGATCATTAAAGATTCATTCATAAAGCTATATAAGTAATATAATCTGCTTAAGTTGTGCTTGTAAGGAATATAATGAAGACGGTGTTTCTTTGTATGTATAATATATAGATTCATCCAGAAACTATCCAATTCGTTAGATGACTAGGCATAAAATAAGGAAGGTTTTTAAGATTATATATTTAAAAGATTTTAGTTTTCCTTGGCTTAGGCTTATTTTGTCAGTTACAAGGTTTTATATACGAGTTCGAAAGGCGATTGAATTATTTATATGAAAATTGTAAACTAATATAAAGTTGCTTTTGAAAAGAATCGAACTCAATTTTAGAATTCTAACTAATAATTTTATTTAGTATAAATCTCAGTATAAGCCTAATTTTTAACACACTCTATCA
Source organism: Rhamphomyia laevipes (assembly GCA_963920725.1). Lineage (NCBI taxonomy): Eukaryota > Metazoa > Arthropoda > Insecta > Diptera > Empididae > Rhamphomyia > Rhamphomyia laevipes. The sequence goes on along the minus strand of OY987258.1, from coordinate 23,252,218 downwards.
AGCGACCTGTTCAAGTTAAAGCAAATTAAGAGATGTAATAATGCTAAGAAATTTCATAGTGTTTTATAACAGACGTAAGAATGGGAACAAAGTTATGTGTAGAAGGATTGATGTTTATGTGGTTGTTGTAAATTAAAATTCATTATTATTTTATTTGTAATAAATTCACCAAGTTGTTTTTATTAAATTAGCCTATTAACTTTTGCATTTCTATTAACATTCTTAACGTTTTTTATATGTTAATATTTATTGATTTTTCGATTTATAATTTTTTATTGAAATATATTGTACTGTACTGAACATTGTACTGTGTATACGTATTAATTAGTTACTAAAAAGGACGAAGTATTTACTAAAAGACTGTAGCATTATAAGTTCTAAGCTTATCAAAAAATTATATATTTATAAATTTTAAATGTTTTAAAGCACCATAACTCGCTTTTACTGGGCCAGCCAGTATGATTATCAAGTGTGAGCACCCGTTACGCTTGTGATGTGGGTAGGCTGGAAATGGTCTAATGTAAATTTCCTAAATTTGCATTAAGAGCTACTCTAGATGAATAATTAATTACCTTACACTTATAATGTTTCTAATTATTGTAATCGTTTGAACATTTTATATTTACAAACATTAGAAAAAAGACGATTAATAGCAAATGTGGTTTTCATTCACCACGAGGTACTTCAAGGTGAATATTCTTCGTCCTACATTTTAAATAGATTATATGACACCTAAATATAACACCTCTGAGAACCATGGAAATATTTTCTACGGAATTGCATCGTACTTTGAATGGTAGGAATGAACCCATCAGCAGAATGTTGAGAAATGCCAATGATTCGGTCTTGATTTTTATTTTAATATACTACAAACAAATGTTTTAAAAAAATATTATACGCGATTTTACAATAATTCTTGGTGGGAATCTATTGTGAATTTTTTGTAAATAGTAATTTACTTCGTTTTTTAATAATTTTTTAGTTTTCTCATTCTTTTTAATATTAGTTAAATGTGATTTTATATGCTTAAAGTTTCTATTTTTTTAATTTATTTGTTAATTATAATTTTTCTATTATGAGCTTGTTCAAACAATTAAAGATTTTTTTCAAGCATCTGAGCCTAACCCAATGCGCAAGTGAATGTTCCCCGTAATTAATGGAGGAGTGCGAAACAGTCGTTGTTTAAATTCTATCTATAACCTTGATGTATGCTTTTTACCTTAATGTTATCCAATGACAATATTTCTGCCTCCTAATTGTACTACATACAACGTGGTAATGTCGAAATAATTAGTTTGTTGGAATTAATGGTAGCTTTTATCATATGTATTACCAATTGAAACTGTAATATGGTTCTTTTTAATTTAACATTTTATTTATTTCACATAAAAACTAGCTATATATATATATGAAAAAACTAATATTTAGGTGCGTGCTTGCTCAATTTGTTCATAAAATTATTTTAGAGCACATTATAATCTTGAATTTTTAATAAAAATATCCTTAGGCATCTACACGCGCGTTTGACTTCAAGCAAATAATATTTTTTTTTTTTGAATTCATGAAGTAATAAAAAGTGTTTTGAAATACAGATCAGGGTTATATAATCCTTGCTTTAGGGTTTTTCGATTACAAAACTTAATTCTTAATATAAAAGTTGCCTACTGTGCGAAATCCTTCGGTTTAATAAACCTCCTACACAAGAATATCAATTACAATCAAATATTATCAAAATTCTTTATTTAAAAATTCTTCCTACGAAAATATTAATTTACATTATCATCAAGTAAAAGTCGTAAGTTTTAAAATTGAATGTTAAGCGATTACATTTTAAAGCTTACATCGCAGAAGTTTTATGTATACCAAAGTTAAAATATGTTTAGATATTTTTCTTTTTTATCGAAATCCCATTAATCATAATAAAATTATGTAAATTGAATATTTTTTGATTTGATAACTTTGATCGGCATTTTTTGTTTGTTATGTTTTCAATATTATATTATAATATAAAAATAATTAATAGCATTTTTATGTTTGATGATGAAGTGCTGCTGTTTGTATGGATTTTTGTGGATAAGCATTGATGGAATAATATGGTAATGAGATAAAATAGTTTAAGGGAGTGTCAGAAAGTGATTTGAATCAGTAGCATAAGTCAAAGTATTTCGGTTTAGTTCTTTTTTTTTTTCATTATAAAAGGGAATTTATTTTTCATATTTTTTTTATAAAATTTTCAAATAAATTATTTTAAGAAGAGTATATTTTATGTATATAAATAAGTAAGCTGCGCACCATAATTACTTTAACACAGCTTTATTTAATAGCTTTATATTAATTAAGTGTTAAAATATTATTGGCATGGTTTTATATAAAATGGTATAAAATATGGAATTAAACGAACATCTTAGCTCAAGTATTTTAAATGATAAATGTAGAGATTTGATTTTTCCTGCAAAATGTGGTAATGCTAAAAGAAAATGAAAATGAAAACCGTTTTAGTCCTTTTGAATACTTACCCACTTACTTCTCCATTAAATACTGATTCTATTTCATAAAAAAGTGTGTTAGTTGGCCTTTATGCAATATCAATAAATAATTCACAAAGAACATTTCGAAAAGTCGGCTATTATCTTCCTGAACCTATCTTTAGCCATGGCTAATTTTACACAACACTGTCAAGAGCAACGCAATCCACTGCTTTAAATATTAAAACTATTGAATGATAATTATCAAAAAAATCTACTGACAGGGAAACGGTAACCGATAATGTTGTAATATAAGAAGTTTTTTCTTGGTTGGTTTGCAAGGGGTGATTGAGTCAAAGTCCTTCGCGCACTTGAGCCTAATGGCTCGCTGTACCCACTGTCGATGGCCGATTAGTATCCAGAATGTCGCTCGATCCGACAGCTGTAACGAATGAGTTAACTTTAGTCGTCTTAAATTACCTGTTTCTATCAAGTCTGTCAAGAAATGATACTCCAGATGTTTAAACCATTTACTATGTACCACAGGACATCGGCATATATGCGGTCTTAATTAATATAAATATATTATAAGTTTTCAATCCAAATTCTGTTCCTCAATTTACACATTTTTCCAGATTTCTCTAAAATTTCAATTTTAAACATATCCTATTTATTCATAGTTCAATAAAATAAAAAAAAATGTTCTTGAACAAACCCAAGTTAGAGTCATTCGCACTAGGGGGCTTCTAGTATATATAAACTGTAGTGGCAAATAGCGGAAAAAACATTTATTCATTATTATTATAACGTTTTTAATAGGTTTATGTTGATTACAATTTCCCATAGCAAATAGAGAGTATGATATTGGAAGGAAATCGGTGACAAATCGATCAATATTTTGCACTTATATTTTATTAATGCAAGCGAATTTTGGACTTAAAGGAACTTTTGTTCCGATTCCATGTTTGTCGATTTCTTTTTTGTTTCAGAGGTTTGGTAAATTTTTTATTTTAATTTGGACCTAGTAATTTTAAATGTATAGTCCCAACCATAGGTTTCTTTATAGTGAACAAACTTTTTAGTTGTAACAAGCTAATGGCTTGTCGAATGCATTGATAATAAATTTGGTGTTTATATAGTCATACCTTACCCTAATATTGTAATAATATTATTGCTCCGTTTCAGATTTTAACATTTTCCTGAACTAACTTAATTATTTATATAACGATTTTTTTTAATGTTGTATAGTCATTAACTTTATCTAATTATTATTATACTATATAATGGGATTCGAACGTATTTTGTTTTCGAAACCGTACAATTCTTATTAAAGAATCCGATTTGGAATATTTTGCGATACGTAAATTAAATTTCAGTGGTACTGTATAGTTACCATTTGAATATTTTGTTTAGCATCTATTGTGATAGTGACAATTAATTTGTTTCGTTACTATTGTAAGAATAGTAGCAATTTTTTGGTAGTTATTTTGCATAGTACTAATTTTCAATAGATCAAACTTGACATTCGAATATATATCCTGTTCTATACATATTACATAGTTACACCCGGCCTACATGAATTTCCTCAATAAAATAAAATAATTAGTCAATTAAAAATGTTGTTAGAGATAATATCAATTAGTTTACAGAAACAACTTTCAGAATTTATTAACTAATTTAAATCTATTTTTTAAATCTGTTCTGGGATGGAAACTAGTGCTAAGGGGATGGGTTAATAAAAAATGATAGTAGCTCGGCCAACTGATAGTACGAAGAATCATTTGATAATATACAAAGGGCTTAATTCAATAATGGGTTCATTAGTCTCCTGGTAAAAATCTCTAATAACTTTCAATAATGAAAGTTTTCAGAAATATGATAATCTAATAAAAGATGATATAAAAAAAAAATCTCCACATTACAAACATTATGTAAAGATGTAAAACAAATTTTTAAAATAATTTTCATTAACAAATTTTTTCTTACAAACCACAATTTAACAAAACAATATTAACATAAAACATAAATTTTATTTATAGTGACAAGAATTAGCATAATTATTAATAAAAACATTATACGTATTCTTAACTAAAAAATTCCTACGGCAATCAAAGCTTTTTTAAATAACTTTAAACAACTTGTATTTTAATTGGCTAAACAAAAAACTTATAATATCATAATCTAAAGTTTTAGTTTTGAAACCACTTCAGAAAATTTTATTAAATTTTTTTTTATTGCTCTTAAATCATTGCGGTGTATCTTAGAGCAATTCTCATAGCTCATTTATCACCTCCTCAAATCAAAATATTTAACAAAAAAAAACAAAAAACAAAGAGTAACAAAATAAAATCATAAAAACATAAAACAAAATTTCAAAAACAAGTGAAAAATATTATTTTACATGTTGTTGTCGTTTGTCGTGCTGATTGTCAAGCCCATAACTTTAAAACGTTTATGATTTTAACATTATTTTTATGATGGTAAGTGTTAAATGGTAATGATTATTATGATAATTGTTTTTAACTTTATTAATATATAACTAAAAAATATAATTTTTTTGTCGTGCGATTTTTTTTTATTTTGTTTGCATTATTATAATTACCACAATTGACATTAAATACCTGAAGAATTTCCTATTATTAAGTCGTGCAAATTGTTAATTTTTTTTTTATAAATTTTGATTTTTTTAATTAATTAATTACATTGTTGTTTCTATTTTATATGTTTTAGTTTGTAAATATTAATAATTAATTTATTATAAGTTTATAAAATAGTTTAATATTTAATTCAGTTTCGTTTACATCTTCGAAAGGAATGATAATTTAAAGTAAACTTCATTAATAGAAAATTTAACAGAAATAGAGCAGATAACAGAAAGCTATATTCGAAACAAGATTACATAGTATCTAAATCTAACCTGTGTGTCAAATTTCATTGCGTTTTATCCTGAACATGTGCCAGCAACATGTGCAGGATAAAACTACTCTGTATCAGTACTCTCTAATTAGATAAAAATTAATGTATGCTGTATACTATAATATGAGAAATATAAAGCAACTGAAAGAACCTACGGAACCCCGAATTTCGCAAGCAAGAGCACGAATACAAAACCATATCCGGTATATGCCAAATTTCATTTAAATATGATATAATTAAATTTTTTAGATTTTTTTTTTGTTTACTAAAAAAACACGAAATTTAACATAAATCGAATTTAATGAGTTCAAATGGCATTAACTAAATACCCACAAGAACCAAAGGGGTAAATTTCCTTGAAATTGGACAAAATATACTAGGATTTTGAAGATCCATTCCAGAGTATAATGTCCTCGAAAATGAGAAAAATGCATTTGCACCGTATATAAGCTGAATAACAATTCATAACATAAAAGGCTAGTTTAGTTTTAACACATAATTTATGAGTACAAATTTATTTCAAATATTTTACTTATTTCAGTGCTTTACTGATTCATCAGTGATCATGATCAGTCCTTTATTTAATATGATAAATCCCACGTTTATTTGGAAATAGTTTTCAAATGTAGAAGTAATTTTAATTATTTTAAGCAAACTATATAGGTAATAAGTCAATTTTAGTGAATTCAAAACTAGTGAATTCAACTAGAATTTCAAAGTCAATAATATTTTTAATGGCATTTCGTGATTTCAAATAGTATGGCTAATACCTCTAATACACCATTTACTTAAATATTATAAAATTTAACTAATTCAAAGAGCTTATAGGTGGTTTTTGAGGACTGAAATCTTAATAGTCACACTTAATTAGCCCATATCTATAAAGGTAATATAGTAAATTTATTATGTACATGAATCAAATAACTTTGACTACATCGGAATTGATTTGTCGTTAGGCAATATATAATTGTAATCAATAATTTCATATGTCATTGGAGCAAATCAATTCTTAATGTTACACATAAGGAGGAAAATAATTTTTTTTTACGATATTATTCTTCGATGTCATTATACATTATACGATATCATTGATATAAATGTCAAATTTGGCATTTATTGGAAAATAGTTCTTAATAGTATTCGTTGAAAATATTAAAAAATGCAGCAAAGTCGAAGCTGGATATCTCTGTAATTGTAATATATACATTAAAACTGACTAAAAGTCTGAAGATTTTGCTTATTAAGTAAAAAATTTATATGGATCAAAACCATTATAATTATAAACTATATTTTCGAAACAACTTTTCTATGTAGTTACACTATTTTCATTAGCATTTTATTATATAGCTTTATTATAATCATCATATTTATGCAGATATAATATAAAGCTGTCATTCTCATTTTTTTACATACATTAGTTATTAAATATTTTTATGAAAATGTTACTATTAATAAAATTATTAGCATATAATATAAAAGATTACAATGACGTTGTCATAATATTACAAAAATTTAAAAAGCATCAAATTTACTTTAGTGATTTTTATGCTCATATCCGCCAATTTTCTATTACCAAATTAAATATTAATAATTGATATTAAGAAAACCTTTATCTAGTTTTCTATATTACATATTTTTTAAAGCTGCCATAACCTTGGTCAATCTAAAATAATAATAATAATAGAGCGAATTACTTTTTTAAAATTTATATTCACACTAATATTATTAGACTACATATATATACAATTTGAATCAAATAAAATTAGATTTTAATGATTTTAATTGACTGGACCCATTCTCTTCCGAACTGTTATTTAATTAAACATCGTACTGAACTGATCTGTTGAAATAATATAATTGATATTGCAATATTATATGTTTTAATATAATCGTCCAAGGTTTTAAAATTACCGGAAATGATGTCTTCAAAAAAAATGAAATAAATGTAAAACAAAACTGTAATTTTTATTAGATATAATAAATTAAAGTACTATTGTATTCCAATTATTATTTGTGATTTGTGAATACGAAAATTTTGTTACTGTCCTAAAATGTTTATATACTTTTTTATTAGCACATTTTAAATGTTACAGAAGAAAAATTATATATACAGTTTTGTTAACTTTGCTATATCCTTCCATTTTTCTATACCTTTTGAATCTACCTTTTGGGTAGAAGTACTGTCAGGCTTAGGCAATACTGGTTAGTCCCTTGGGTCTTGTTAGGTCATGTAACTTAATCAGAGGTAATTGTTAAATGTTTTGGGTTGAGATTTTAGCCCACTATAGTATAATGATATAATAAAGTAACGTACTACAAAAAACTATACAGGGTGTTTTGGAAAAACCTGATACCCAAGTATACCACAGTATTACAAGTAGTATTGTAATTTACTTGTAAAAATTCTGAGAGCAGAATGCCAGGTAATGCAATTTAGTTTTTATATGAATGGTGCGAATAAAAAATTATTTGTTCAGATAATTTATTTTCTATACAAGAATTTCATATTGAAGAGCTCGTGGACTCCAAATTGCTTATATATATATAACATTGTCATAAAGGGCATTTAAGCATCTATGCAGAATCTGATTTATTGAGTAGTCTCAAAGTGAATGATGCAATGCCGAAGATATGAAACAAAATATGAACTGAATTTAGAATTTCTTTTTAAAATCGAATTTAAAATAATTTGTTTTATTTAATAATAAATAAAGTCTATATAATATTTTTTTCAGAATGCGTTCCGGCAGAAATGTTGCCACAACATAGTAGTTAAATTCACCAACTTAAAAATAAAAAAAATCGGTTTGACAGACAATAGATTTTTGGTGAATTGTCAACATAATTTTTATTTAATTATATTAACACATTTATTAACACACTTGTACAATTTTATATAAAAATACTTGAATTTAATTTTATATAAAAACACTAATTTTGAAATGTCAAAAATCACTGCACCGCCGGACGCACAAAAAATATGCAAATCTAATTGACTATCCGGCAAAGCATGCAGTGCCGTGCACCAAAAAACCGCACGTTATTATACGTACCTTGTTTTTTTCTAAATGTGAGGACCTCTTTAGCCCCCTTTTTTTAGAAATTCAAAAATCGCTACCGTTAATGTATGTCTTAGGTGGCTTTTTGAGATAGTGCAGAAGGGTTCTGGTCAGATGAAAGGCTGATTAGCCTACGTTGCTTATTATAGAATTATTAAAGATTTTTTTCGAAAATAGTAATTAATATTATATAGATTTATAAGTTACATAATGAATATGGTTGTATATAATGAAATTAATATTATTTTTAATATAGTAAATTCAGTTGTCATGTTGTCAATGTTTTCTAAACAAACTCTCAGTTTTCTATACCAAAATTTATTAAATTTGCACTTGTTTTAACATTGCTTTATGTCATTAACTCATAAATTTTGAAATATAAATACTATCTCTATAATTCAGGGTGAAGTTAGGTGCAATTAGAGTTTATTGTACTATTATTACTTCTCATATATATTTACACCGAAATTATCAGAAATTACTAAACTAAAACATATTTTTATTAATGTATTTTAAAAATAATTATTGTAAAATTGATTTTAAAATTTGTATATCAACTTTTTTAATAATTGTTTTAAATTATTTTGGTTCCCTACAAACTATTCCTATAATATTCAAACAGTTATTTTGTCCTAAAAAATGTGTTGTTTTAGTAAAAAAAAATGGATTAATTAGAAAAAAAAAATTAGATGAAAGCAACTAATAAAAAATAACTTATTTTCCCGCTAATCAAATACCTATATAAAAAAAAAACTATTTCATTCATGATCGAATAATTATGTCGAATAACGTTTTCCATCTTTATTTTAAATTTTATCTTGTCATTCGATTTAAAATATCGTAAAAAAGAAAGAAATTATTCAATTGAAAATTGATTTTGTTTTACTAAAATAATATCCTAAGTTTCAACTAAAACCTTAACTAACAATTTTTTTTACCACTATATACCGGAGCAAATAAAAACAGTTAATTGAAAAACATCACTTAAAAAAAAATAATGTTGCATCAAAAAATATTGTTTGGAAAAATTGTAACGAAAAATTGTTGAAAAGAAAATTGATAAAAATTGATTTATTTCATTTAAATTTATTTATATAAAAAGTTGAAATTATAAAATTTTGTGTTTATTTCTGTTACGAATAATTTCCAATTTTTGATGATGACACAATTTAAATTTTTGTTGTAATTTACTTGTAAAAAATGTTTTCAATCATTTTTTAAATTCAGATTAACATTTAATTGAAAATATATTTTCATTCATTTGTTAGTCGAATGTGAAAGTTATATTTCAGTTAGAGAGAAGATTATAAGATGATTATCAGAGTAAAATAATTAAGATTATCGTTTTTAAAACGCAATTAATAAATATGTTTTAAATGTAAATATGTAACAGCTAAATATGATTTGGAAAATCAAATAAATTCTAAAGCTTATGTTAGAATGCGTCGCTGTCATCTGTTGTCGTCTTTTTGGCCGGCGATGATGTCGCTGTCGTTTTTGTTTTGTTTACTAAAAGCAATACATAGCTGTCATGTGTTCTCATTTGTCATTATGTCCTTATTATTTGAAATTTTTGTATTTAGGAAATTTTAAATTTACAGCTTCTATTAAATTTCGTTCTATGTTTCCAATTTTTTTTTTAAATTTAAAAAAAAATCAATTTTGAAAACACCGCGACGAAAATTTAGTCACAACTATGGGCAACTTCATTGTGGTTGAATAAATCGAATTACTTAACTTTCATTTTTCTTTTGACATTTCATGACAGACAGACGACAACGACGTATTTTAGTTCTAGCTTAGAGGATTCAGTTCAGTTTATATTTGATTCGTAAAATAGCCAATAGACCAGTTAAGTAGTCTGAACACAGTAGTCTGAACACCCATTGCAATCGATTAAATCACATTTTTTTTTAATTTGTCAAACTTCATTTCTCTTTTGACCTTTGCTTCAATTTGGATTCGCAAAAGTCCTATTTCGATTCGATTTCAATCGTCCACACTCAATCGATTTTACATACAAAATATAACATTAAATTTGAACTTTATTGAGTGAGTCCAATAATGAATTGATGGATACTGTGTAGTCCATACTTAATACAGAAAATCACTTGAATTATAAAATTAATTTCATTTCTTTAAGAAGTGATGAGCAGTCCAATATGATTGACAGAGAAAGCTTTCATTCTAACAATATTATAAACAGTATAATATTAAAATTACATTTAATAAAAATTATTATTTTGAACCTACAAAAATCATTAAAAACTCAATAATATTTAATACTAAAAGCTGAAAAATTGTCTATCATCATAAAATTAAAAATTCCTTTAAATAAAAATTTCAAATTCTTTTTATTGATGCATTTTTGTTTTTTATTATAAAATGGAAATTGTTAAATATAATTTATATTTATCATGTTATCAAAAATCCTGTACATTGTACATTAACGGTCATCAAATTATGTGCATAAATTTACTTTGTCTTTTACCATACAAACAACATCAACAAAATATTTGCTCTAGTTTTCACTTTTACATTCCGGCGCAAACATATATAAATGGTCCACCTATATATTGGTTGCCGTATCTTCATCACTAAATATTATTTTCAGCTGCTGGCCGCCGTTGATTTTAATTTTAATGGACTAAAAATTGTTGCCTTGTATAAATAAATTCTCTGTTGTCTTAGTCCCGAGTGCATAAATTAATTTTTGAATTGCGCGCTGTATTTTTCAATAGAAACAGTATAAATTTACCTTTTGGATTAAAATAATGTACACAAGAAATTTTGTATAAATTCCATTATGACTTACAAAGGTATTTCTATATAGTTAGATGAAAATAGTTAACTATGGAAGATATTTAGAATTGCGAAAAAAACTTAATCAATTTTCATGACCATAAATATAATAATTTCAGTTAGACTATATAGACGAGTTCATATTATTCGTGTGGGTATTACTTTGTAACAAGAATAATAATAAATATAATAAATTTAAAGTTTATTTAACAAATTTTCAATTATAATAAAATATAAATTTATAGAATATTGATACGAGATATTATTCATAATTACATTTTGGAAGGGAAAGTTGTGTATTAAAATTATAATATTGAAAATTGAAATTTTTTTTAAATAAAAATAATTTTATTGAATTATGTTCTTAAAATGTTCCCGGTCCATACTATTCCAAGTCAAGTTGGCATCTGTGGTATTTTTAAGTGCTCTATACTAAGGCGAGCCTTTTGGTAACATTTTGAAGTTTTACAAGATAAAAGATGTAGCTCTTTGATTTCTATTCTAATCCATACCTGAAAAGCGTGAAATATTCTATCTTTACTTTATAATTTCTAAAGTTTAGCATTCTAATACATACAAGTCAACTTACAATATCTATAGACATTATGTATAAGTATTAAGTAACTTCTTCAATATATCATAACTACTATCTTAAGATTGATTGCAAAATAATACGACTACATTAATTGTCGTAAGTTGAATAGATTAAATGCGAAATAAAATGTTTTCAAAACAGTATGTGAAAAGTATTTTATATTGAGTTGGAAATTATACACGATTTTATATTTATATGGTAAGTTGATCTGATTACCAAGTATCCAAGTATTCTAAATTCTAAGTCAAGTTAAAACACAATAATTTCAGTTTTCAATATGTTAGGTTGAGATACAATGTAAGTAAATTTATTTAATCTAACTTAGGTTTTTAATTTTAACTACATAATTAAATTGTTATTTATTAATATGTAATATTTTAAACTATGCATATATAAATTATATATCTAGTAAATACAAAATTTTTCATGGACTTCCAACTAGGACTAACGTAAATCAGTATTTATTAGGGAATGCAACACCGGAGAAAATATTAATAGTATTTTGGTATTGTACAATAATAATTCCGTAATATGTACTGGTATCAAACCCGGGTTTTAAAAAAATTATTTGTGTTTAAACGTCAGTGTTAAATTAAACATAAAACAGTATTACACAATTCATTAAAATAGTTAACAAGTTAAACATGAAATAAACATAAAGTAACATAAAAATCTTAATTCGTTAGAAAAATATAGTTTTATGAAAAATTTATTTGTTTTTTGACAGATTGCTTCCTTGAAAAGACCTATCAGATTTAATGCTCGTTGGGTGAATAGACAAAATTTACACTTCACATACTTATTGTCAAATTAAGGAGTTCATGATTCAAGTCACTTAAGTGTTTTCTAGTAAATGGGAGCGGCATGTTTGTTTTAAAATACAAATTCTATTTTATATGGCTGTAACATGTATATTTTTTTGTTTCAAATATTATTTTAATTCACCGGATAAAAATCACCGATATCGCAGCTTTCGGGATTTTAGTATTGCATTGCCTAGTATTAATACTCTCCTGAAAAGTGATGATTTCGAGAGTTTGAATAGTATGAACCCAGGTCATCGATATTATTATTATAAATATTGTTTATGAAAATATTTATTTACCATAGAAATGGTTAGGATCTACAATATCGATAAAACAAAATATAAATTTAGGGTACTGTTTAATCCACTAATTTATATTTGTTCCAAATTCATTTTACGCTGAAGGATTGAACAAGATTACAAGATCTACTTGATCAGATACCAAGTGTCTCAATGTTAATAAAGCTAATAAATATAACACATTTTCTCCCACTTCGAAGCAGTCGCAGTGTACAAGAAAGGAAGCTGGAATGGGTTAAATGGAATATTACAGGACTGTTGGTCGTCCATAATTCAACTGCAAGAGATATTACTCTGTTAAAAAAGCTGAAAAAACGATTTCAAAACACTGAAAGGATACAGTAACACAAATTATAGTTACATGCCAGGTTTGATATATGTAGCCGTTAGAGCCTTTATTGCTGCTTCACTGTCTATATATTGTATACATTAAAAGTTATGTTCATCAGATTCTTAAATTGTCGAGTTGTATGTATAATATGAAAACTAGGGGTTCATCCTATTACCACAATTTTTTCATATATGTTTATTTAATTAAACTTGATTTATTCAAAATAAAAAATAACCAAATAGGATTTTATTAAAATTATTTACTTAATTTATTTGCTCTACTAATTCCGATCGATCATTTAGGTGGAGTTGAGTCTCATATGTTCAGATGTTAACTTAAAATTATAAGCTTCTCTTAATATAAGTTTCATTCATTATTCTAATATTAATTAAAGAGAATAGAATGAAAGAGAAATATTATTAGTTTCTTATAACTATCAACATAATTGCTCTATTAAGAGTATTAATATTTTATGAACCGTCCACTCTTTAAAGTGTAGTTTTGATCAGAGATACAATTTATGCTTTTGCCATTTCATATATTACCATTTCCACATTACATTAGTGATATAAAAATAGTATAGAACTTTTTGGATAATTTAAAGTTGTTACATCTATTTTGTACCAACTTTAGTTCTTAAATAACATTTTATTGTGTATAATAATTTCATTTCCTGATCCTTTCCAATTCAGCAATTTATGTAAATTTTAAAGTAAATTATTTAAATTAATATTTATAATACATAATATAATAATTAATATATAATTAATATTGGATTCATATTACATTTTCACTTAAATTTTCAGTTTGTGATGGTTTTTTCCCATTGTGTGATGATCTCTAAAATAATTATTTACATGCCTTCTTTAGAAAAATAAGAGTTGATTAAACAAGTTTGAACAAATAATAAAACTTGTCTAGAAATCTAGTTTTATTAAAGTTATTTGGTTTACACATTTTTCTTCTTTTTTTGTGTGTAATTGAAAGCCAATTACAACTAGAGTACTTTCACTTTTCAATTGTGGTTTTTCAATGAGTTTTCAATCATTACAAAAAAAAATCTTGTTTTTAATAGGTATGTTTTTTTTTTCTTTAATCAGTTTTCCTTTCTACGTAGAGTTAGAGTAGAAATGGAGTAGATTTTTTTTTGTTTATAAATTTTTGATTGATTAATTGATTAAACATTTTCATTGTTCCTGGTACATCATCAGCTTTTAAAAATGCTTTATGCTTTAAGGACTTTGGTTTTTAAAATTGTGCTCCAGATATTTCGAATTACTTATTACATTTTTAATCAGATAATAATTTAATTATTTTGAATCAGCCAGAACTGCGGTTTTGTTAGCAGGCCATTATATATAGACTCATCCATGCGGATCAATAAAGAAAAAAATACAATTTTCGAAGTTATAGAAATACTCGAGTCTACTTTATTTATAAAAATGAGAAAATTACATTATATTAATTTTTAACATTAATTGTCTATAATGAATGCGGTTTGGGGCTGAATTTAGTTTTTGCTGCGACTTCAATCTTCTAGCTTTCCAAAACTGATTAACTAACAAAAGCTAATAATAAATTGTAACTTTTCGATATAAGATTCTAATCAGACGAGTCTGTAATACATTAGTTAAAATAAATTTATTAGTTTTTATAAAAGTTATTTTTAAAGAATTTATTTTTATGTTTTCGAAATTATGCACAAAAGCATAAAAATATACAAAAAAAATTTATTTAAATTACAAATAGAAACATTAAAATAATACGAATTTTTATAATAGTTCATTTTATTGTAGAGGTTCACTTTATAACTTAAAATTAACATTATCAACAAAATAATAATTAGTTTTTTAACATTAACGATACTCTTATTTATATAAAAGTTTTGACGGGTCGCTAACATTTTATATTATTATTTATATATCGAAGTGTAAGGAAATCGATTCTATTTGATAAAGAGCTCAATAATATATAACAAATATTATTATTATGCTAAAATTACCGCGTAGGTGAAAAACTATACGAAAAAAAAAAGTTTGAAATTATAAAAACTATTTTATGATTTTTATGTAAAATATTTTATCTATTTTATTTAGTTGTTTATTTGATCATGATTTTAAAGGGCGTAAACGAGATTATTTATTACTATAATTTGTAAATTTTATTACAGAATCACGGATATTTAAGAAATTTAAAACATTATAATAAAAATATTTTTAATGATTATTAACTTATATGTCGGGTTTTTTGTAAAACGAAACAAATTTTCTTAGAAATTATATTTAACCTTTTGAGTTAAGTAGCATGCAGAATTGTTTATATAATTGGCAATCTTTTATTTTAACTTATACAAAAAAAATATTTTTAAAGATTACATTTAAAAATATAATGTCTAAAAATCACCGCGGAATTTCTATTAATGTTCGGCTATTTTATAAAATTTTATTAAGTTATTTAGGTTAGGTTATTATTATTGATAAAAACCAAATGGTATCGCTTCGAACCTTAATGGACCTTAAAGAGTTTAATGAACCGCTTGAAAGTTTAGAATTAGGAGTTATGTTAACGAGATTGTCTATCGCGCTGTTTTCATTCAAGTCTGAAGATTTCGAGTTGCACTTCGAAAACTCCTCAAGATTTGAAAAGAATGAGTATATTAGAATTCAATCTATTACATGTGAATGCCAAACAAGAGAAATTCCGAGCTTATAGTAAATTTAAGTTCAATTATGCTGTATCGTGTATCCCGGAACTTTGATTAAATCGGGTCAATAATGCAATATATTCTTTTAACAAGCACTGGTTAGAAAAGTTTAGTTTTATAAATACCTTAAGAAACAAACTAGTCTTTTTGTAAATTGCTCCTTATTTACTCATAAGCTGATTTAATTAATCTAAAACTAGAAAATTGGAATTTCATTTTAATAATTATATTGCAAGTAAAGAAATAATGAACTTTAAAAAAAAAAAAAACATTAAAATGGACAATTTAAAGTTTTACCTCCTTAAAAAGAAATTATTGAACCAATTACTGAATTGCATTCCTACCCTCTAATCAGCTAAAACCATAAATAAATGAATGCCTAAAAATCGAAAAAATCTTTTTAAAGAAAAATTATATTTACATTTTTCCTATTCAATATTATTTGTTTTTGTATTATTATATTAATGAACTTTTCTTGGTAACAATATTTGTTATTATTTTTCCCAAAAGAAACTTTAGCATGTAAAAATGCTGCATCCACGAGCCATCCACATTCCTTTCTTATAAATAAAATTTACAAAATACGAAAAATAAGAATAAGATGCTAAAAAAAAAGGAATCGAGAAGTACAGAGTAATCGATAATAGAAGAACTATTTATAATTTTGTTACTATGAACAAATACAATTATATAAATTTAAATTGTACACTGTTGAATATATATTTAAAGTGTCGCCAACAATAGAGTAACTTGTAGATTGGATGACCTGGGTAGGATAAGTGTGGAAATAATCATGATTTTTTTTAAAACTTATTTTTTATAGAGAACCGCCAAACATTTTTGATTATAAGGGTCCTAAATTAAAACATTTGAGACCAGTGTTTTATCAGCAGGAATCGAACCCACAACCTCAGTCATGGTAGATCAATATACATTACGCTGCGCTGATGTATCAAGGTAAAGGTCCACAAACAATTAATGAAGATAACTTTTCTTAGGAAAGATATATTAAGATAATTTGGTAAAATATCGTAAATCCCAATAGAATTGTGTCCCGTCAGAATTGTTTTTAAGCTTATAAAATATTAACTGGAGCATAATTTAGAGATAATATATTTATAGGTTATAAATTTATTAAATTGAGGTTATATTCGCGGTTTCATATCGCAGTATTTCATTAATGAGTTTGAAATAATGCTAAGTTTAAGCGGAATTAAAAACAGAGAAATATTGGTGCTACATCAGAATTTCAAATTTTTAATTACTTTTAATTAAATTACAGTAAAAATTATTCATTACCTATGAAGTTGATTGTCCTGTCAAATATCAATCTATGTCTATTTCAAACATTATAATTCAGAATGTAAAAAATAATAATTCCGAGAGATTTTCAAAGACTTTCTGCCAGTTTTTAACTGTGTAAATATATAGATCGCTGTGTTTTTATAAAGCAAATATAACGAACAAAATTGTTAACTTATGATGTGGGCTCATATATAATCATTAATTCTTTTACCTATAAGATACAAACATAATATTTTTTTCTGCATAACAAAGAACATGCATATAATGTTTGCAAATATCATGCAAAATTTTATTAACAGAACGAGGTTCAGCGTGCGCATCTATTTTTCGGTTTGATAATTTAAGAGCTAACAAAAAAAAAAATATCAAAAGAGTGCAATCAATGGTGAAAGATAATCAGTGAGATAATACAAAGTGGTGCTAACTGTGTGCTAGATAATTTGAAAAACCGACAAAAAAAACCAAACATCCTGATCTATAAAATAACAACAACAAAGACAATCTTCAAAAGTAAGTATATATCTCTAGTTACAGTTACTTTTAGCCATTAAAGTACTAGCCGTCGTCTTTGTTAAAATGCGGAAGAATAGGTATGTTATGTGTTTTTTTTTTGTCCACTCTCTTATGGTCTATGTTAATGATGATGGTAGCGAGTAGGAGGATTTGTTGTTATCGCCGCTCATTCACCTTTGCGAGATTTTCACCTTTGTTTGCTTATGTGGTCTATTAAAATTACTATAATAAAAATTCCTTTTAAGTTTTTTTTTTTACGAAAGAGTGACTTCAATGTTTTATGTATGACAAAGCCACAATCATTAAATTGAAGAAAAAAGAAAAGGAATAATAGTAGCGAAAAAATGGACAGAGTGGTTAGAAATATAATATCAAGAAGACAATTGATAGAAAAATCCTATAATTAAAGAAAATATAACTTAAAAAGGAATCAAACAGGGGAAGTATCCGTAATTAAAAGTAAATGACTGGTTATTATTGGATACAGCGCGATGAAAGAACCCCTTGACATGAGGTATATAGAGTCACAGAGTTTCGATGTACCCTTTTAAATTTTCTTGCTGAATGAAAATGAAAAAATATCCTATGATTTTCCAACATCCCAATATCCTCTTTGGTCATTCAAAGATTAGATATATCTTGGTGTAATTTCTGATATTATATAGCTCGTTGATATGTTCACGGCTAGGAAAACTTTGTATTTCTTAGTAGTATGAACCTCCGAAAACAGTTTTCAATTCAGTAAAAGGTGATCTACCCGTTTCTCCAATTAAATATACTCTTTTATTCTGGTGCAGCGTATTCATTTTCTATGGCCGTAGAAATATGTACTTTATAAACAATTCAGCAATGGCAATAATTGTGCAGAATTGTTACCTATTCTGCTTCCATTACTGCTATTGTGAATAAAATTTACTTAAAATATTCTAATATCTTAAAATTGTGTACATTTAAGGCAAATTGGAAAAAAATATATGATTTACTTTGGCCATTACTACATCATTTATCTCCAGAATGAATTAACCTACTGGAGAACAATAGTCAAATGTCATTAACTGCCACTGATGACCACCACTACCAATAATTTATTTCTGTAATCTTCTGTCGGCATCGAAATTAGAACCAACAAAAAAAATATCAATCATTATAATATGACGGAAAATATGACTACAGAATAATTCATCTATTATGCTGCTGCCGGCTTAATAATAGTTTTCCTTAATTTGCTGACTGTCCAAGAAGCTGGAAATCAGTGAAAAGTTTTTAAGTGCGGCGGCAATATTTCGTCAAAGAACATTTATTTTTAAAAAAACAGAAATAATGAACTTATGAAAATGTAAAATTGCATCCTAAAATTTGTTTGAAATCTTTTATTTTTTAAACTTAGTAGTTACCTCTCTAAATTAAGATCTTCGGAATAAATTGTCATTAAAATTTTCCATGTTGCATTAACATAATTACAAAAGACGCGTGCCAATGTCTTGAATATTATATATATTTATTATTAAAATGCCATAGATGGAAATAATAGAGTGGTAATTTGATTGATTACTGCGCTGTGCGCGCTACACAGTTGATGTTTATGGTTTTTTTTATTTTACTATTTTGAATGTTTGTGGCAATTTTAATTTTTCTTTTTTTTTTTTTAAATTTTTTAGTAAATTTAGTTTTAAGTATGACAGATATTTGACATGATGTACAGTTGTTTTAGTGGTTTTAATGTTAATTTATGATTTGTAATAAATGTAGAATTTTTACTTGACTTACTTGTATGTAATTTGTAAAAAATGTATATATGTAATATTTAATTTAATTTAAATAAATAATTTTTGTTATTTTATGCTTTTCATTTTTCGTTCTTTGTTACCAGACTGTAAATGTTTTATGAAACCTTTGAAACCATTTTGATAATTTTTGAAAGGATTTTATTATGCGTATTTACGACTATAAACAAAATAGATTGAAACGAATTAATGAAATGACTTAATGAAATGAAATGACTCCGAATTATGATTTTTCGAATTAAACGTTTAAAGATTAATTTACGAGTCTTGAAGCCATAATAATAAAATTTGAATAAATTATTTAATGCTACTTTTCAATACTAAATTCAATTTCCATAAAAATAAATATATATTTAGATACTGATCAATTTTCATTGTACAATGTCTATTAAATCTATTAAAACTATTTTTAATTTTTTTTTTGTATCAATTATGATGATGAAATGGCTGTTTTCTTCCCTGTGGCTGTTAAATAAAAGGAAATTGACTATAATTTAAAAATTAAACTAGATTACAAGCCAATAATCTTTTATTTAATGAACCACCAACAACAGAAGATAAAAATGGAAACCAGTTTATAAAATAAAAAAAAAAACAGACAAGTAAAATTGTTTAACAACTTCTTTAAATCCAAAATCTATTACATAATATTAATCCATATTTATGCAATCTTTCTGATTACACTTCTTCAACAAACTCTGAAAAAAAAAATAACTTATGAAATTGAAACTGTTAGCAATAGCGAGAGAAGAAGCAAAATATACGCTTCAAATAAATATAATATATATAAAAAAATATACTAAATAATTTAAATTTATATAAAAATAAACAATTTTAAATACTATAATTGGTCTTCGATAATAAACACTTTTAAATTGGCACATATTTCTTTATTTTTTTTCTTTCATTAAGTCAATTCCCCGGTGTAGAAAACTGCAATGAAAATTAGCTTTAAGAAAAATTAAGATTTTAAGTATAGTTGACGTCTTTAGGCTATTAAATTAAAATGGGATGGTAAATTATAATGTTTATACTTCATAATATAGAGTGGATAAAGTAAGTTTTAATTGAAAGTGATTTAATTAAGTATTAGTGAAAATTAATATATTATATATTTAATTGATTTTTAAAAAATTGTTACTATTAATTTCTTGGTAATTTCAATAAAGTTGTAAAATTATTTTCAGGAGTTTAATAAAAAATAAAATCTAAAATTTAAGAAAATCTAGGACAAAACAAAACATGAAATTTGCATAATTATAACTAAAGAAGTTTCCATAAAATTTTCATCACCTTAAAAATATCTTTTATTTGAACCACATGTTAATTACTGGTTCTTTTTTTAAAGACGACAAATTTTTATTTAACCATTACATAAATTATCATACCACAAAAAATAAAAACCATAAATCTTTTTGATAAATGTTGGAAAAATGTTGTGGTAAGGTAAAGTTACATTTTTTTTATGGAAAATCCTCAACGATTTTATTTTTAAAACTATATTTATTATAATGAAAAAAAAATTGTTTATTAAAATTACACAATATTTTTAAAATTAAGAAATGAATAATTAAACTATAAATAAAAAAAATAATAATTAAATAAAATTAATTTTTTTATAGATTATTTTATACTTGAAAATATTTATATAATAATCGAAAATTAATTGCGTAATACTAGAAGTATAAAATTTTGAAATTTCGATATATATAAAATTAAAATTTACCAGTAAAAATTTAAATTTAATAATTTGTATTTATCTACATTATTATTGTGTCAGAAGGTTTATATTACTGGGCTAATAGTTCAATGTTGATTGGTGTTGTATTATAGTGAAGAATAATTTAATATAATTTGCAGTACTTCTAATTTAACAATACCAGAGCCCCTGAGCTAAAATTATATTTTTAATGAATTTGTATTGGAAATGTATACTTTATTATGGAGTTCATGGAATAAAGTAAATTTGAAATAAATTATCCGGTTGTAAATAGCTTTTTATTATATAAAATTATTCCAATACATATTTTTTTCTACTGTACTTTACTTAATTGAATATTTATTCGGTATTTTAGTTCTAATTTATTTAATTAAATATCATTGTTCTTTAATCTAAATTTTTGATTGGTACTTTCCAATTATTTTCAGGACATCCTGATCCTGAGTATCCTTGCTGTGTATTCTTTGAATTGTTGCTTATTGGGTTTTTCAAGCTTTTTTTTATTTATATTTTTAAGTGGAAAAACTTAGGTTTTGATTAATTTCTAATGGTTTGCATCTCTATGTAAGTTGTAGCCTGGTAATTCAATCTTAAATGTTTTGTTCTTCCAATAATTTTATATTTATTTTTGTTTAATTGCTTTGTATTAAGCAGTTAGTGTCTACTATTAACATTTTGTTCGATATCGATGGTAGTAACATCAAAACTTAAGTAAAATTATTTCTCAGCATTGTGGGGAGTGCATGACATGAAGCTTAAGATCCAAAATTATTTTCTTTCTTTATATAACTTTCCTTTTAAAATAAACTTTTTTGCTGATCCAAACAAATTGTCAATATCTTTCTCAGGTACCCAGTTTCTTCGTAACGAAAAAATGGTGCTGGTGTCCTATTTGATGAGTATTAGATATTCGATTACTAATTAACGATCAAATTACTTTTAAGTTAACTTATTCAAATTTAAAGTAATCAATTATTTCAAAAAATCTGTAAGATTTCCAAAATATAAAATTCAATCGAGATAATTAAAACTTAATGGACTACAAAATATTATTATTCACTCAAATTTAATCGACCAATTAATGATTAAACATAAAAAATTTAAATACTAAATCAAATGACATTGAATGTTAGATTTAATTTTTATGAAAAGTGACATTATTTTTCAATATTTGTACAGTTTGCTCTTGAAATTAATTTTTAATTGCTCTGTTTACAATTAATATTATTATATTTGCATAAACATTAAAAAAAAATAAAAATAAAAATCTATATAAAAATGAAAATAATTTTTAATTCATATTAAAATTTCTGTATCGGTTTGTAAATCAAGGGCATTACTTGATTTGTTAAAGGGGAAATATCAAATTAATTAAATTTAGAGTAAAAATTGTAACTAATTAATTAAAAATCTTGAAAATTCAAAAAAAAAAAAAAAAAAAATTAATTGCAATTATTTCTGTAAATGTTGGAAAATTTACGAAAATTATTTTGTAAATAAAATTATAATTAAAAGTTTTTATTTTTCTTACATTTCGCTATTGCAAAACTGAAATCATTTTCGGTACTAACAATTTTTGTTATGCTTAGCCCAGTTTTATTCAATTTTGGATTGCAAAAAAGCAAAAAAAAAAAAAGAAAAATTGATTTACTTTGTGTTCATTTCAATTAATTACTTAACAAAAAAAATTCTTCACACCATAAATTCGTAACAATTTTTCAGTTTATTTGAGTAATATTGTACCCTGAAACCATTTAGTAACCAAAAATAACTATCAATCGTTAACTATTATGTGCTACGCAACAAATACACGATAAATAAGAATTATGAATGAATGATTTTGATACTATATTTTAATATAAACCCTTCAATCAATAATGTAGAAATATTACAAATTATTTGTATAGAATTGATAGAAATACACTGTTAAAAATCAATTTATTGTTGTAATGAAATTTAGCTGATTTTGAAATTTGCAATAAGTTACATAAAATAACAAATTGTCTATAACAAAAATTTTCTGTATCTTTAATTACCACGGATGTATACATATTAAGAATAATATGCAATCGAGAGACCTGAACCAGAACCGAACCGTAAACCGTAAACCGGAATTAACCGATCATTTCTGTCTGAACCGTAACCGAAGCGCACCGATATTTAAAAAATCTCATTAACCGTAACCCGAACCGAACTGGTTTTTTTCGGTATTTTTGGTTCCGGGTTTCGAATATTTTTTTAAAAAATTAAAATATAAATCACTTCGTTCATGTGTATAATTTGAAATCTATCTAAATTGCCTTATAATTCAATCTCGCATAATTTATAATAAACTTGGCATCATAATTCCTTATGTTGGCAGTATTGTTCTTTATGAAGTTTTGAAGCTTTTCCAATATAATAATAATAGTAACTTGATTCTTACTTTGTAGTATAACTTCTATATGTTTTTTTGCGTGAAAATTTTGAACCAGTTTTGAACCCGAACTGAACCGGAACGAAACGAAACTAAATAATAAAGAACCGGAACATTAACTGGAACATAAAATATTTATGAACCGAACCGTAAACCGGAGCGATATTCTTACCTGTTCAGGTCTCTGTACAACACCACGATAAAAATAATTTTTTTTTTACCATGGTGCAATACTAAAAATTTAGTTTAATTTTTAATAATATTCTTATTTTTAAATTTCATACGAGTTATTTCCATTACGTATCTCAAATTATTTATAATAGAAAAATCAAATAAAATTAGTAACGTCTTTTTTTATATATAGATATCGAAAGAATATAACTAATATTCTAATTAATCAGTTCCCAATACCCTTAAGCCTTAATCAAATATACTAAAATGTTTTATTAGTAAATTTTTATATGTAAAGTAGACTTTAATTGCCAATCCTGATGTTTCGTAAATTTTACTATACAAATTTACATAACAATTTTCTAACTATCAAAACTAAACTTAAAAAATATCAGTCTATTTTCACAGTTCATATTGAACTTTAACATCTTTATCACGTTAAATGGCTATAATTTGTTTTCGCAATTATTATTTTGTACGTTCTTTCAAATAATAAACAGCCAGCAGGCCGAAAAACCACAAAACTAAAATTCCGACATAAGATAAAACATAAAGCTTGAGGATAAAAATATAGTTATAGACTCTATAATGGAAGTCTATTGATTCTTTGTACAAAAGTATCAAATTCATGTATATATCCAGCAGAGTTTGAACACAACAAAAAAAAAATCCAGATGGCATGTTAAGTTAATTTAACGTCTTTAAGTTTAAAATTATGGAAATAATTTTTATGCTGCAATATAACACGATGAGTCATAAAAATAGTTTTCAACATTTTTGAGTAAAACTATAAATATATAAAGTTTGCGCAATATTTTTTTTTATCGATTTTTAGGGAAAGAGTGTTTTTTTATATATTTATGTGAATAAAGCCTATAGGCGGAAATGTCCACAAATTAGGAGATATTAAAAAAAAACATTTAAATAAATTGACAATATTTTATAGTACATTTTATTCTTCTCCTTATAAGTTTGAAGACGATATTAAAATTATATCATATCAATTCTCATAAATTTCTTATTAAAATTACATGGTTTCACCCAAAAAATTTCAAGATTACTCGTATTAAAAATGTTATTAATCAGAAATTGATATCCAATTAAAATAATATCGAACAAGGTGGAAGTGAGATGACTTATTAAAAGTTCAATGAAAAAAGTGTGCAATAACATTTTCTTCTGTGCCCTTTTACTTATTATAAGTAGTATATAATAAATTTCGGAAATATGATGCTTCTGAAAATTCGATCATAATTGACCCTACGGTTCAGACAAGAAACTGTCAGAAAAATATCCATAAATCTTGGAAATTTCTCAAAAGAATTTAAACACAGCTACAACATTAAAAGTGTTGTAATATTCAATTTATAATAGTTATTATATTTAGTTGTATTAAAATAAATATTTATTTTATGGATTAATAAATCTTGTTACTACCAAAAATATATTTTTTTTATCGGTGAAATGTTTGCTAAAAGTACAATTTTTTTTTTGTTATATATTGTACTAAAATAATTCTGATCAGTGGATGTGGATTGATGTGATAAAAACTGGTAGAAAAATTCGTAATATGTAAAACAGACATCACTTAGTAACTTAACTATACATTTTGCACTCATCGTGCAATGAGTATTTTTTTTGCACTGAAACTTATGTCTGAGTAAAAAGTGAGGTAATTAACAAAATCTGTTATTATATTTGAATATTTGATGATAAAATTTAGTTTAATTGTGGACCAGTTAAGTTTTTTTAATTTCAGAAACTATTTTAAATTTTAAAGACTATCATGAGTTCCAAATATTATACCTTTATTATGTAAATATGTATTTTATCTATGTAAACAGAATTTTATAACAACTCATAAATAATTTTAATTTTAAATTAATGGCTCCAAACGTTAGTCTGCAAATAAATGCTTAATAAAAATTGCCATTCCATTAAAAATGAAAAACGTTTACGAAATAATAACATACAACTACACTACATAGTTAATCATTTTCTAGAACTATAGCTAACTCATCTCGATATATTCTGTCCAGCGAAATCTAAATTATTACTTTAATATCCTTCATAACTTCATCAATACAATTTGAATGATATAAAAAGGAATAAGAATGAATCCAATGATAAAACTAAAACAATAAAATTTAAATTTAAATTTTCTTTTTCAAATTTAATTTAATTTTCCACATCATAATAATGGAATGGCTCTAAATTTAATGTTTTTTTCAATTATTTTATGTATTTTTCGACTGACAGATTTTCATTTCACCTTGCAGTCATTTAATATAAATCGTGTCTAACCATAAAGATGCGTTTTGGATGATTTATTTGTTTAAATTTATATCTATACATTTTAATATACGTATACAAAATCATTGACCATTCATGTTAACCAGCAGTTAAATTATACCTTAAAGCTAATTTTTGAACTAACGAAATTATAAAATAAAAATAACAATCAACCGATTCGATGGTGTTTTAGAAATTTTCTTTAGAAGAAGCCATAAAGGAATTATATGTATAGCAAAAATCACCTAAAGTCAAACAAATCTAATAATTCAGTTAGGAAATAATATTGACTAGAGAATTATTATTAATTTATATCCCTGGAAGCAAAAAAAATGTAAGGAAAAATGATTTCCTTCTTTTGAGATGAGGAATTTTAACTATATATATAATATTATAAACATGAAATTGATCATGTAAAAAATTATGTTTAACCAGCATGAATGAAGAGCTACTATCTAACTATGAGGATATTTTTTTTTTATTAAAATTATTTATAGTAGATTCTAACAAAAAATAAAAATAAAAGTAGCTTGTAAAATTGAAAACAAATATGGTATAATTTCATATTTTTGAACAAATATATAGTTATAATTCCTGGATCATTGTAGTAATAGTTATTTCAGTTTTGCACACAATAAAATATATAATTAATAGTAATAAATTTTTCAAAATCGAATTTTAAGATGAATTGAACTGCAATAAAAAATATTGATTGAGTACAAAATTGTTAATGGTAGAAACCCACTACAAAAATACTAGTTGAAATGACCACCTGCTATTTGATGTCGGTATATTTAATTAGAAAAATTTTACAAGATTGAATTTTGTGAAAAATTAAACATAAACTAGTTAATAGGAAAAACTAATTATAGCATTTCTGTTTTTCAATGAAAATTTTAATTGTATATTATCTTTTGCTATAAAAAATTAAAAAAAAAACATTAATTGCACTGTGTAAAATATAAATGTAAATTAATCCTAAAACCGAGATCAAAGTGGAAGAATGAATTAATAAATAGTTCTATTATAATTAACTCATCTAAATATAATTTCCAAATATTCAAAATTTCAAATTGTGAAGGAAATTCATAATTTCAATCCAATAAGTTTTATATTATAAACAGGATATCCTTTAAAACAATTACCAATATATATTAATTACAAATCATGCAAAAACTATGTACATTATAATTTAATGAACTAAAAAAACATGAACTGTATTAATGTTTCTAAGGAATCATTATATTAATCATATTTTAATCAGATAGGTACACAAATAGTTTTTAAGTAGAACTTGTCATTAATTTAATAATGAACAATTAATCAATGTTTGTTTCATTCTAAACAATTCGTTTCCACTAAACCACTGAATATTTATTCACATTTTTTTGCTTGTTTATCTATTTAATGGCTATATAAAAATTACAAAACTTCCGGAATATCAACTAGGATTTTGAATTAATAAAATATATGATTTAAATATTCTAAATAAAATGTCACATCCCACACAATCTGAGATTGACTCTCAAGATTGACTTGAAATTAATTCGTTTAATTTATTAAGTTATTTGATACGTCAAAATATTTTATTTGTAAAAATAAAATTTTATTTTATATTTTAATTATAATTTGTATCTATAGAATTATTTAAATTATTCTATATATAAAATAAATAATTTATTATTGAGAATTTTTGTTGATTTAATTTATGAATAATTATTAATAATATTTGTATATAAATTCCAAAAGTATAAAAATTTCAATATTTTTGTCTATCTAGGATATTATTTAATAGTTAATATTGAAAATTCGGAAATATTTTAGTATATAAAACAAAAGTGTTAAGCTACAAACTTGTTTTTACTTTATAATATAAATTTTATTTTACCAAATTTAATGAGGATAGAAATTTTTATTAATAAGAATTGTGATTGGTAGCTTTAGAAACTATTTGCAAGGTCAAAATTAACACTTGATGCGAAGAAAAATTAAAAGAATTCTTTAATTCTATTATTTAGTAAACAAGAAAAAAAAAATATTCAAATCCAATAATATTAATTAATTTTAGTTAACTATTATTATTCATAATATTGGCTGTAGATTTTAACAATTTTTTTATTGAACACCGGAACTAATGAAATATTTCAAATTAAATAAAGTTTTTGGAGTAATTAAGATTTATGTAGTATAATTCAATGTTAAACTAATTTTTATTCTAAAAAAATTAAAATCATTAATGCAAATCGAAATAAGGAAGGTTATAAAACGAATTTTCCTTATTTAGAATAAAAATTTTATGGTTCGATAATTTAAAACTATTTAAAAAAGACTAATTTATACTATTAAAAAGGAGAAATTTATATATAAAAATATAAATGATTTCTTGTTTGAAGGTTAAATTTAATTTAAAATTTAATTTTCATAGCTTCCTAGTTAATAAATTTAAAAGAATTTTCTAGAATTATGTAAAATTTTTGTTTCAAACTAAAATTATGAATAATTCCATATTCTAAGATGTTATAATATTAAGGTAGATTTAAAGGATTACAGGTTATAAATTAGACCCTTAAATAATATTTACAAGGACCAATTTCAAAAATAATAAATAATAATGATATATTTAATAATCATAATGCAACAATGAAATTATCATAATTTATAGTTAAACGTCCTTGTAGTCTATTTAAATAATTTGTTTTTCTTATTGTTATTATCTTGATTATTGAATCAATTACAAATTAACAAACAATACAGAAGTACAACATAAAAAATAAACTAATCATTTTATCTCTAGAATCTTAAAACCCATTCAAGCAAAATTTAATACAAATTGTAAAAAACAAAAAATACACCTTAAAAGCTTAGTCACTTGATTTCAATTATTAAACAATTACATCCAAAAAAAATATCTATATCACTTAAAAGCTGTAACTGTAAATCAAGGACATTCTATAATATTGTTTTCAATAATCTCAAAAAAAAATAACAATATAATAAAATAAAATCATAAATATTCTTTTGAATATCTTTAGCACGATCGATCAATTGTACTGTCAGCTTAACATCTTGATCATTGATTTCAGATAATACAAAAAGTTTGTACTACAAAATCTGAAAAAAAAAACAGTCAAAAAAATCCAATCGATAAATCCAATATTTTTTAACTTAATATATTAGTAATACTAAAGAACTTACAAAGTAAATTTTTTAATAAAGTTTCCGACTGTGCCACCGACGCATTACGTATTAAAATACCAGAATTATTAGTACAGATAAAATTATTATACAATTAATGAAAAGACGATTTATCTATACAAAAAAAATAATTATTAAAATCTTTATTCAAAGTTTTATAACCGCGTGACTTAAATAAAAAAACAAAATTAAATTAATTTAAAGGCGATCACAAACTGTGAACATTACAAGTACATGTTAATCACGTTATTTAAAAGCTTTCTGTCATTATTATGACCACGAAAGTAAGTATTCAATAACATCGAAAAAAGTTTATAAATTAAATTAATATAGAAATATATTAAGAAATTATTAATGAAATGATAAGTGAAAATTTATTACGAAACAAAAATGTTAAGCCACAAACTTGATTTTAAAATTAAATAATTTTCAAATAATTATGTTATTTAAATAGAATAATACAAATATTATTGAAACCAAATTAATTAAAATTTATTTTTAGTTGTTGTCATTAAAAAAAAGTGGTATATTTATAACGGATATTAGACCCAAATTATGTATCTACTCATATAAAACTGATATATATATACCAGAAATTTTCATCTCATTTACAAACAGGAAAATTGTAATAAAAGCTCCAGTCTTCTTAATATAAATCAGTTTTAAATTTAAGTTTTTTTTTATAAGTGATTACAACTTACCGCCCATGTCACTCTTTAAATAATGTATATATCATATATTTATATACTCTACCCCACCACCCAATAACAATAATGTAGTACGGGCGACTCTATGATGGGGACAGGAAAAATTGCAAAAATTAGAAGGCCAGCATGCTGCATAAATAGATTATAGTGAATGGTATTAAAAATAATAATAAAAAAATAACAAACATAATCAAGAATCGTCTCTACTACAACCACACCCATTAGTGGATTGCGCTTATAGTCAGCGCCTTCATTTCATGTATCTTTTTATATATTTTTAATTATTTTACAAAAAATTTTTTTTCTAAATATATAAAAATTGTGACAAGATTTTATTTTTTGCGTTGGTTTTGTTTCAGAGCTCAAACCAGTAAAATTGAATATCTAAAGAAGGAATTGAGAAGTCGTTACAGTTAACAGTATATTAACGGATTGTGTTACAATTATTTTCATGTTTTGGTGTTATTTTGTTGT
The DNA here is from genome assembly GCA_963920725.1 of Rhamphomyia laevipes. Lineage (NCBI taxonomy): Eukaryota > Metazoa > Arthropoda > Insecta > Diptera > Empididae > Rhamphomyia > Rhamphomyia laevipes. The sequence goes on along the minus strand of OY987258.1, from coordinate 23,221,664 downwards.
TGTTGTATCTGGAAAATGTAAGTTAATTTTTTACATATATATTTATATAATTTATTTATATAGTTTAGAAATATATTTTTTATTATATAAAAAAATATTTTAGTTAATGCATTTGATGTCTTTCACTTTCAATAAGAAAATTATTTTTAGTTTATATTTTTTATTGGAATTTGAATTGAAGATTTGCTTTTAATTAATTGAAAATTTAATTATAATTGTTTTTTAATATATTTAAATATAATTTAACAATTAAATTATTTTCAAAGAATGATTTTAAAAAAATGGAAAATGTTTTGATAAGGACTTTTACTATTATTTGCGGTTTGATTAATCGTCTAATTGTATTTTAGTTTTGGCACTCTTCACGTTTTTGGAAAAATCCTATAATTTGAAATTTTCCGATGCACATTGAACACTAGACTTCAAATAAAGAACTTATAACTAATTGTTTATAAATAATATATCGCGGTCTGATAATTGTTTTAGAAAAAGTTAATTTAATTTTAATAGTAAAGTTTCTTGTAATTGTAATTTCTGGTGACGGTTTGAAAACTGAAAAATTTCTATCTATACTAATTTTGAATCAAATGTTAGTACAATTTTTGGAGCAGTTTATTAAGAGCGCAGTAATTATTGCGTTCAAATATTTCAAATTATTCCTATTCTTGGTATATATATTCGTAGATTTTAATGATCATTTTAATTTATTAACTTGTATAATATTAGAATAATCACAACATTTAGAAAGTTTCAAAAAGTTTTCAAACTAGTTTTTCTCAGAGCAGATATATAATTTTGAAGTACCATTTAGCACATATAATTTATCAATGAACTCTATAATCATTTTTGATTCTGTTTTTAATAAATGACAACACAATTCATCAAATATTCAAAAATAAAAAGAGCTAACAATATATAATACTTAAAATATATTTAAATCATAGAATAAGTCAAGTTTTGCTATGAATATATAAAAAACTGAATAAAATTCCAAATAATCGAGTGTATGACAAAGTTTTGATCGATTATTGGATTATAAAAGAAAAAAGTCTTAAATGTCACCATGAGTGAACATTGTTGATGATGACGAAGATGATTTTTTTTAATTACGGATGAATAATTTTTCTATAAGCCAGTTTATTTCCAATGAATGAATTTGAGGCTGTTTTTTTTTTCTAAAGATGTTTCCAAGTATTTCATTCGATTTATTGGATATCATAACTGGTTAGATCATAGTTAAAATAAATTAGATAATTATTCTGTACAGTGTCGGTTATAGTAAATTATTTTTTGAGGTTTAATCAGTTTTTTTTCGGATTAAATTATTCTGGGTATTCTAGAATACATAGAAAACCATAGTCAGAAATTTTTATATTCAACTTTCTATGAAATTTTTAACTATTTTAGTGAACTATAATTAAAAAGTCAAAATTATTCATTCAGAACACAATTTTTTACCAATGTCGATCCAACAAAGAATGAACTATTTTATTTTTAAATTACATTCTTAAGTACACTCTATATACAAAACAATACAATAAAAAAAGTGGAACGTGCCGAAGTCTTTTGCAATGCTGACCTCTTGACAAAATATAATAATTTATAGATTGTTGTATTTTTAATAACAATAATAACCTTAACTCAACAGATATGACATTTTTCTTTAATAATATATTTTTTTTATATATATAAAAAAAAATCATTTTATTAAATAGTAATTTTATAAAAGAATGTATGAATGAAATCTTTAAAAGCCATGCCCATATTTCCTTTATTCAAAAATATATTTAAATAGATTTATTAAAAGTTCCAGATTGAAAAGAAATCGTGAATATCAATTTAATTGGAAATCTTTTGTTAGTCCTTCCTAATATGTCACTAAAGAATTTATTTTTCATAAATTTGAAAAACGTTTTCAATTTTTAAGTATATTATTTACAAAAGTGGAAGATAAAAAGATTGAATTTTATTTGCTAGTACTATAAATATATTTATTATTTTTGGTAAACAAAGTTCAATTCAATCAGATGACATAAGAAATGAAGTTTTCAATAATTTAAAATTACTAAATTCATTTTCAATTGTTTAATATACCCTGTTATTACTTCATATAGACCACTATATGTGATGAACCCATAATGACATTACATTAACCACCCGTGACCGATTGGTATATAAAATCTCTATAGAGCTTTTTCGTATAGATTTTTTAAAACACTATGTTTGCGAAATATGATAAACTATGTCACGAGTCACGACGCATCTTAGTTAGTTAGTTAGTAAGGGGGCGATTATATCCCCAACACATGATCATTAGTTGGCCCATAGGTATCCCCTTGAATAACAACAATCTTTCCCTCTACTGCTCTTTAAGCTACCCCGCATTATTACCAAACTTTAAAAGATCCCAGACCGGGATCCCTAACAACTCCTCAAGTCCATCGCACTGGTAATTACCCAAGATACGATACCTATTTCTGCTCAATGCAGGGCAGTTACACACCATATGACTGATATCTTCCGCTACACTCAAATCATGACACTCTCTACATGAATCCACCTTGGTGAGTCCCAGTCTCTTGGCCATCTTTCCTTGGAGACAGTGCACTATTATTATGTCTACCGACATTCTTAGGTTGCTCATATTCTGCGATAAAAGCAGCTTTGTTTTACTAAGGTTTCTCTCCGGCCTGGTATTGACCCATATCTACCTTAAATTCTTCTTTGTAATCCTTTCAATCTGTTTCTTCACAACTCCCAGTGGGACAAGAATGATTTACGACGCATCTTAAACCTTACCTAGTTTTATGTCGTTTCTCATAGAATCCTCCACTTTCTCAACTTCTTTTATTTAGTGCCGAAACATCGTAGCTTTATTAATTCATTCCTCTTCTAATTTTTTTTTTAATTCGAAAATAACAACTTCATGATAAACTGACATATCCATAAGGTCTGAATTTACTGACTTTACAACTAATGTAGAAGAAAAAAAATTTCTTTTGGTCATTCATCTTCTTTTCCACAAAATTATGGTTCACATATTTCTTATTTCTTATTTTTTTTAATTCCGCCACAGGAAAAAAAATCTGTCATCAACATTTTTACGGACATAAAAATATGAAATTAATGAATTCAAAAATAAAAAAAAAAAAATTATATTTGGTACAAAGTATGGAGATATTCTGTACAGATGATAATTTATAAATTGCGCGTAGGATTATTGACAAGATGAGCGATGGGTAAAAGATTTTTTCAAATAGATAAAATATATGACAGTTTTTTTTTAAAGATCAATAATTTTTATATATATATATCGATTATAAATAAATGATTAATCAAGAGATCTGTGAAATTGACAACGGATTTTAACAGACAAAAAAAAAAGAAAAATATTGAGTGGCTTTTTTAAGTGAAATAAAAAATTTATATTGTAAAAATATTTACGCGGCCAAAAAAATCGAAGAAGAATTATAGAGAAAAAAAACCTTTAAGGAAGAATAACAACAAATTTAATACATACACGAGTAATATTATGATGAAAGTTGGTGTCATTTGTTATTTTTTTTATGTCAAATAGTTAAAGTTGAATAGCCTTTTTTATGATTTTGATTTTGTTATTTCAATAAATTGACGGGCAAATATTAGGTATACATAGTAAAAGAAAAATGTAGAGTTTACTGTCAAAAATCATTTCAATCACTTTGAATTAAGTGATAATTAATTTAAAAAAACTGGGATAGTTTAAACTTTAAACGATATTTTAACTTGTAATTTCTGGAGACCATAGGTGAACCAAAAATTAGAATGAATATAATGTCATACATTTCTCATTTACAAGGAACATATTAAGGATGTTTGCTAGATTTTTTCAGGTTGCTCAGTTGTTGAGATTGGCTTAATATGTTCATAAATTTTCATGATACTTCGTTCGTAATTCATTTCATATTCAATCTATTTTCTGAGTGACCTCTTGTGGATAATATTCGAGTGCTGTTTGGATGATATCTATAGGATGTTCTACAGCATCTTCATTCCTTCTCTCTATTTTTTGTTTTATGTTTTTCATAATTTTTTCATCACATTTTTTGAGGTATTTTTGCTGAATACTTAAAATTTTGATGATGTGTCTGATGCTTTTTGTTGTATACCTCGAAGTTTCACAACTATTCAGGAAGACTGATTGTACACAGGCTTTTATTTTGTGGAATTTCATATTTTGGTCAGGACTAAAATGCCAGTAAGAAGAATTCCTTAACTTCTTTTATTGTTGTACTATCAAGTGTTATTGAGGTTGTTCGAGGTAATGCGAGGAATAGAGGAGTAGTAACACTTAGGAATAGAGGAGTAGTAATGGAAAATTTGCTCATCTTTATTTTACGGCATTGTCTATACGTATTTGTTGTGTGATACATTAACGAGAATGAAGTTTAAAAATTAAATGTTAAAGGGAAAATCGAAAGCAGGTTAATTAATATTGTGATATTTAGATTGATGTTATTTGCATCATTTCGAGAGCTACGAATTTTCTCAAATAAAATAGATTAAGGAAGATTTAGTATGTATAGATAATTTTTTTGTTGAACTAAGACCAGTACAAACTACAAACTTATATCACTAAACACTTTAAGGATACTTGAAAACCAAACATGTCTGCATTATAATTAAGGTGAATAGCTACCAATTTCTAAATGAATAATCCTAAATAATGTTAAATTTTAATTTAATTTTTATATTTTATTTTATATTTCAAATGCTCTTTGTTTCTATATATTAATTGAGGTGGCTAAGGGCATTTAATTATTCATGAAATATGATAAATAAAGTAGAAAATATTACATATGAAAAGTTCCCTTAATTATACCAAAAAAACTTAATAATTCTTTTATTCATTTACTTACCTCAAACTATTAGCACTTAATGGCAAATCATTTTAGCAATTCTGAAGGGCTCATAAATATATTTAACCGAATTTATACTTTCTATTTTTTTTTTTAATGATGTACTTATCATCAATTTTAACAGAAATTTAATGAAGGGAAACTTAATTTTTATTATTTCTACCAATTTTAAGGTCTTCATTAATTATATTTGTTAGGCTTTCGCGGCTAAATCATACGAGTTGTATATGTGTTACATTACACTAATTTTGTACCTAATAATAATTTTACTTGATTTTCAACCAACAAAACAAAAAAAATCATTAAATTGGTACTTAGGTACATAAAAAATCATAAATGCAATAATTCAAGCTGAATTCTATTTTTGCCTAAATAAAATTTAATTTTAAAGGCACAAACCTTTACTGTAATTTTAAATTTATTTAGTGTTCATATGATTTCTAATATCTTGTAATTTTGGACAATTGAACTTTTTATTATAAAATTGTTAATTGTAGAGTTGTTAAAAAAAAAATACTGAAATATTTTTGTTGAAGACAAATTAATTTAGGTGAAGGTCATACTTATTTTAATAGTGATATTTTTTTATATATTTTTTCATGAAAATAGAAACCATTTGGTTTTTGATTATAACTCATTTCACAGATTCTGTGGCTATCAGATTTTTGATTTTTGATACTTAATAATTATTTTTTTTTGTTACCATTTTTGGCTGTCGGGCATTTTTATTGGTTTTTTATTATTTTTGGAGGTAAAAAATATAAATATATATTTATCTATTATCTTTGATTATTAAATTAATAAAAATATATTGGACATTTTATTGTATGTAGTTAAAAAACTGATAGTATTGTATGAAAATTAATATTTATACATAAATATGCTTAAATTATATATACTGTAGACTAGTAGCTGAACTAATAAGTGTATTCTAAATGAGTTATTATTGCGAAATATCATTTCAGGACCACAAATTGCCCATAAATAATTTAATTACACATTTGATGATTTGATAGATTTAAATTTTTGAGTCAATATCTATTTCCAAACTTTCATAAATTTCAAACAAGAACTTGTATCACAGGAATCAGCAAGTCTTAAGTAGATGGACCACAATAAGACCAACAAAACCGAAATTTGGTTTCCTTTAAAATAAAGTAATGGTAAAAATCTAAAAGAAATTTAAAACTCTGGATAAAATCTACTTTGTGTAGAAAAATACTGCCCGAAATTGAACTCGATGGCGTAGAGAAGTAAGTAGTAGGCCGTTGTAAGAATTTAGGAATTGAAGTAGAAGATATCTTAAATTTAATTAAATTAATGGTTCGACCATTTCCAGAAAAATATGATTGTATATTATGAATCTGTTGGCGAATTATGTGCCCGACATACATTAGAAAGTAATAAGAATTACAAATTTTTATTTAGCAATTTTATTAAAAACTGATTAGATTTAGCTTGAAAGTAGTTCAAAATATCAAAAGTAAATGCTCTTCTTCTATATCTACTTAAATTTGATAATCTAAGCAAAGTATGAAGAGGTATATCAAGTGAATGGGCACATTAGTTATATTTAAATGAGTGTATTGCACTAAAATTAAAATATTTAATTTATTTAATTCAAAATTTTGCCTCCTTTTAAAATAAATTTGTTGATCGTGCAACAACTCAGATAATTTTATATTATGTAAATTAGTTATACGAACTAATTCAAATATTACATTATAAATGCATGAAATTTAAAATTCGATCATTTATAAAAAAAATTAATTAAAAAATACGGAGTTTGTTAAAAGAGCACTAAAAATAGTCAACAATGTATTCAAAATTACAAATCTTTAGAGAATCTTCCATTATCATGAAATAAAGCTCTGCGTACTTTAAATTTATTACTGTAAGATAATGCTTTGCATTGGCACAATGTACGCGGACGTTGTGAAATGTTTTTGCATTTATGGATTAACCACTCTCTAAAATGTAAAGGAAAATTGATTTAAGCAATTTCCATTTTTTCAACTGATTTTTCTTATCCTAACACTTTATAGTTACTTTATAACTCCTTGTAAAATAAATTTAATTATGTTTTAAAAATAAAAAACATAAATTTTAATCAATTTTATGAGCTAATTTAAAATATATTAGATAATTTTTATAATTTCAAAATATATTTATAAGAATCGGAAATATTTATCTATTGCATAACATTTCAGTTCTATAACATAATATGTATCGCAATATCATAACTATCTCAAAAACCAATTCTAAAAACTCTTGAAAAAATTGTACGCTTTACACAAAATAATTAACAGCCCCAAAAAATTAAATGAAATTAACAATTGCTCTTTTTTATTTGTACCATTTTTTTGTAGACTGCAACACTATTTTTTTTTTATATATAATAAATACAATGGTAAGTAAAATGAATTAACCAAAAAAGCCACCTGGATGTCTTTTATACGATTAGCCCACTTCAAACCACAGATTATTGGGTGTGGTAACTAAAAAATAATAATAATAACAATAATAATGTGCGCGGATCTAGCTAGCAATATAGTAAAAATGTACAGAAAAACATAAAAGAATCTATCGTAACTAACAAGCTTTGCCATTATAATCTCTTTCAGTATATCTGAAAAAAAAAAAGTTTATATTGTGTCGTTATTACTCCCCTTAAGCAGTTATACATTGAGCTATTTATATGCTTTGGGTGAGCAATTAATATTTACTACACCAATTTTAATAAACCAAAAAAAAAAATTCATATTGATATCAATAACAACTAACAAACAAGACAAAAAATAAAAATGGTATGTAAAAAGTTATGCAATTTTATATGAAAGAAAAATCTAAATGTTTACAAAAATATCTTTAAGATTAATCGACTTGAAAAAAGAAAAAAAATTGTTTTTTTTTTATTATTATTGTTAGTGGTGGTGGTGGTCATTAGAATGAGGACTGAATAAAAATAAATAAATTATTGTTAGGAAATAAAATGAAACGCAATAAAATGTGCAAGAAGAATATAAATTTGAAATTTTTTTCAAATTTTTTTTTTTTTTTTTATAATACATATTATGTTTTCGTCCAGATATAAAATTTATTTTAAATTTTATGTTATAATAACAATAAAAGTGACCATTAAAATAAATTTTGTATGTTCTGTTGTAGAATTTTGTAATAATTTGCGCAATCAAATTTAATGGTAATTAAATAGAATAATATAATTCAAAATTTTAAATATTACAATAATCTTTAATATAATTTTCAATTAAAAATAGCTTGGCATGTGCTGCTACTGACTCATATGATTGGCACTCCCCAAAATCTAATCATCTAATAATTACAATAATATATCATCATTTTTTTTTGTTAACCACGAGATTTTTTAGTATAGGAGCACTAGCTCATCATTAAATTCATATAAACACTATTAATTATGTCTGTTATTTTTTTTGATTGTTAATCTTCGCACTGTTACCAACAAAACCAAATTTTATGATTGTTATTGAAGAATCATTTTAACTTACCAATTATGATTTTTACCCAAATTTATTTAAATGATTAATGAAAGTTAGTGGTAAGAAGATTCAATAATTTACACATTGAATTTAAATAAAATAAAATTGAATACAATAAAAATGGAAAAGTAGAAACCCTAGGGAATATCAATTTTAAAGATAAATTTAGTTTTTAGCCTTCTCGTTAAAGATGTTCTATTCAAGTTTTGTTTTTTTGGTTTTTTTGTTTTTACCAATCAATCACGAAACTCTTTTAAATATTTTTATTTAGTTAAATTTAAAAAGAAGAAATAAAATTTTTTTAAAAAAATTATTTTATTTGTAAGAATTTTATTGAGTGTTAATCGTGATGACCTTCGGGAGCATAAATTTACATCATTTTTTATGTTGCTTCATCTTCTTTTGTGAATCTTCAGATAGAATTAGGTTTTAAATTTTTGAAAACTTATATATAGAATTTGAGCTTGATTTGTTTATATTTAATTATGTATAGAGCTATTCTAGAGGCTACCACAAGATGACTCCTCAAGACAAATTTATGGAAATCAAATAAAATTGAATTATATTATAATTTAAATATTATATCAGATTGAAATAATTGGTTATGATTAAAACTTACCAAATTAATATTTTTAATGCAATCCTGACTGGGGTATGGGCCATTAAAATATAGTGCAATATAAATGTAAAACTTACACCTTGTCACGAGTCTCGCGCGTGCTTTAATTTAAGCAGACGAGACATTAGATTTTGTTACTTAATATTGGCGCAGCTGTAGAAGTTTAATAAGAGCATCGCAAATTAAATAAACAACAATTTTTTATTTATAATTTAATGGTAAATGTAGTTAAAATTAAATGACGTTTGTAATAAAAATTAATATATAAAATTAATATGGCATCGAATTAGATTTTATGAGTTTAAATATAAATTGCATATTTAGCATATAATCATGATTTTTTATATTTTGATACAATCTGGAATTATATAGTTTAATTTCAAAATTAGTATTTGTTGGATCAATGTAAACTTAAAAGATTATTGAGTGTCTGTGAATTTTAATCATCGTTAATAATTAATTACATCAAAAAACTTCTACACAAATATTAAGTTTGAAAGAAAATTGATTAAATTTTAATTTGTTTTTAAATCCATTTGTGCAATAATGTTGAAGATATTAAAACCAAATGATTTTGGTAATATTAAAAAATTTTAAGAAAATTAATTTATAAAATTTATAATTCCGATTTTTATTAAAAATGTAATAAAAATGCAATAAAAATTAACTTGTTTTGACAAAAATAGATGCCATAAGATTTGTTGCCGCAATTAATTTCTGATATTTTAAGTAATATTTGCAAAACGTTATAATAATAAGAAATAAGTTTAATTGGCCTTCACAATTTGTAAAAAATAATTCGGGAATATATTATTTTACAAAACTTAAGATGTTTAACACACCAGGAATTTATTTTATATAAAATTACTGTGTAAATTTTTGGCTACACTTAGAGGTTACCAAATTTTCCTTATTTCAAGTTATTTGATCTAACCTAAATTTGATTTGCGAAGCAATAATCCCAAACGTTTAAAAGTATCATATAATTATCAATTAATGGTATTATTTTAAAAAATAATTCGGGATTTTGTATTTGATGTTAATTTGATCATTTAGGATTGCTATTATCGAATTTTTGAACCCGACCCATTTAATAAAAATCTGCAATATTTATAAATTAAATAAAATTGTTACCCTTTCGTTGCATATATATTGAAGGTTCCCAGTTTTAAAAGTTTTACATTTTTATCAACCACAAAATCTTTGTTATTTTGAAAAGTAATAGTAATATCAAAATTTTGCTATAATTATAATTTTCATATCAAATATTGTATGCTTTCCATTCGAAATCGAGGCTGTTGCCCAAAAATTCCTTAATGATTTGACATATTTGGTGATTTCTAGTAATAGATTATAATTGAAATAAGCAAAACAGAAAATTTTTAACTTAATATAAATTAATGACAAATCAATAAATTAAAACCTTGAAAAATCAATATCATAAAAGAGAAAATTATTATGTTCAATGAAAATAATAATTTCGAAAAAATAAAAAATAAAAACCATTTGCACTTTACTAAAATTACTACTAGAATTTTTAGATAATTTCAATTAATTAATAAATGGACTAAAACTTTATTAATAATATTAATTTTATTTCTGTATTTTACTTAAAGAATTAATTGATATTTTTACATTTTTGTTTAAGCTTAAGCTAAATTTTCAAGGTTTTTTTTTAACAACCGGAAATTTATATCTTCAAAATTTAATGAAGTTTAATAAATAAAATTAAAATTAAGGTACATAAAAAAATGATTTTAATGATTTTAAATTTTTTTTTAATGATTTTTACCTTAAATATATAAAATTTTCTAATTTTTAGCCCTTTCAATTTAATAAAAATTTGAAAATTAATTAGATGAAATTTATCATATTTTTCGGTTTAATAGAGTTTTTTTAGTTTTTGAATAAATTGTGCCTTTGTGGTTAAAATTTTGAAAAAAAAAAATGGAAAGTTTTTTCCTTAATTACATATTTAATTAGAGGCCAAGAAATAATTAAATCTAATTAAATACCTAAACTGATTTACTTCCTGAATTAGATAGTCAGACTTCTCGCCTGTTGATAACATATTTACTATAAAGAAACTGTCATTCGGTAAATGTCTTTATGAAAACTGCCAGTAATTAAATTATTACTTAGTTTGTGCAGTTCCATAATCAAATATTATAAATCCTAAATGATTTTATAATTTAAATATTTGATTTTAATAATATTAAAAATAGTATCTTAAATTTATCCTCTCACTTTAGCAGAAATCAGTAAGATAAATTGATAATTAAATATCATTTGCTATCCAATGTAAACTGAAAAATTGACAGACTATTTCATTAAAAAAATATACAAAATATTTATGTAATTCAAAAATATTAATAGTGGAGTTAAACTCGACGGACGCAACGGACGGACGACTGATTGAAATGTAAAAAACGCAGAATCCCAAAATGAGATTGGCAAACTGAATACGTTCTTCCGTCGTTGCTATTTGTATTTTGAACTGTTTGCTAAAAAAAAAAATCGAATTTTTTGTATCTAATTATGGAGTTGGAAACATTAGAGCTAATTTATTGTACCCTGGTTATGTGTTACATAATTTTATTTCACAAATACGCACAAAAGTTAATTATTAAAAGAAACATTTATCACATCTCAGCTTTAATACGTCGGTTCCGTCGTTGCGTTGTTTTTCCGTCGACTTTAATTACTTTCATATGTTTTCATATATTTTAACTTTTATTTTGTCATTTCAATCAGTCGTCCGTCCGTTGCGTCCGTCGAGTTTAACTCCACTATAAAAGTTTTTAAGAATTTTATTTTATTTATTCACAAAAAAATTAATTACTTATGATGTCAATCCAATAAGAAATATTTCAGTAAATTGAAACATTCGAAAGTGAAATTATTCATTAAAGTTTTATTCGTTTCAATCAAAAAACATAAATGACAGTAATAGAGAAAAGTTTTGGTACGGCGTCTTTAATATTTTCATATTAATGACAGTTTATTTCTGATGGTTGTTCATGTTACTGATGCAGTATCAATTGAAAGTTTATATTTTAATCTGAAAATTGTCAGTTTAACTTTGATATAAAAATGCTGTAAGAAATTAATTAAAAAATTATCTTTAATTTTAATATATTATAAATAATAATAAATATGCAATCAAAAGAATTCTTGGTCGAGTATCAATTTACTCTTAAATTATACATCCTAAACTAATATAAATTATTTATATTATTTATTAAAAACATTAATTTACATATCGAACTAGATAATTAATTCTATCTTTATTCTATCAATTACGTCCCGTCAACACCACCATATTTAGAAGGCTGTCTAGTCAGAGTCTCCGTAGATTTAGAATAAGCTTTTTTTATATTGTATATGTACATATATTTGATGGCTCTTGTTCACAATTTGTAAAGCCCAATCTCAGGGTGGGGTTTCTCATTAAATTCACAATAAATTTGCATTAACATAATTCAAGAATAAAAATTTAATGTACATAAATATTTGTTATTTTAGTTAAATTAATATTTATATTTTTAATTTATGTAGGCGATTTTATAGAGCATAATTTTGCATAATATTGTAACAAAATAAGTTTTGATGCGATATGGTAACATTTGTAATGCGTTAATATTATGGAAATTATAACAAGGAAGGTAAATTTGATTAATAGTTCGTATAGTGAAATAATTAATTCATAGTAGAAATTAATTTAAATAATTTTCATGATTATATTTAATAAAAAGATTTCTAATAAAATTCCATTTATTTATAAAGATTTTTATTTATAATTAATTTTTATATTAATTTTTTTTTACATTCCATAATAAAGCATAAACCTGAATTCATTGTTTCCTCCGACTTACGACGAACTCATGTCCGCGCATATTTTTTGTATAAAAATTTGAATTTAACTCATTTTTTAGTTTTTATTTTCGAATTTTGTTCTCTATCTTAAAAAGTTGGTTCAATTTCTACTTTAGCGCGGCGCATTTTTGAAAATTTTCACGAACACCATCATCTTACTATAGGGAAATTTCGATTCAAAAAAGAATTAGTTTGAAAATTTATATAGTTAATCTGAACGTTTTTCAATCAGTTTTTGAATCCTGGGGGTATAAAACTTGGTTAATCATTCAAATTAGAATTAGGCTTACTGCATATAAATAAATTCATTACAATGAAAGAAATCGGAGGTAAAGAAAACTAATGAATAGGAAAATATGCAAATAACAAATTTCAAAGTTATAGAAATATTCAGGCTTTAAATTGCACATATAGTTAAAATTATAAATTCAGATAATTGTAGAGTTGGATATGAACCAGTGTAGGTACACAACAACTAAGTGGTCTTATAATAGATAATTCGTAAAATATTGGTCTTATAAGCAATTAGTAAACAATTTAATAAAATAACTATTTAAAAACATTAAAAGATTTATGTAATCGTATTTTGTTACACTACAAATCATGGATATATTTACTTATACAATTGAAATAATTCATATACCAACAATATTTTTGAAATTTCACCTGTTTCCGTTATAGAAAAAATTAAAAGAAAATTTTTTGTACAATGAAAATAGCATAAAATATAAAATTATTTATTATGTATATTAATCAGGCTTTCATCTATGATTGTACATCAAAACCTCCGGTATAAATAGATTTTTCATCATATATCAAATTGCTATTAAATCTTTTACATCCTTTTATGACACGATAAAAATAAATAAAAAATAACGATTTTTATGTTTTTCTATTTGTAACTTTAGTAACTATTATAATTCCCACAATTTCCAATTTCCCCGTTTTCGAATAAAAGATGTTATGCGAAAATCTATTGATCGAGTTTTTGAGGAAATTGTGATTTTATAGTTGGTTGTGTCAGAGATAATATTATTTAATAGCTGTAGAAATATTTCCGTTTATTTTGTTATCATTATATTGTAAATTCAATATTATATAAATAATACTAAAATATTTAATTATATTTTTATGATAGCAAAATTAAAATATTTTTAGCTTTAATAATTTTAGAATGAAATTATTAATCAATATTCAGCTACACTACTGTCAAACAATAAACATTTTGTAACTAAAATAAATTTTAAAAGATTTGAAACATTGTAACGTATTTTAAATAAAAACTCTGGCAAACCCCGCCAAAAACTATCTACATAAAAAAAACACTCCCAAATCTCCCAAAATTACAAAACAATATTTTAAATTTTGAAAACACGCGCGCTCTTAAATTTATTTCTATTAAAAAAAAAAAAATCATCATTTATGATATTTTGTTGCACAATTGAAATAACTCAAAAGCACGAATTGATCACGAGCCAAAAGTATCTAATGCAACCATCAACAACAACAACAAAAAAACTTAACAAATAAACAAAATAATAAATCCCAACAACAATATACAAAAGAAAACTTCCTCTAAATGACAACAAAATATCCACGAACACCATATTCTACATACAGTTAAATATTCAGCCTCGCCCCACCTTTAAACCCCACCGCTAACTTTACATATATAAGCGAGAAAAAAAAAACATTAAAATATTATGTATCTATAATAGTAAAAATTCCTGTTATGTCGCCGCTAAACTCGATGATGAAGCGCCAAACCACTGTCTGGTCTGACCATTTATGATCACAGCAAGACAAGACCGTAAAAAAAAACCTATAGCTTTTCTAGCTAACAACAACCAAAAATATTTTTATAGTAAAGAATGCTGTCGGATGAGTGGGAGAGAATTTAGAGCAATTCACTAAAAAAATATTACTTCCCTCATGGAGTGCTCTTCAAAATTTAACGCTATATAATAGCCAACACCTAGGTGGAGTAATAAGCATACATAGCTCAAGCTACTAACTCTATTTATGTATGAGAGAACCAAAGTGTTTGTTTGTAAATGTCGGATTTGAAAAATTCATTGATAATTTCACAGTTTTTTTTTTTTACATCTCGACATCTCGTATCGTATTTCGTATATACCAAAACTTAATAATTGAAGATCGAGAGTTAAAATAAGAGAGTTTTTAACCAATTTAAAAGAGATTGAGAGAAAATTATTTATATCTCTTTATTATCATACATTTTTTTCCATATTTTGCTGTGCCTACTTCTCTTTTAAATGCAATTGATCGTTCTTTGCTTTGGTGATCAATTTAATTTAATATTTTACATTATCAGTTTCAGTTCTCTCTATTTATTGTGACGATAGTAAATTTTACAATTTATGTAACGTGTATCGTGTGTCATAATCGTAATTATTGAATTTTACTTTTATGGTACTTCCAATATTCACTCTACTAAATCCATAACATTCAAAATTCGAATAAATTAATAATTCGGGTGTTGGCAAATTCTCCTCTCATCATAAGAGTATACAAAATCTAAATCACCAGCCAGCAGCAGCATCACTTATTATACCTCTCAACAATAACCAGACCAGCAACAAATATTATTTTACCTGTACTGCAACTATACCAAAAAAAATTTCACAATTTACTCGCAAAGTTTATTTTATTTGATATAGTTAATAAAATGAAAATAATAAAAAAAAAATTTATTGGAGGCAAAATGTGAAAAAATATTGTTGTTGTTGTTGTGTTTTTTTGTTGTTGTTGTTTTTGTTCGAAAACATAACAATATCCAAACTATGTTAAAAAGTTATTACAGTTTTCAGTTGGTATCTAGTACTCTTCTTGTTTGGGGTTTCAAAGATATTTTCTTCTTCTACTCGGCATGACCGACAATTTTCAAATAATTTAATTTTAATTTTAATTAATATTTTTTTCGTTTATTATTATTTGTTATGTTTCTATAATTTATTTTTAATATTTTTTATTTTTTGTTGTCATTTTCCGAGAAAATTTACGTTGGTTTTTTTTTTTTTAAGTTTCTGAATGGAATTTATTTTACGCGCCAAAATAAAAAAAAGGATATATATAAAGGATAATATTGAATTATTGGTGAACGGTGCAATAAAAACAAATTAAATATATAATATTTATAATAATAGTAAATGTGATTAATTTTTTAATTATTTTAAATTAATATATAAAAAAATTTGTAAATACTAATTTTTTTTTAAGATGATAATATCGAGTAGAAATATCGTTTAAATTGAAAAATAAGTGAATAAAAAGGATCAATGAATAATGTTTTTTGTAACGATTTCGAATGAATTACGAAAATTCTGTGTATTAGTGGAAAATTAAATTAAAAATTATTAATTAGTCCTTGCAAAAAAACTTAATTTATGATAAGTTTTATAATTTCTACTAAAATAATTCATTTAATAAATTATATGTAAAAAATAATTTAAATTATTTTTAATTTTATACTTGATGTGTTCATAGATTAAGTACTCAGTTTTGATCTTAATAATTAATTATAAGAAATATATTAAGAAAATAAAGTAATTAAATATAATATATAAAAAAAAGTAATATTAATAATTTATTGTAAATAAACTAATTACAAACAATCAAAATAAGTTAATTAAATATCAATTAATATAATGATGACTTTTGTTTGCATTACATTAGTGCAGAAATACAAAACAACATTACAATTTTAATTGTGCAGTTTTTTTGTTGACCTTTGTGCCTACAATTTACTCAGTTTTTTTATTTTTCCAATAATTTTTCAATAAATTAAATTGTGAAAAGATTAAAAAGTGATGATTTAATTTTTTTAAAAATAAATAATTATTATAATTAGATATTTAAATTTTTTTTATTCTTTATTTTTTAATATCATATTATTTAATTAATTATTAATTCTGATGTGTACGCGCATGTAAAATTTTCTATTTTAAATATATTTAATTTAAAAAAAAAATGTACAAATTAAATGAAGTTATTGATTAAAAAGTAATAGAAACAAAAATATTGGAATAAATATTTAAAAATAAATTTGGATTACAAAAATTGATGGTAAGTTTAACAAATCTTTTAGAAATTTAACGTTTATGTAACTAAAGTTGGGTTGTTAATGAATATTTATATTAATAATTTGATTTAATAAAAAATTTCGGAAATGTAATAAAGGATTACAAATTAACAATTAAAACCTTTTTTTGATTATCCCTAAATTTTTTGCCTTGTATTGACGCCATTGATTTATCATAATTTTCATAATATTTTCAGTAGCCATGGAGTTTAATGTTTTTGGAAAAATTATCAATTTCTGATTTTATATCAAAAATAAATTGTTCGAATAGATTTTTGAAATTATAATTTTTTAATTAATTTGCTTTCAAGTTTTATTTAATTTAATTTGTAATTTTATTTTTAATTGAAATATCATAATAATTTTGAAAAAGTAATATTTTCCCGGATCAGTTGTTTTAATTATAATTACAAAAAGCACTTTAAAAAAATTCGGTTTTTTTTTTGCCATGGAAGGGTTATGAGCAAGAAAACATTTCACCTGTTCAATGACCAAAAAAAAAATTTTTTAATTCACATTTTTATTACACCTTACAGAAATCGCTTCAATGGACATTGAAAATTTGTTATAGTAAGAGGTGTATAAGTTTACTATTACATTATCATTGACAATAAATTACAACAATTTACCATAAAAAATTTCAAGTTATTTGAATTTTAGGTTTTAAATAATGGTTTTTAAAATATTCTTCAAATGGTATTAGAACTAAATCTTTATTTAATATTTTGAAACAGTTTGTTTTTTAATATCTCTATTTATATTACCAAAAAATATAATATTAGAATTTGATATTATTTACTGGCATGCCATCAACTATTAAATGCTGTAATATAAATATGAAGCATACTTTAAGTAAGGAATTAAATATATTAATATTTAGTCAATATATTTCATACCAAACTCAATAATTATAATTATGAAAATAATTCTGCATCTAACCAAGATCAAATTGTACAGAGCTTGTTATCGTCCCTGTTAAATTATTTACAATCATATAAACATTTAACATTCATAATTTATTATTTAGAGAAAATATTTTTATATTGACATAATTACTCGAAAAGTATAATAGCCTAAGAAATAGCAAAAGAATTATTTTGATTATTTTCGTATTCATGAAAATGAGTAGGTAGAATCTTATGAAATTAATATCGTAAACTATATCGTAAACCATGGCTTTTAAAGAAAGATAAAAGGTTTTCAAATTTTATTAGTTTCATCAAATGCGTTTAAATTTTAGTACGATAATAAATTTATGTGCATCCTTTCAAAAAATAGATAACAATTGCAATACTAACATCCTATCAAGAAGTAGATAAAGCGCGCATGTATATGGAATATTAGTCCTCGTATCATATGTTTACATATGTTAGTAATTAATTTAAAAGCATATTAACTTCGATTTTCTGTTTAAAAATAAATTCATCAGACTTTGCCTATTG
Organism: Rhamphomyia laevipes; assembly: GCA_963920725.1. Lineage (NCBI taxonomy): Eukaryota > Metazoa > Arthropoda > Insecta > Diptera > Empididae > Rhamphomyia > Rhamphomyia laevipes. Next base: position 23,203,209 of record OY987258.1, on the reverse strand, counting down.
ATTTTCAAAAAATAACCAAAGCATATTATTCTGTAATGATCTTACCTCTCTCTATAATGATCGTAGGAAAAGAAACTAATAGTGCTTTTTACTGCATTCACATAATTTTTAAAGATAATTTTTAAAGAAAAGTGAATTTATTTAAAAATTATGGAGTTATTTAAACTGACTACAGACTGGCTATATATCGAACAATTTCTAGAGCTCAATCAGTTTATATCGTAACAGAATTTTTCTCAGTTAATTTACTTATATGAATTCAGACTATATATAAATTTCAAAATTTTTGATAAATTTTCGCTGTGTCAGTTTACTCAACTTGCTTCCTGTTTACTCAAGGAATTTTGAAATTTATTCATACATATTCATAATTTTTATTTAAATGCGGATCAGTAGATGTAAATGGGATATCGTCCCTGTAAGCATTAAAATCATATGCTTAGTAAAAGTGAATTTATTACTATATATTTCCTTTGGATGTACATAATTATTATTACAATAAAAATGCTTTAAATTATAATCATAATTATAAGTTCAATGAATTCTTTCAGCAAAAATTTAAAAATTGACAAATTCTAAGCTTGTAGAAAATATTACTCTGTAATCAATTTTAAGCTTGTCGAAAATATTCTCTGTAAGTAGTTTAACGTGAATGCTTAATAAATGAATGCTTAATAAGTTATAAATTAAAATTAATATAGAAATGAACTTCTGTAGGTCCACTATTAACTTTTTAAGATACTATGGACAGTATTAACAGAAATGTATGAATTAAGAGCTTTAAGATGTAAATAATTTCATAAAATTTACTTTAAATTCGAAGTTGTTCAATTCATTTCATCAATTTGGGTATCACTTCAGAGTAGTTTAATTATGTACGCTTTTTGATTCAGAAAATAATATTTTAATGTATTTGCAATTATTGTCGATAAAAACTGAGATATAATTTTTGAAATTATAATTACATATTATGTTTTATATAACTGAAATGGTTTTATTTACTCTAATGTCTAATGTAACAATAATTAAAAAAAATCGAAAGAAGTAAGCGACAAACTCGAAAATGTATAACCAATTTCTATATTGTTTTTGTCTATAAATAAAATATACACCAAGAAATTAACAAATTAATTCTTTGTTTTCTGTTTTTAATTTAGAAAGCCGAACTAATTTACCAAAGTAATTCAAAATTTAAATTTTGCAATACAATACAATTTATCAGAAATGTTAAAAGATATGTTGCAGAAATATTAAAACTAAGTGAAATTATCTAAAGTATCTAAAGTATCTGATATAATTTTACTTATTCACTTTTAATTAATTAAGCAATTGAATAAAATATTTTCTTCCAAAACAAAAAAAACATTAAAAATCTGCGCAAATTCAAATAAATTCATATTTTTAATGTGTACAAAACCATTTAAATACATGAATAAATATTACCATTCCATAATTTTCTTTGCATATAAAGCAATAATCTTTTATTGCAGACTATATAATTACGCTGGTGGTGCAATATGGTAAAAAAAAATAAACATTTAAACTGATCAGTTTATGGCATTAATGCACAAAAAAAAGATTATTGACTGCATTTGGGATCTGTAATAATAAAATTTCTGAGAAACGCGCGTGCGTATCATAAATACAATATAATTTAAGTAAATTGATTTGGCAGCACGTGTAATATATTGACTTTTATAATGATGATTATAGTCAATAGCAAAAAAATAATTAAACATTTAAAAATGATTATAAAATTTATGAACATTTTCATTTAGTAAAAAAAAAAAACGTGTTTTTATTAAAATGTTGGTATGCCAGTTTTGTTTTAGCTATAAAAATGCCAAATTGAAATTTCAGTATTCAAAATATTCAAATTGTTATGCTGAATTGAGTTAGAAAATATCTTCAGACAATTGCAAATTCCAATCTAGAATGTGGGCATTTAAAAGGTATAGGAAAAGAAATATTTTATTTAGATTAAGTTCAATTATTATTTGATGGTTACATACGTAAAACAGAATTAGTGGTTATTTTTGGATGTTTGGTATATTTTTGCATCTCTTGGGAAGTCAAATTGTTCGTAGCCACTTTATCAATATTGGAAAATGAAAAAAATAGCAATGAAAATACTTAGTACATTTTAAGCTGTAATGCCAGTGATATATTAGATCTTCAATAGAAATTTCTTTATTTTTTAAAACCCTAAATGTAACATTACAAAATTTCTACCAAGATGTCTTTAATTCTTGTGTTGAATTTCCGTATTTGAAGTAATTCAATTATCATAAATGATCACAATTTCATAATATATAATCTAATTTGATCGTTTGTTTTAAATAATTTACAGATGACTGAATTACAGATTTAACATGTTTATATAGCTTCATTCCAGTTCAACACATTAATTCTACTTTTTAATTATTTCACTTGTATGAATTTAATTGAATTTAAAAAAAAATTAGTAATGTTAATCAACAGATCTCTGGTTATGATACCGGAAATTTATAGCTTGAACTAATCGACATTTAACCATAAAAATGTAAAATTCTAGTGGCATAAATGTTAATTTAAATCCTATTTCCTAAACATAATAAATTTATTGATTTCTTGATCATAAAATTTACCACATTTATCTATTTTTTTTATATATCTGCATCTCATTTTTATTATAATAACTAATTCATTTATAACGACTGAGTACAATAACTTTTAATGACTTCTTATTAGAAATAATACCTAACGAGAAACTTCTTTAATATTTATCATAAAAAACTATAACTAATTTAATACTGCCTCTATATTTCAAGAGCTCATCAATTAAATTCGGTTTTTAGATGGCCTTTTTTTTATAAACTTTTGAACTTCCGTGAACATTTTCAATGATTGCACATTAATTTTCAGCAATTCTTTATCTTCTGCAATTCATTAAATATATAAAAAGTTTAAAACTCATAAAATAATAATTTCTCATTCTGTATTTTTAGACAGAATCGTGTAAAAGGCCACAAAAAAATTGCATTATTAGCAATTTGCGATATCTACTAAAAATGATAATTTGGAATAGTTAATTTTTAACTATGAAGAAGAGATTCCCACTTAACCTATTCGTATAACGTTCTAAACTGTTTTGCGGTAAGTTAACGTTTCATCTCTAATAAGATACCAGCGGCATTTGTCAGAAGCTACTATCTCAGTGGCATAAGTTGTGCGCGCAAAAAAAATATAGGTGTAAACATTTATTTTCACTCTTCAAAAAGATATCTATTAAATTTTTTGTACTTTGGAGGTGCGTGATGTTAAAATACTGAAAGATTTCATTACAATAATTTTATTTTGATTGATTGTAGAATATTATTTTGAATTTTCTAGATTTAATGATTATTTTCGTTAACTAGAAGAATTACAATATCTTTGCAGATGAGTATTTAACAGATTTCAGTTTATGATTTATAGTTGAGAATTTTGTATTTATGCATAAATAGAAATCTATTAAATGTTATATTTTTGATGATTTTTAATTATTTGGGGATTTAATATTTTTCTAAAAATGGTTTGCCATTGACTTTTATTGATTGATGTTGTCTGGTAAATGAAGATTTATTGAAAAATGTGAAAAATTATTATTTCAGAATGTTAATTATTTTTAGAAATTATAAAAAAATATTAAAAATTTTAAAAAACTCTATTTGAATCCGAAAATAAAGTTATTTATTTAACGTTCTCGACCATGATTTCGGAGTTTTAAAGGTCCTTTAAGTCTTGATTATTAATTACATGTTAAGTTAATTGAATGTAAATTTATATTTGTGGTATTATGACGAACGAAAAAAAGTGATAATTTGTGATAAAAAATGAAAAGATTAAAATTAATTTTAATATTCTTTTATTCGAAGCATTAATTTTTATTAATCAAAACAAATGATTTTCATCTAAAGAATCTTATTAATAATCATTGACTAATATGAAAGTCGTAACTTTTTGTTTTTGTCTAGTTTAGGTTAGATTAGGTTGGAAAGGGCGTGGATCAATTTAGCGATCTCCGTATCTCGAATGATGCATTATGAATTTTTGTTGATTCGTATACTCCGACTAACAATCTATGATTACCGGCTTTATTTAATGCAGAATCTATGAAGGTTCTGCCTTCTTTAATACAGAGTTTGGTCCTACATAAAAATTAATCCGCGAGTGTTGCTAGATAAATCTTCTTAAATACATCGCTAAACACTATTTTTACCCGAAGATCGTTACTATTTTGCGATAGTTCGGTCATGGTAATTCTGAAATTAATGTTCACTCAACCAGAGTGATCCGTAAGGAGACTTATGTCTGCGTAAAAGTTATTTTATTTTCATTCTGTTTAAAACGATAATATATTTTATTAATTTTTGCAATATATTTTATAACGTGAATTACTCTTGAGTTAGTTCTGAGTCAACTTTATATGAGTAATTTACAATTTGCACTGTATAATTCTAATTTTAAGACTCGGAAAAATGCTTTGATTAAGAATGTATGCTGACAACAAATGTGTTACTTAAAAATTAAATTAATTAAAAATTTCTTCACTGCGAAGAAGCTTATATTCCGGAATACGGAACACCTCTATAATTGAAGACCTATCCTCACAAATGGAGTCAAAAACATGGTAAATTTGTTGAGATGAACATTTTTTAAACCTAAAGGGCATCATTTAGATTAGTTTCTAATATATATAATAAACCAAAATTATCTCAAATTTTCTTTAAAAAGATTGAACTCCTTCTGTACACTTATCAAGTACTAAGAAGACGGAATATTCCATCTTGGGTGGTAATTTCACATCTTATTATTTAGGTTAAAGAGGCGTTTATAATTTAACTACTTCCTACGACCTAAAATAGCTTCAGTCATTATAAAAGTATATATATTTTTAAAAAATTGAAAATTGATCTGAAATCTTCAATCAATTATATTTCTACACCTCAAGTTAACCATAAAATAAACTGATAAATATATTTTTTTTTGCTGTTGTTATTTTATCTAAATAACATTTAAAATATTTTCATGGTAATAAAATTAATAGGATATTTATCTAAAAAGAAATACCTAAACTATCCATGGGGGGCGGATAATCACGAATAGGTTTTATTATTGTGGTAAAAATTTATTACATAATTCGTCACAAACCTTGAACATATATAAACTATGCAAAAGCATAATAATTTCATTAATTTTATGCTTATTTTTGTATGTTTACTTTGCAAAATAAAAGTATTAAAAGTGAAGTTTTCATTTTTAGTTTTTTTATGACCACGACTAACGACGATTACAAAATGCAAATATTTGGGTTGTTTTGATTTTATATATGTAGCTAAATCCGAAAGACAAAATTTTTGATTTATTGACGGAATTGTAATAATTTTATTTTATTGATTGTTGGTTATTTTTTTTTTATTATTTTGTTAAGATTTATTATCTCAAGAAATTACAATTTGAGTTTAAATGGCCATACAATAAAATTGCAGATATTTTTATAGATGTTTTTATTTTTGATCATACTAAATTTTTTAATGTTTTGTCTAGTCGTTTGTCTGTTAGTTGGATTTTTTTTAGAAATTATTCTTGTTGGGAAGCTTGCTAAGAGAAAGATATGTAGAAAATATATGAATTAGTTGTTGGTAATTGAATATACTTTTGAATGTTGTAAATGTTTACCATAGAAATTATCCTTAATACCATTCTTAAAAATGCTCTTTTGGTGTTGCAAAGTGTTTTGTAAAATTGTAATTAACATAATGTTTAAAAACTATATTATAGAAATAGCCAAAATCAAACAAGCTTTTATAAATGAAACTATTGTTTAGTAATACGGCTAGATGGTCCTTTTATTCAGTAAAGTGCTTAAGAAATATTTAAACAAGTTTTAAATCCATAAAATTATTAAAAATATATAATTTAAAAATATATTTTTCTAATCGGGCGTTAATAATATTGTTGAATAACATTTCAGTTCAATATAGATATAGAATTATACAATGACCCAAAATGCTTAATTTGATTTGACATAGTGTTGTTATTAAAAAAAAAAAGAAAAATTATCGGGGATGTACTTAGAATAATAGGAGAATTAGTGAGTTACTATAGTTTGTTATAGGTTTTAAGTTAGTTTGACAATATAATTAGACAATTTAAAAGAAGGTTTTGAGTTACCTTTGTCATAAAGACTAATTTTCAATTCAAAGTCATAAAGGTATGTAAAATATCCGTTTTTAATTTGCTAACCGAGTGCTATTTCTGCTCATACTCTCATACTTAGATCCTAGAGTTCTAACATCAAATCTTTCTAATCATGTATTTCGTTTAGACCTGTGAGTGACTGGTTTTAAGATATTTTACAGCAATATATAGCAGCAATATTTTACCAACTTGTTTACTACATTGTTAGTGCTACACGGATTCATACACCAATTTTTGACAAAGGGAAAATATTATGTATAGATTTTTGCAGTACCAGTTGAGCTATATTATAGATAACTAAAGTTGACTGTTTATCACATGTGTATGGAAAATAGTCCTTGGTATAATTAGTTTTTCAATATTCATTTTCATATTTATATTACCATGTAAACTTATACTTCCTTGATTTTGATATTATTTCGTAATAAAATTTTTTATTTTTTCGTTTTAATGATTAGATTCATACCAAAGGTTGAAACAAAATGTCATTAATATAATAAAATTTGTAAAAATTTTAGTAATTTAACCATCTTTTAAGTACTTGCTCCATATCCGTAATTTTGTACTCTATGTATATAGCGAAAAAACAAATATTTTTAAAAAAAGTGGAACTGCATTTGCAAAATGTAAATCTTACATAACTTTACAAAAATGGCAGGACGTCTCTAAAATTTATTAAGTGAGACCATAGGTAACAACTAGATAAAGTATCAGACAATTTTTAAATTATTCATTGCCTAAACTCTGCCTTCCTTCATTACACATCTTACTCCAGATCCTTTACACCATTTCCCTTACACCTTGCTACTCACCCCTACAAATACCGCTCAAATACTATGTGGTCAGATATTTAATTATTTTAGTTTTTATCTACAAATTTTCATCTAAGTCTAAGTCCAACAAAAGTGGCAAAGAGCTGCGCCCACACTCTTGGTACTGATGATCATAATTTATATATGGTTACATAATTTATATACGGTTTCAAATTCAAAATAAATAAATATTCGTTTTGTAAAAAAACAATTTTAATTTTATTTTAGTAAACTAACTCTATAATAATCAAAAGTTTTGAAGCTTTAATATCATTTATAGATTTCAAATAAAATAGAAATCTTTAATTTATTTAGCTAGCCAAAAATATTTTAATTATTTAAATATGTTACAGAATATTAAAAAAAAAATACCAACAAAATGAATTAAGTAACCAAAATCGAATGTCTGGTCTGGACAGAAAAATGCTCTATGGTTCAATCTTGATTTAATTTTACGATTTTGTATAATGATTTATAGAATAATTTCATTTTATTTATTGCAAGGTTTGAAGCTGGTTTTTGGTTATCAAATTGTATTTATTATTTTTTTCGAATATTTTATCCAAAAGTGCAAAGCTGTTTTTATTTTTATTATAAATATTTAATTTGATGCACATGATTTTTTAAGATATATTATAAATTTCAGGGCGTGGTGGTTGAATATCAAAGTTTGTTTTTGTTGATATTGTAAATCTTATGAAGTGTTAAAGTTAATTTTATGCAATTTAGTTGCAAGATTTTTCTATTTAACTTGTCACACTTTTGAATTTAGTTTCAACTCTTATTATTTTCACTATTTTGATTACTTTGATTTCGGTTATTATATGGAATTTTAAAAATAAGTTTGCTTGCTAAAAGAAAAGTTAAATTGATATAACTTTCTTAGTATTGTTAACATCTATAAACCAGGAAGACGACGAGCAAAAATCGACAAAAGACAGTTTTTAATATATGTCTCATTAAATATTTTTATTTAATTACGTAATAACTAATTTTCTTAAATACCGAATTTGTTTTGACCAGGGAATCGAGCTCATTACGTGACGTCAAATTTTACGGGATCATGCGTTTTTGAAATACGACTTTCTTGTGATATGGTTACAGTGTATTTCGTACATTCTTCCTGAATACATTGGAAGCGATTCTCACTCTAACGTGTAATTCTAACGTGAAATTATGAAATAGCTCAGCTAATATCTGATAATATTTAGTGATTATTATATACTTTAAAAGAAGTTATGGATGTGCTATGGACTCAAAAAGGCTCCCTTTCGATTTCTCTCTATCAATTCCTGTAACCTTCCTTCCGATTTTATTAACTTGAATTCTTGGGAACTAATAATTATTATCAAAAGTCACATGAATAATAATGATTATAAGAAAACATTAAAAATATTCACTTTAAATCACAATTACTTGAGAATACCTCATCACTTTCTTCTATACCAATGACGATTTTTTACTTGCAATTTTAAATATGTAATATTAGAAAACTGATTATTATATAGTCTACATACAAAACGGTTACATAAAGTTTTTTTGGTATAAATTACAGTGAAATCGTAAAAAAAATCAATTCGTGTCATAAAATTTTTTTTCTTTGACAAACTGATTTAATAAACTATTTACAATATTTATTATAGACGTGATGTGGCGATGATTTTTAGAATAATTAGTATAATTTGATACCAAAAACATAAAAAAAAAAACTGTGGCTAAGATGAAACTGAAAGTAAAAAAAAAAATCAAATACTTCTTTAGTAGAAGCGATACATAACCATAGTAATTCCATATCATAAATTAAAAACTATAAAAAAAAATGAAAAATGAAAAACTAGAGTAAAAAACTTTCTTGTAATTCGACCACTCTGCATCAGCTGGTAATCGTCCTCTGTGCTTTGCAAAATCTAGTTTTATTTTTTTTATATATACCGACAACGATTCACTAGTAGTATAATTTTTATGGTGCAATTTATGCTTGACCAAAAGGAGAAATATCTATAATTACATTGATTGCACATATATAAAGTTAAAGGTTTTTTTTATTCAGATCGTGTGGCTTTTAGCTACAAATAACAAAAAAAAATTAAACTACTTTAATAAATAAACTCTATAACTGCAAACAAAAAAAAGTGTCAAAGATAATTCCAATTCGAGCACGTCGTTGATGTCGCGCGGTTTTTATCTTTTCCGTTATTTTTGATGGTCTTAGTTACACTTTATATAAAGGGTAAGAAACAACAACAACAACAAAAGTTTTGAATTACCAAACAGAAAATGCTTAAACTAAAGTGAAGTATAACACAACGTGCAATGAATTGGATTTTTTTGTTTTGTGAAAGGCACAGAGAAATGTATGTTGTCATCTTCGGTAAATTTTGCTCTGGATAAATCCAGCTCTTCCTGTTTTGATGAATTACGACTATTTTCATTTTTTTTTTTTTTTTTTTTGGTTTTGTTATAATTGTCATGCTTGTATGTAGTTTTCCGATCATCGTGCAAAATGACATATTCATAATAATCTTTAGGATTATGGGAATAAAACGCATTTTCCATTATGAGTTTATGATGGTGGCATATAAGATGAGTAATATTAATTGGGAAAGTGGTATTATTTTATTGATTTTTCAATACACTGTTTAGAAATAATATGATAATTCATTTCCAATTATCAATGCCATTTTGAAACCGAATTTGGAAATTACTATGATCTTATATATGTCACTTACTCTACACTAACAAACATAGGAAGCAGCTTTGATATGGACCTTATTGACTTTAGCTACTTTACAATTCCTAGGTATAATGTATCTCTAGCACGGAATCAACAATTATTATGTTGCTATCTGCTCTTATATTATCTATTTATAAAAGCTTTACTGGAATTTGCACTTGGAAACACGAACTACGAATTGTGATTATTCCATAAAAAAAAACAAATTTGAGGTTAAAAACGAAAAAAAAAAATATATGTGAAATGCGAGTGAAATGCGAATAATGATTTGACAGCTCGCAACCAGATATTCCAATTAGCAAAAAAAAAATTCTTATTTTCATAAATTTAATGAAATAGTTAAAAAAATTAATTAAGTATTAATCAATTTTAAAAATTTTATTTAAGAAAATTATTTAAAAAAATTCAATTAAACATGGAATAATTCATTTGTTCGCAATTCGTAATTCGCAGTTTGCGTATCATGTGCAAACTACATAACTAGCGAATTCTACTTTCTGCGAATTTCTAATGGTAATATGAATAGCAGGCTCGATAACATAACAAATTATTTAATTTACAAACTAAACTTTAAGTTAAATCTATATCGAATCACTAAGTTATCAAAAAAATTATAAAATTTTTTTTTTACAGTGTATTCTTTTTCTTTAAATATCTATTAAACCCATTACAAAAAAAAATTCATTATACTCTCAGGCTCATCATTGTATTTTTCACTTTATTAAAATAACTGATGTGTGATGCTACTTAAATTCTACAAAATTTTTATACATCTCCTTATAGGAAACGCACTCCACAGGCTTTACAAAAAAAAATAATGTTTTATAATTTTTCTCATCCACACAATTTTAATAGGCTTTTAAATAAAATATAGAAAATAAATAACTCTAAATAGTTAATCCAGTTTTAATAAATAAAAGTCGTGCAAATATAAAAATTATCTTGTTTTAATATATAAATTGAAATAAAATTACAACTGGAGCACTTTCACTTTATCTTGTGGTATTTTAAATGGATTTCATCTATCCAACAAATTTTTTTTTTTAATAATTTTTCCTTGTGAATATTATTTGATATTTCCTTTTTGCGTATCATAGAAAGCATGTAATTTTATGCTTTAAATTATTATCATAAATATTTTGTAAATAATTGCATCAATATTATATATTTTTTATTAAAGATGCATGTTTTTATTATGTTTGTAACTGATATGTCAATAAACTCTATTGGCAATTAATATCGGAATTTTTATTTTATTGATTATTAGAAAATATAAAAGGGAAATTGTTAATATTTTTTATATTTATAAAAATCAGAAAATTTAAATATAATTTTTTATGTATTTCATCTTCTTTTGTTATGGCCCACGCAATCTTCTTCCTCAACGATGAACTTTCTTGTTCCACTGACTTCCAAGTATGTTCCAAGAGTACAATTTTTGCATAATTTTGGATGTCACCATTCCAACAGTTTATCGGTTTTTCCGGTGATTTTTTATTATCTACTCAGACGTTCAACATTAGTTTTTCAGCCATACACAGTGCACACGACCGATTCAATTGAAGTGCTGTATTCTGATGTAAGTAATGACATCCATGGTTTGAATATGTCAGTAGATTTCATTATTATTTCGTATCCGTAATTGATTCTGAAGTTCTTTTGGACTTAATTACCTTCAAAGTATTTCCCTTTCAAAACGACCAAGTAGGTTTGCCGCTGATGGTAAGTTTAACTACCGTAGCACAAGACCTCTAATTTTTTTTCTCTACGTATATCATTAAATCTCATTATCGCAGTCACTGCAAAATATGTGTTGTTAGCATTGTTTATCCTGTGGGTCACTTCTGTTGTTTTGTCATTTGTAGAGGATATTGTGAATCCGATATATAAACAAAACCTTAAATCACTTCAACTAAATTTTAAGTCATGAATTTACATTATAATATATATTCTAAATTAAAAATAATTAGTTAAAACATTTTAAACTTTTAAAAATTGTACTACTAGTTTTAAATTATAAATATTTGTAATTTTTTAAATTATATTTTAATAAAAATTTTATATACCTGAGATTACTTTCGATTTGTTACTATTGAATGCACTTTTTGAGTTATAAGCTGATCATATTAAATTAATCAATTTAATAAAGAAATATTTGATATTTTCCAATATTTCAGGCTATTTTTTTATTTAAATAATTTCCGATTAAATTATTCATTATTTTTGTCAAATTAACATTACATTAGTTCACCAGAATTCACCCCCAATTTATAATTTCATCAAATTAGTTGATTTTTAATTCGTCCACAATGCGTTTTGTATTTATATATATTAATTCCAGAAATATATGCTTAATTAAATCAATTTTGATTCTAAAATATTTTATAAAAATACTTTTAATATAGTTACTTAATCACACATAAATTTAAACTATTTCAAGTTCAAATTTTATTAATAATTTCCATCCTTCAAGTTCATGTATATAAAAACTTTCACTGTTTTTATTCCAAATTCAGAGCTACTTTTCTATAAAAATCATTAAACTCAAAACTCTTCAAAGCTCAAACATAATGAAATCATCATCAAGTAAAATCTAATTGTTATAATTATTTAAATGAAATATTTCAAAATTTATATCAACGTCTCCCATTTATTCCAAAATCGAAAAATAAAATCCAAAATTATCTAAATTCATACATAATAATAAATCTTTTATTTAGTCTTTAACAAAAACTTAATATTTTTTTTTTTTTTATGTTTTCATTATTATTATATATCTTTTTTAAGATTGTCTAAATTTGGTAACATTAATTGGATACTATGTTTTCATCAGAATAAAAGATATTTTTACAAAGACACAACTTGGCGATGAAAAAGCAACATAAAAATTTTCATATTTAAAAAATAAAATAAAAAATAAAAATTGTAATTTTTTCATGATTTTATATACAGAATGAAATAATATAAAACCATGTAAGAATTTATAATCAAATTTTGTTCATCTTAAAGTCAGACATGATATCGATTAATCGATTAACCAAAAAATGTATTATAACAATTGTATTAAATTAAAATTAAGATAATTCAATTGAAGAACCAAAAATGGATTAAATATATCTTAATTTGATCTTTAAAAAATTTGTATATTACAATTTTTTAAGATTTATTTGATATTGTAATTAGGAAATTATCGTTTAGAATATAATTTTTTCTGATATTTCTGGGTACAAACAATCATCAGAAATTCTAGTGGAAAATTGTATAAAAATTGTAATATTTTTGGGAATTGTCCTCTTTATGTTTCTGCAAAACATCAGAAAAAAATTCATATTTAACCTTTTAAAAATTTCAACAAATTGAATTGAGACATTTAAAATTAATACGTAACACCAGTAACAAAAAAAAAATTACAAATTATTTGTAATCTTTTCCATCTTTAATTCATAATTCTTCAGTTTTTTTTTGTCAATTTAATAATATTTAAGTTTTTAATGTAAGCAAAGTTTAATTGTTTTTCTTGTTGGTTTTAAATTTTCCTAAGGCTTTTTCTATACAATGTAGATATAATTTTGTAGCACTGTGTCACGATATTCAAGTGATGAAACAATTATTGTATATAATTGCTAAAAAACATATAAAATATGAGATAAATTTTTTTTTTGTGATATTGCCAAGATGAATTTATGCTTTTTATGATAGACATATATAAATAAATACAGAAAAAATTTCTTCAATTTTTATATTGTTTAATTTTATTTCATAAAAAAAACATTCTTATGAATTTGATTTTGTCAGTCCATTTTAAATTACTGCTTAGATTGGATGGAAATTATTATTTTTAATTTTCTTTTACATTATTCTTTAACATTCTCTATGTAATTTAGACTTTCTGCAAATTCGAGAATATAAAGCTCTATTTGTATACTATATGTGTCGATTTTGTCATTGAAGCTAAATAGTTTTATCGGCAGTATTTTAGTAATATTTGTTGTGCTGTTTAAAGTAGAATCAAATTAAACGTAAACCTTAATTTTATAAGTTTTAATTTTGGTATGGCTGAAAATAATTACATTAGAAGTTTCTTTTATTTAAGTAAAATAAATAAATTGTTCAATATCTAATTATGTTCTGTCAACAAAATTATTAGTTTCCATACTTGTTGCTCTGCTACCAAAATTAATATTGATGTACATTTTTGATTAAGGTCTTCTCATTTTTTTTTTCTTATTAAAAACAATATTATTTTTGTTTGTTTTTTGCTATAGTCTGGAATTTTAATTTAGATTATTAGATTAAATAATAATTTTACAGATCTGATAATTAGTTGGGTAAACAGACAAACATGATTGAGGTTGATAGGAAAGATCCAATAGAGAAAAAAAAAAAATTAGGGCGTTTGCTGTAACAAAAACATAACATAAAAAAACGAAAGTTATGAAATTTTTTTGAAACATCAAAAAAAGACACTGAATTTTGTTTGATTAAAATGATTTTTGAAGATTGCAGTAGGAAAAAAGATTAATAAATTATTTATAATTAAGTTTTTTTTTTCAGAGGTAGAACTAATTTCAATAAATTGAAGTATTTTTTTTTATATTTATAGAATGTTACCGGCAATAAAATTGAAAATTTTATTTATTATTCAAAAATTATATTTCTAATTTAATTTATGTCAAGATTGCCTTTTGATATTATAAGTAACCCTGAAAAATATATTGTTAGTTTACAAAATTTAATATTGTCATGTAAACAAAAGTATTAAGCGAGAAACTTGATTTTAGAAATTTCTTGTTTTGATACAACAATTCCTATGTCATCAATATTAATTGGATCTACAAATTCAATTTAACACAAAACTACTTATAATTAAATAAAATTTATTTTACGATAGTTATAAAATTATATTTAAGATCTTTAACATTAAATTTTATATATAAAAATGAAACGTTTCAGAATTTTCCCAAATCTTTGAAAGTACCGACTTAATTTATAATGAAAAGTTGTTAACTAAAAATTAATATCAAAACCATTCATTTATATGTCGTTTTTAGTCACCATGAATTAAATACACCTTCACTTTGTCCAACCTGTTTACCCAGATCATTAAAATCTTTTTGAACCTTTTTTGAGGATCAACACACAACAAAAAAAGAAATTATCTTATTAAATTCTTCAAACATAGCTCTAGTGATATTAATCTCAAAAACGTGTTGTTCAGTTACCGAAATATTTTTTAATTAATCGAGTTAATAATATGTTTTTTTTTCTTGCTGAATGATCACAATTTTTTTGAAAACATTTTGATTTTATGTTCGAATAATTTCCAGTCAATTCATTCAGTTTTCAATAATATTTTACCATGCGTGCAAAAACTTTGTCCTTTCACATATGAAAAATGAAATTTTCTTCCTTTTATATTAAAAAAATAAATAAAATCGAGACTATCTTTGAATTATACTTTCACGATTTCCATTTTACACTTTTTGTTAATTTTTGTTGGATCAATTATTTTTGTACATTTTAAATACCCAAATATTTATTAATGCGTACGATCGAGAAAAAAAATCGCAAGAAGATTCATCAGTTACAAAAACGTAAAAGTAAAAGACTTCACTTTACTTTCAATTAATATAATATCGAAATGAAATTCGAAATGATAGGAATATGATTACATTTCCTGTATTATTTCAGAAATCAGAAATCAAAAATTCAGAAAAGCGTAAAAAAATCATAACATAACCAAAAAAAAAAATGAAAATAATTGAGTCACTGTTGTGATTGTCTGGTGTATTCTTATTTTGGGAAATTACATTCATTTCTTCTGGAACAAGTTTCCATTTTTAGTTAAACAAACTTATGACCATATTTAGAATTTGCGCGGATATGTATAGAAATGTAGACGTGATACAGATTTTATTTTCTGCATTAAATTGGAAAAACAATACTGAAGTGTAGTGTGCACAATGTATCGTTGTAATATATGAAATGTAAATATAATAAATTGTATTTTTTAATAGTTTTTTTTATTATTTAGAAAGCATTTCTAGAAGTTGAAAATTTAATTGTATTAAATTAGATTTCCTTGTTTTGCAAAATTATATTTTAAAATTAACACAAAATTTTAGTAATTCTTTAGTTTTATTAATTATTAACAGATATTCATACAACTTTTTTTTATTACAGGTAAGCAAATTATGGATTACACTATTTTGATATGCATTTGTTAGTGGCATGTAGTTTTATCACTAAAGGTTTAAATAGAAAATATAACATTTTATTTGTGCCAAAGAAATTTATGTGGCATTATGAAAATCAAGCACTGAAATGGAAGGGTATGTTTTTGTATAATTTAGAGTTTGAAATATAGTTAGGTATATTTTATTCAGTAATTTCCTATACGTCATAGAACATGGTTTAATTTCATCAAAAGTTTTAAGAATTATTATCGATCAGTGTTTATGAGTATAATTTTTATTAACAAAAATAATTGTTTAATAACAAAGTAGTTCGATAAATAATTATTTAAATTGCATAATAAATAATTATAGTTCAACAAATGAAGACAAGTGAGAATATATAACAATTATAAAACCAGAGTAGCTTTGAGTGCAAAGTTTATTATATATCTTACAAACTAAAACTTTAAAATTTATCCTTAAAATTGATATAACTTTTAAAAAAAATTAAAAATCAACTAATTAACATCAGAAACCCACCAAAAATTAAGTATTTTAAAATTAATTTTAGTGCTAACTATCTATAAGTTTTTATCAATTTATTAAATCGAATAAATTACAGATGTTTTTCGAGTTTCTATTTATCAAATATTATGCACGAATCTTAGCCATCGAATATTTCGAATAATTGCATAAAAATTCAAATAAATTGATAAGAATCTTACTTATTTTTTTGAACTATTTTTTATAATTTGTAAACAAATAAAGCTACCAGTTAATTGAATATTAAATCAATTATTCTTCTCTTTACCTTTAATTTATTATCTCATCTAATAAATATAAAAATTAAATTGCACTGGACCTCCTACATAATTATTCTATATATATCAAATCTTCTTACTATTATTAAGGATGACAGAGCATTTAGTAATCTTCATATCTAAAACTCAAATAATTTTTGAAAAAAAAAAATTTCCATATAACCTTATATAAATTTTAGTTTTATTACAAAATACGATAAACCTGCTTATTAAAAATACATTTCTGATGATTACATACCACAAAAAGGTGGAGGAGGACATTATGTTTTCTTTCACCTTAGGCATATATATACAATATTTTTATTTAATAAACTATACGTACAGAGTCCATATAAGCATAACTAAATGTACAGTAAAAATATCAGCAAGACATAGAGTTACCCAGGCCACCAAACTAATTTCAACAGACATAACAAATGATGAACAAAACAACAACAGTAGAAAAAAAATATATTTTATTATTCAAATTTTTCAATTTGCATTTGATAATCTTTTTGTGGATCATTTTTTTTTTTAATTTTAACCTCGTATTATATGACATTCAAAATTCGAATGGGAGATTTTACGAAAATTATGAGAGCTTAGAAGATTTTGATATTGATATATTAATTTATATATACAAATTATTGAAAATAATTAATTTTTGATGTTATTATTTTTAGTTTATATTGTCATCTTATTTTTTATCTTGTTTGAATCAACAGACAAACTTCTTCATTCATTTGATAATTCAAAATCAAAAATGTTAAGACACAAACTTGATTTTAATTCATTCGTAGATTTAAAACAAAGTCATTTATCTGTGCAACTTAAGGATTTGTAAGATGAAAGTTAATTTTAAGTCTTTGAAAAATAGAGGAAATTAAAAATATTGACATAGAATGTACATTGCTATTAGTCTTCATTCAAAAGTCTTTATAAATTCTATCATTCTTCGGGATAAAATTTTACTAAAATATTTTCAGTATAATTCGTCAATCCAAATTCAAATTAGGTATAATATATATACAAACTTCATATTTTTTTATTCGTCAATATAAAATCAAAATTGTTAAGACACAAACTTGATTTTGTATATTACTAAATATAATTAGTAATTCGTAATATTTGATATTTTTAATTTTTTATTTAAATATTAATTTTAATTTCTCGAATATTTAATAGTTTTCTTTAGAATAACCCAAGTTTGCATAAATTATATATATATTTTTTTGTATGCTTTAATCTTCGATCAGTTTGTATAGAATTTTCAAAACATTTAATTTCATAGTGTCTACTATTAATATTACTACATACCAGAACTTTTATCGTTATTATATTAATATTTCGATATTATAATATAAAAAAATAAAATAGTATTAGCATAAGTTCAATGGTTATCAAATACCACCAATGCTGAAATCGAATAAACTGAATTTAATAAATCCCCAAACCATTTATTAATTATTATTACAATGCAATTGACAATATGTAACGTCAATGCTATAGCACTTAAATTATATAGTAGTGTAAAAAAAGTTTGCATTAATTAAAATTGCACTATTGGGAGGTGATCGTGGCGATCGTTGATTTCATTGAAATTATTTTTTTATCTTATTATTTTAAACTTATTTAAATATTATGACCATCCCCAGAGCAATGTTAACAAGTTGAAAATTTTCCGAGGAAAAAATGAAAAAAAAAAACTTATAATATTTCTAGTCTGGTAGCTTTTCTAATCTTCTCCAATAATACACACCTCTTTATTACGCTGTTGCATTTAGCTAATGCGAATCAATATTTATATGTATATTTTTTTTAACATATATGAAATAGTAAATAAAAATCAAATAATGATCAAAAAGAAAAAAAAAATCAATAAAATAAATAATCAATAAAATACTAAACAAAATATTTTTATGATAGTATAGCTTTGAACGCCCAATGTAAACCGGCAGCTGCTTATAACATAAAACGATAAGTAGCTTATAAAAACGTGCGATATGATAATGATAACTAATAGTTAAAATGCTGATGGCTTTTGAAAATGACCAATCTTCGTGACTTGACATATTTACGGAAATATTTTTTTAGGTATGTTTATGAAAAATAAAAAAAAAATGTTTTTAGATATCTTGAAATCATTTTTTTTTTTTTAAATTTAAATTTTTTATGGAGTTTTGTGATGTTGTGGTTGGTGAGTTATAAAATTATGACTTTTTTTAGGAGGGATTTAAAAAATCAAAATGTTAATTGAAAAAAATGATTTGATTAATTTAAAAATCAATAAAATATATTCAAAAAATGGCTGATTCTAATTTTATAGTTTTTTTCGTAGTTTTTTTGGTATGAATCAAAATTAAAATTGTTAAAATATTAATAGTAGGCACCTGCTATCGTTAATCTGATTCATTTAAGACTGAAATAGCTTTCGTTCAGGTGAACTAATTTCAGTAAATTTAAAAAAAAAAATTGGGATAAATTATTAGTAATTCTGGAAAAAGATAATCTAAATTCAAAATGCTCCGGCTAAAATATAATCAATTTACCTAATTCACATTTGTAAATTTGTATAATTATTAATACCAAAGATAAATTCTAATAATATACAGTTAAAGGAATTTATGTAGTTCTCAAAATCTTCTTGCTCATTGTGTGCATTTTGTCGGTAAATTTTGAAATTAATTAGTTAATCTTCAGTAAAATGACATTCTGTGAATTCGATAAATTAGCTTTCAAATAATAATGCGCTACATGTACCATTACTATCACGTGGGTCTGGTTGGTTGGTTGGTTTAAGTGGCGAACCACATATCAACTGAATGGGGTTCCAATTAGTGCATTTGCGCAGTTTTGAAACCATTTACTTCCGTGACCGCAGGTATTGTTATTAAGTAACGGTTGGTAGTTTTAGATCCGCCTCGTAGCGTTTACAAACTTGACGGTTTTCCTGGGCCACTTCGTGGCTAGATCGCTGACGTTGTTGAAGGAAAGGCTACCAAGAGAACAGAACAGGATGACAAGTCTGGCTTCTGTTTACCAATAGGGAAGGGCCCGTGTACACAGCTACCGTCCTGGCTTGTTTTTGTGGTAGATTTTTAGGAGGTTATCATGTGGGTATAATTCTGATGATAATATTGATCCAACATTTTCAATTAATTTCCAGTCGGAATGACAAATTTATATTACCCTGTAATTATACTGACAAGAAATTTTTTTTTTTACATAATTGTTAACTTGAATATTAAAAGCTGTGTTTCTAAAAATACGCTTCCAATATGCATTTTGTCGATGGAAATTCACTCTGCCGACGATTTTTTTATATTATAATATAAAATATTTTCAGTTATGATATTAAATTTTCATAAATGAAATGAGCCAAAGAAAAGTATTTAAAAAGAATTCGTCATAGAAGTAAATTTAAAAAGAAAAGTGGTTGTATAAAACTCTCTCTAGAAAATCTTCTTGAATAATGCAATAAATTTTGGTATAATTACACATTTGAAATTAAATCATTACATATTATTTTTTATACAATTTTTGTGGTAAATGAAAATTATTAGTTACACATGAAAATAATAATTTTCCATAATCATAATAAGAAAAAAAAACTTTTTATAACTTTATGGTTTTTGAACGGTTGCTCTGTCATCTATATTGGTATATAAAATTGAATCTGAAATTGATACTTTTCAGTTTTCCACCAGATATAAAGTAAAATGCAGAAAATTATAATTCGTGCCATAGAAACACGCGGTTATAGATTATTCCAGTTTAGTTATTTCATAGATTGAAATAATTTCTCTCTAACGAATAAGATGATCTCGTTTCAAAATAAATCATTAAGTTCACACACTGGGAGGTAATGAACTTTTTCCATATAATTTTTCAAAAATTGTATTAAATGTTATTATATTTTATGTGATAGGTGATTTGAGCTATTATTGGAAGTACACCTGGTGCTTATCTGAATAATTAATATTTACGAACAAAAAAAAACAATTATTATTTGTCGGTTTTAAAAAAAATGTATGATGCCTGCGTACCGTTCAGTATGACACGGTTAAATGTCGTTCAGTCGTTCAAATCATAATTAAATTTTTTTTATATGAAATTGACGTTAACTCTAAGTTTAGGTTTATGCTATTTTGTGTAATATTAAGTAAATTTAAAGTCTCAATCTTTTCGGAATAAAAATTTGACACAAAAAACATAAATAAAATAAAAACTAATAATATAATAAAAAAGAAAAACTGCGGTTTCCAAATTATAACAGTTTTCTAATTTTGATCACAATTGTTCTACTACTCAATACTATCCACAATACTCGTAATTGTATAAACAATAAAACTCGTCACTCCAGTTCTTAAGTGTTCTATAGACCAATTTGTAATAAATTAAAATATGTATGAAATTAAAATAATTTGGCCGTGATCTTTCGAATTAGTTTTTGAGATATAAAGTGGCAGTTTTAAAGGGGCAATATTTTAGAATTTATTTTGAAATATCTAACCTTTAGTAAAGTTCAAGATCAATATTAATTTTTATTTTTAATATAAAGCTGTTTAATAATTAATAATAACGATTTCACGTTTGTTCAAATGAGATTTAGATGTTTATTTGTTTAACATATCATAAAAAGTGAACTAACAAGTTTAAAATTCATAATATAAAACATTGACCAAAAAATATCGTAAATATTTTACCAGTGTTTCATACATTGTTGTTCAATATCCACATACTCTCAAAAATGATACGAAATGTGTAAAAAGTTGGTATTGCTGACCATAAAAATTCAAGTATGAGAACAGTTAACACTTAAAACCGAACTGACGAAATTTTATTGAAATTTACAATTTTCATAATTATTTTTTTTGGATATTGTATAGAAGAGACGAACTGACAGACAAATTGAAAAAAATAAATTTTAATAATTTTTGTAAATAAACCACAAAAATTGAAAAGTCACACTCATCAAAATGAAAACATAAATATTTATGTCTGCACTGAAAAAGATTTGGTGTTTTATAGAACGAAGCAGAGAATAATATTTATTTTATTAATCATTCAAAATTAATTTTCAAAAATTAATTTATTTATTTTTCAGAAGAAGATTAAAATATTATTTCGACATTGACATTTTTAAAATCACATTTAGTTTCCAATTTTCATGATTTAAATTTTGTGATTTAGTGAACATTAATTTCGGCGAATGTATGTCCTCTTTATCCTTAAGGTAATTGAATATATTACAATTTCGTTGACATGAACAGTCTTGGCGAAAGCTATTTACTGCCTAGCATTAAAAATTTCTGGATTCAAAATTTTGTTTGTTGTTCATCAGCAAAAAAGGAAACTCTTAGACTTACTCTTTTCTTTATTCAAATTTTTCAATAATTACACGATTACTTTAGAATTGGGTTTATAAATATTTTTTCGGTATTAATTTATTAATTGAAAGCTCTACAGAAAAAACAATTTTTATATTATATATAAAAATGACTGGTATTGCTGATGTCATCTTCTTGTATTTATCATTTTTATATTAATTGTAATTTTTGTGGTTCATACTTGGAAACGTGATATTGAATAAAAAATTGAACTTAATTTGATTTTTATTGTTGAACAAAAAAAAAACAACACCCGAAACACCTGAGATTTGTGACCAATTTAAGCATGAGGCAAACAATTTTTAATTGAATAATAACTACACATTATACAATCGAAGCCATTGAAAAGTGAAAATATTTTTGGTCATTTGTTTTCTTTTCACCTAAAAAACGAATCACAAAAACTTGACACCTTGAAATTAATATCTTGCTTCTGTTATTGATGGGACCAAAGAGTTCAATTCAAACTTCTTCAAAATTAATTGATATTATTTCTATTTATTACTCATCCAAAGTTCAAAACTTTTTACTTCTGTTTTTCTTGTTGTTTTTATTTAATATTATGAACATGAAAAACAAGACAGTTAAACATTCAATCAAGATAATAATTGAAATAGTGGAAAATTTTGAATAGCCAACAATAATAATAATAATAAAAAAATATTTAATGCAGAAATTAAATCAGCACCGCTTTAACTTTTATTTTTACACTGACAGTTAATGTTGAACATTATTTATATTTTTCCGTTTCCGATTCGATAACTAAAAATGTACAAGTAAAAAAAAAAGAAAAATTGATTTAATATTATTTTTTTAGAAATTTTATTGAACTTAACATCCGATCCAATTTTCTGAATTCAGAGTTAATACACTTGATGTGACTTTGAATAATTTTTAAATTAAATTGTATTTATTTATAGTTATTATTTTTGGAGTAGTACAGTTGACGTACGTACAAAAAGAAAAGTGGTAGCTATACGGAAAAATGAAAGTTTTCCATTTGGCTAAGTAATATTATTATTAAAAATAAAGTATATATATTTGGTACTAAACAGGGCGATATAGATTAATTAATTCATTAGTAGGGAAATTTAATTATCTCAAAACTATTAAAGTATATCTAAAATATTGACTAGAAACTATACTAAATTATTTTCCACAGTCAAGATATTTGCTGTTATTGAAGAGTTTATTACATATTTATAAAATGGGTTATTTTGAAATTATTATATGCAATAGTCCGAGGCCCAAAGTAAAACCCATTATATAAAAAAACACCATCAACTTCTCTAATATCTAATAAAATTTCTTCACAAATCATTAATTTTCTCATAACTTTTAGATAATAGAAATCATCTTTCCATTATTCTTCTAAACAGAATTGGATAGTAATATAGTAACTCACTAGTTTATCTTCTATCCTATCGAATGCTACACTGGTGCATTTTGTTAAGGACCAGCTCATTAGAGTATCTTTATACTTCCTCATTGGTAAAAACTACTCCATTTTGGTGGATAAAACATTGTTCTTATACACCTCTGAAGATCATGAGTCTGGCCGTAAGAAAAACTTATTAACTAACCAAATATTAGTAGGGTAAGCACAATAGATCTTTTTAGTTCGCAATGTAAATGTAGGGAAGTGGAGGTTCGTACTTCTGCCTTAACGACCCTTTTATAATCTAATCTGGTTTTAAAAATAAATTATTGCCAACTTCTAATAGATTACATCAAAACATTAACCCAAAATTATAAAATTACACTAGCCAAATTAAAAAAACTGACCAGAATTTTTCAAATTTAATTTTTCTTTGAAAATTACATTTTTATCAGTTATTATCCAGTACCTAATTAGTTTTCTTTCTTACAGTTTGAAAATTCCACCTTTTTTGGATATACGGTTCATTAGGTCCATAAAAAATATAGAAACTAAACACACAATCGACCACAATACCAATGGCTTTTCTCTCCCTGTGGGGTTAACATTACCTTTCCACAATCAAACTAATCCTCAGTTAAAAAAGATAAATATCTTAGTCAGAGCGCGCACTTATAACTTTTTTTTGTTACTAGCATTTATGTATCGATAATAAGTTACTATGTAGACCAACATAACAAAAAAAACTAAACTTTAACTAACTCAGTTTATCGGATATTGCGCCAAAGGAGACCAAAAAACTTTTTAGGTATCGATATAATTTTTTTTTTATATGCACTAAAAATATTTTATTACGAAGAGTGAAAGTTCTGTGTGCACGATATTATTAGGTAAAAGGAATTGAATTTGATTTTGTTTTTATTTAAGTTCGATTTTAATATTATATTTAGATCGCGATCGTATATAAAAATATTTTAGTTTTTTTTACCCGCAGAAAATATTTTGCTTTTAATGCGTCGTCGTATCTTTTATGGTGATGCACATGCGGTCGTCGTATAGCAAAAACACAAACAAAAAATCAATACAAATAATGATAGTTTGGTATGGTAATTGTTGAGCCATTAAAAAAAAAAAAAAAATATTTTGTATCATTAAAATAGATTTAGTTTTTATTTCCCAATAGAGAGCAAATATTTCTGGTATTACAACAATTTCTTTTGTACATCTTTTAATAAAGTATTCTGCGTTTGACGGACTATATTTAGTTTCATATGGAAAAAACTGATATATTTTGAGTCAATATAGATGAGATGTAACAAAAAGTTGTTACTGATGGTAAAATTTCGTCATTGAAGTATTTATTTATTCAATTTGAAGTGTGATCTCTGAATATAGATTACGATACTGATACATAATTCTAAATTAGAATATTAATTCTTTATGAGTGCGCGAAACTATTGCGCATATTTAAAGTTTTGATTCCCTCACACTTATATCGTGTGTAGGATTTATATTCTAACACTCTACTAATATTTTTTAATACTATTTTATCCAGAAAAAATGTAAAATACATGAGAATGATGAACCACTTTAGAAAGATTCTTTAGCAAAAAAAAACACGTTGAATCCGATTTTACTGTCGCCTTAATAATTTCCATTCCATTAAGGAAGGAGCCATTTTCCATTATGTAAGGAAACTTCCTGGTCATATTGAGCAGTAATAGTAATGGCTCCCGATATAATCTTTCCATTATGTTTATGATGATTAATAATTTATTTAACCAACATTTTAAACCACTATCACGAAATAAATCTAAAACAAAGTTTTCAAATAATTATCCTTTTAAAATTTAAAATTAAAATTATTCTCATGATATATTTTATGATACCAAAATCTTGGTGCAATAAATTGTGCTATAAATACACCGCATTGTTAAATTCAATTAACACTTTAACTTCTCAAAAATCTTATAATTACAGCTGCGTATTAAGTAACAAGCCAATAATTCCTCATAATAAGCATATCTTATTTCAAAATTTATATACTTGAACACCTACATTAAAATGCTGAAATTGTAAAACATAAAAACATAATTTTACGCATATAAATTCATCAATTTGTTAAAAGTTTTGACACATTTAATAATATACTTACATGTAAATTAATTAAACGGGAGCATGTTATGCTATATCAAATTTTTATAGCACTCACAGATTCAAAATAAGGAAGAATTAATCACTTACAAATGAATTTTAATGTTAAACACAATATAATTGAAATAACTTCAATTCTGCACACTGACATTTTCTGTTAGGAATTACATTACAATTTCAATAAGTTTTTCTTTTGCCAAATCTCCGCTGCTATTAACAGCATTTTCTTTCCATCCCGAATAAATTGACACAAATTAATGTTGACTATATTTCTTCATAATCTTCGTAACAATTAATCAATTTTTCTACAGACATGGAATTTATAAACTTATTCAACATTTCTTATAGTATTATTATTATTTTAAATATATCTGTGAATGGTACCTAAGGTGTACCAAATTTGACTTGTTGAATTTGTAATTTTTGAAATATTTATAATTATTTATTAGGTTGTTATCGAAGATGATGAATAAATATTTTAAAGATAATTATATATGTAGATGTAATGGAATACTGGATGATCATCTCCCACGCAATTCAAATATTTTATGAATGCAATAATTAATAAAATAAATAAATTATTTCAATAAAATGTTTAATTATTTGATTTATTGATAATTTTTATATGCTATTTCTATTAATTACTCTACATATTATTTATATTGGTATACAAAATAATTCATTTTCATTTTTGGTAATATACAATTGGCTATGGTGTTAAAAAATCTAAATAATTGGCTACCTTTTAAGCAATCGGTTTCCTATTTTCAAATTGCTTTTAGAATTCATTAGGAATCCTTTCATGTACGCCAATTAGAAAAAAAATCTGTAGACAATTGATTCCATTTTGAGTTCATTTTGGATTCAATAATCGTTTACAAAAAAAACTGAAGTCAAAATGAACCATGAAAATTACTTTAAAATTCTTAATTAAAATATGAAATTAGTTTTTATAATAAATCAATTTATTTTAAATATTCAATCATATAATTAAATAACATTTTTTTTCAAAATTATACCAAAATTATACCATTTTTACTAATGTACTTACTTTATGAAATTGAAGCTAAATATTTTGTAGTACCAAGATAAATATTTTAAAACTAATATTTCGCACAATAATAATTAAAAAACAGTTTGTTGTACGGAGCATGAATAAACTGCTTTGTTTTTACTTAATTTAATTTTTACTAATGTACTTACATTCAGATTTAGAACGGATTCCTTTTGGGTTGAGAAAAAAGAAATTTGAATGGCGCGCTTAAAAGTTATGAGCTGAGTAATGTCAACATCATTAAATAATACCCCGAAATTGGAAGTAGAACATAACCATACACCCGATAACGTTATATTAACGATTCTAATTTTAATTTTTTCAAATAACTTTAACGATATGTTTTTGTAGCGCTACATAATGTTATTGTATAACGTTACTACATAACGACGACGCATTCACTAACATTTTATAGCGATTCATAATTTCGTTATATGTATTTAATGTATCCCGCATGAATCATAAAGAATTATTTTATCGTACAACATTGAGTTTTATCTTAAAATGTGTGTTGTTAAGATATTTTTAACCAATTATCAAGAAGTTGTTTTAAGTGACAACTAACCAGATCTCAAACAACTTCTAAGGTCTTAGATGACTGGGGAATGAGTATTTTTATATCATTTTGAGTAACTATTGCAAACACTAGAAGATATTTTATTGATAAGATAAGCAATATAAATATTATAACGTTTAAATTTAGCATTATTTTATTAATTACCAGATGAACCACATCCTTATTCGGTCTCTGATAATAACACTTTATAAAACTATATTATAATTTATATTTTGTTGATGAATCTGTTTTAATTATCTGGAAATATAAATCATGAATAATTTTTATAAATTATAGATCTATAAATTTTTACCTGACATATGAATAGATTAGGAAGGCAATTAATGATCGATAACCATACAATTTTAATTATATTCTTTTATTATTTCTATATAATATGGTAAATGATATCATATTTCCTTTATTTGAGTTCATTGATCATCTATCGTAGTATAATTTCAATATTTATTAACTTCACTGCATAATGTAATAATGTATCTTCAAGATATTTATTTAATACTAGAAATTAAAATTATATAATTTACTTTACACTTTTATTACTACAAAAAAACGTCATTAATCTTGTTTTCTGAAAGATCAGAAATTTATGATATAATTATGTATTTTGAAAAACAATTTATGGTTGTGTTTTTTAAGGGAGTTTGACTTCAGCAAGTTTATAAACTTAAAAAATCACATATTTAACTCGTAATTTCTTTTTTGTTATCATTGAAATATAAATTTTAAACAAACACATCAAAAAGATATTTTAATGTGTTACAAAACTCTAGTTATGTAATTCTATACTGGCTCGCTAATATTTGAAATTTTGAAACACCTACAATTTTGAATATTTTAACTATAGTTAAGATAATATGATGTATTTAATTAAACTTCAAATAAAAAAAGGTTAATTCTTTTGGTACTTCATTAAAAATTAGAATAAAATTGCAATTTAAATCCACACCAAAACAAGATGATTTTTTTTATTTCGTTTACATAATGTGGGGGTGCGAAAATTGTATTGTTAATGTTGGTAATAAAATTAAAAAAAAAATTATATATTAACAGTTGTTTTTTATCTACATAAAAATAGATAATATTCAGCATAATTTTCCTTTTTGCATTAATATGATCTATAAATAAAATCATAAATTTCAATTTTTGTTAGTTAATAAAATTATTATCATACACCAACTATAAATTTTTTGGGGGCGCTAACTATTGTTGCATAAAATCAACTTTCAATATGGATTCCATCCATATTGAAGCGTCACAATGTCCTAATGCGTAGGTAAAAAGTATAACAACAAAATATCTATAAAATTAACTACATATTTTAAAAATTTATCAAGTTGGTATCATAAACATTTCAAATTTATGAATTTGTAGGAATTAATTTATAAATATGCTAATGAAAATTTCTGAATTAAGTCACGTTTTTTTAGGGGGCTTATATCAAAATAATTTATTAGAGGATTGTGAATAAATTGCATTAGTTTTTTAAAAAAAATACTAACATTTGCATTAATGTACTTTACGTAGTGTATTTTATATAATAAAACTTAACAATTATCGTATAATGCTAAACCTTTTAACTAAATTCAGTGATAAAATTAGATTTTTTATTTCAGTATCTAAAGTATGTATTATATAGACCGCATTTAGTATTCCATAATTTCTTTTAAACTTAGAAATTTGCATCCTAATAATTAAATATTTAATTAGTTTGCCATTATAATTTCAAATACGTAATTATTATTACAAAATATTTACTTATTCATCTAATATCTAAATGTCTGTAATATATTTATAATAATATGTGAACTAATTTTAATTACTATTAACCCTGCACCTTCATTTTTAACTCTCGATTATTTTTTTAATTTATTCGTAAATAATATTCTATAACATAATAAATATATCAAACCAAAACAAAAATTACATAACAACCAAAGATAAAAAAGAATTTACCACAACATTTCAACTGACGACAGTTTCTATTTTTTTTTTTATTCATTTTTCAAGTGTATATTTTTCAATTGTTATAGCCCTAATTTTTTTTTTCTTCACAAGAAGAAATTTTGCACAATCAAATAAATTATCCTGGGAATTGGAGCACAATTAACCATAACGTATGTGAAGATTTTACAATAAAAACTGATGTTTTACATGAAAATTCTATGATGATGTCTTTAAGCATAACTTAATTTGCATCTAAAACTGGAAAAGATTTTGATATACAAAAAAAAAAATATTATTATTTCATATTTAAAATCAGTATTTAATAATTTGGAAATTTAAGTTCATAATTAGATAAAAGACCTTCAGAAAAACAAAATTTATTCAAATTAAATTAATGATTTTCCAGTTGCCGACAGTAATTTATCTTTTATGCTAATTCAAAGATGTGGAAGGTTTTTTTTTATCATCTGGAATTATTATATAAAACTAAAAATTTAATAGCCGGTATGAAGATATGTGAAATTTTGAATTATATAGTTTATAGATGAATTTTAGCTTTATTTTTGCTTCTGGTTCTACAAAATCCGCAAAGAAACTTGTAGGGTCGGTAATATTTAAGAAAATGCAATTTAAAACTAACAATTTTATATTACAGAACCTTTTTTATAACCTTAATAAGTACAAAATAAAAAGATAATTAAAAGGTTTAACAATTCAACCACCACAGGTCCAAATAAAAAAAATTGTACCAACTTATTCTATTAAACAATATTTGGCGCAATTTCTGTTAATTTTAATTTTAGTATTTTTCATTTAATGAAAATTATTAGTTATTTCAATTCAATCAATACAAAATCTAATTATTTGTTAATAAAATCATCCACCCACTTTTTATATTATATATAATATTGCAAAATCTCAATCAAAAATGTTAAGTGACGAACTTGATTTCATAAATATATAACAAAAATATAACCTAAATTTATCTCTATATAATTAAAGTCTATAAATTAAGTAATAATCTACTTCACTCCTTTGCAATATTATCACCTTAACCTTAAAATCAAATTAACACAATATAACCTAATAAATTTATACATACTATAATCTGGTTCTCACCTTAATTTGTTGTAATTACACACTAAAAATAACATTTATCTTCACTACAAAAAAAAAATATATGAAATGAAAATCGATGTTGTAATAATAATAATAAATATCAAGCGCAATTAACTATGTAATAGCACATCAATTTCTAAAACCCAGACAGAAAAATATTTAATGTTCATTGACCAAAATAATATCTATAGAAAAAAATTCTCCCACATTTTTTTTTTCTTGTATTCTGTAGCACTCCCCCACTGGGCGTACAAGCATTTTTTTTTTACCTAAAACAAAATATAAAAAGAAAAATGATAGATGACTCTTTAAAAGTTTGCGCTATTAAGATGTCAATTTAAAGACGCGCGTGTGTAGATATGGAAGCGTGTCTAATTAGTGGGTACATGAAAAAAAAAACAGCAGAGAATTATGATTTCACAAGACCGATACAAATTTTTATGTTTTGAACATTTATTTTTTATATATAGTACTTCAAATCCATGGGCATTATTGTAACCTGTAATGTGAGCATTATGAAATATTAATATAAATATAAAGAAAATAATAAGAAATGAAATAAAAAAAAATATTATTATCTATAACTCTTTTATTATGCTTAATAAAAAAAAATGTGATATGCTGTCGCCGATGGTGGCATCATTTAATATCAATTGAGGGGCATATGAATATACTAAAAAGATATATAAAAAAACACTTTTTTTTAGTACGATGTGCCATCTATTATTTATATTATTAATGCTTACATGTATAATTTTTTAAATAATGATATTATTTTTGATATATTTTGAAGGTTAATTTATGTTGGTCAATTAAATTGGTTTAATTAAAGTAAATTTTGCAAAAAAAAAAAAAAAAATGAAATTAATAAAAATTTATTAAAATTGTTTGGAAATAAATTATTAAAAATTAAGTCATTTTTTAAACTAAAATGAAAAACATTTTTAATATTTTATTTATTATTTCAATTTACAGATTATTTATGGAATTTCTGTAATTAATTAACTACCTCATACCTCGTGTAATGATCCATTACATAAGCATTCGAAGCTTATGTGTATAACCACATTACTCCAAGCATTCGAAGCTGTTTTTTTTTTAAAAACCCTGCTTTAAATTACCTTTAAGAAGTATTTCTGTTATTTTAAAGAGTTTGAAGAGTTTATAATTTGGTGTTAAGTGTACTGCATCAACATCTTAAATCAAATGTTTCTATAATAAATTAATTTGTATTCTCATACCTTGAATATTTCAAAACATTTTCTAATAATTTGCCGTATTGTTTTGTCAGCCAGAATGTTTAACGAATCAATTAAAAAAAGTATCTTGGTCTCTTTCAAATACATTAGCAATAACTATAAAATATTTGCACTATGAGAAGTTAGTAAAAACTTGAAGCAAAACCTTCTTCGGTACCCTAATATTTTTGGAAATTTACAAAATAAAACGTGAAATAAAACTTTGCATCTTATTCAACTCCACTTATAATTTACAGCAAAATTGTTATTGCAGATCTTATTGTTAAGAAAATCTACTATAGGTAATATGTTTACAAAGAATGCCACTTTCCCGACAACAACACAAATTGTTCTTATGATACTTCGTTTTTAGATTCTGCCTTTAGTTGTTATAAATTTCCGTCCTTGTATTGTGGTCAGAATTCTTAGTGATCTCAAAGTTAATAAGTCGACTGGATCAGTTGCCATTCCTCCATTAATTTTAAAAAATTCTGCAAACACTCTAGGTAGGTCATTAAATAAACTGTTCTATCTTTTCTACTCTTCTGGAATTTATCCTTCTCTATGGAATACAGCAATGTTTTTTACAACTGAAAAGTATATATTCACTTACAGCACCATTTTACAAGTGAAAATATATATTATTTACTTTTTAATTAATCAATTTATTATAGCCTTGCGAAATGACCTTTCTGAAGGCGGTGTTTCACATAATTCACATCCAATATGCATTCTCCAAATAGAATAGTTTTAGTTTGTTTTTATATATATAATAAAATAAATGAATTGAATCAAAATTGGACTCTAAGTGAATTAGGAAAGGAGGGATTTGTGTTGTTACTAGAAAAATAGCATTCATTGTGAACATATTACTTAGTAGATTTGATTAATAAAAAGATCTGCAACAGAATTGTTATGAATTAGAGGTCGAGTTGAATAAGATGATAAATTATAATATTTATGTTATTAGTTAACAGCATGAAATTAATATTAAAAGGTGAATGGATTACAATAATGGTTAGTAAGGATTAATAGATAAATAATCAAAATTAAATTTGCAAAACGTCTAATGTAATCCGTAAGTTCTACACATTTTCCAATTGTAATTCAGAACGCATCAATTATAATTCAGATTAGTCAATTTTAATTCAAAAAGCGTCAATTGTAATTGAGAATATTTGGTTCAAAACTTTGCAGGTACTGGTATGATGGAACAAAGATTGGTCTACTTGAAGAATATTATAGATGATGCTAAAAATACTATTACTGGGGTGATTCTGCTGGTGCTGTGCAACACTGTAAAGTACATCAAACTACAGCTTTCTCAATGAATGACATGCCTGTCGGTTGTTAATTGCAATTTAACGTCTGCTGAAAGTCTGAATGCTTTAATTTAATAATTTACTTAGAATAATATTAATCATAACCATAACTTACTTATCTTCTATGTATGTAAATTTTTAATATTGTTTAATTTTTGTTGGGTTAGGAGGGTTCTTTGTTTTATTTAAATTGAAATATTGTCGTTTTTTAAATACCATTAAGGTAAGGCTTTCTTAATTACATTTGATACTTTCTGAATTAAAATTGACTAATCTGAATTACAATTGATACTTTTTGCATTAAAATTGACTCTTCTGAATTAAAATTGATACTTTCTGAATTACACTTGGAAAAGGTGTAGTTTAGTAATAAAAAAATAAAAATATCAATATAATTCTAATTGATAATTTTTGAACAAATCAACATTCTTAAAATTATCTCAACTCTGTTTTTCTAATTTAATATTACACAAAAATGTGTGTGTGTTTTTTTAAAGTAAATAATGTTGTAACAATTTTTTTACTCAGATACTTTTGAAGAAAATCATTAAAGTGGTGTAACAATAGAACATCTTTTCAATATTACATCACAAATGTAATAAAAATTGTATTACTCAAATAATACAAACTAATTTCAAAATATGAAAAACCATCTGTTAAAATACAATTCTAAAGTATTTGGAGCAAAGTTGTTCTAATTTTCAGGGTTAAGCTTACAATCATGTGCCGCTTTCAGCTTCTGATATCTTCCATCGAATTAATATTTTTTTTTTTTTTTTTTTAAATGTTCGTGCTGTGTTGACGCTGATAAAGTTTAATTTATTTCGACATCATCTCTAAATTAACCACTGCTGTGAACAGCATGTTGGAATTTTTATTCAAAAAGAACCCAAATATTTACAAATTTTTCGGTAACATCATCTAATTTTTTCATATTTGGATATATTAAACACAATTTCATGCAAATCACGTTGAAAACATTAGCGGCAACTACTGTGGCTCTTACATATGAAAAACATAAAACTAATTTTTTTTTTTGAGAAATTTTTATAGGCCCAGATAATATGTCAGTTTTGACACAACATAATTTTTTTTTTTGGAAATTAATTCTAAATTTGTCTATGTAATTTATTTATTTAGATTTTTTAATACAATTTTTATATTTAATATTTTTGTATGTCAGTTGGGAATTTATAAAAATGTAGATCAATAAATTTAAATTTTTGAAATTAAGATTTGAATTACATAAAATTTATCTTTTACATTTACCAAAATTTAACATTTCAAGAGTGAAGTGAACCATTAATATTTATGTCGTTTTGCTGAATTTCAAGACGAAATTCATTAAAAATATAATAATTAAACTTCAAAAGAATTCGAATTAAATTCATCAATCCGTATATAAAAATTAAATAATGAATCAATTAATATTATAATAAATTACCATTAATTTATTTCATTTACTTCACTCGTTTATATACCAAAATTTACATAATTTCTCTTCGAATTTTGCAAGTAAATAAAATAATATTTTGAAATATTATTTATAAAAATCACCTTGTTTTTTAAATAAATAAATTACAAATTTCAGAAAATGTAATTTATATTATATACTATTTTAGTAATACTTGAGCACAACAATTAATTAACTAAAATTAATTCATATATCAAATTAAATACCTCTCGGCAACTGATTCGTATACCCTGATCTGATTTTATTTAAATTGTGGAATTATTTATATCAAATTTAAAAAAAACAACTTTCACATAAAATATTCTGTACCACAAAAATATTGACCATTTACTGTAATTAATTAAAAAAAATAAAAAATTGTTCGTAAAGTGGAAAAATTGAAGCTCAAAAATTTTAATTTTACGCTTTAATAAATTTTAATAATTTTATACAAAAAAAAAAAAGTTAAATATAAATTATTTATTAAAAATTGGAAATATGCTACAGCAAAAATTTATAGTATTATGCTCAGGGCTAGAATTTTTTAATCATAAATTTTGAAATGTTAAAATCACTCAAAACATTTATTATTATATTCAGAAATATTTTATGACGAATTTAGTTTAATAAGTTTCTAAGAATTAAAATTACATTGGGAGCGAAATTTTATATAGCGTGAGATCTGAGGACTCATATCTTATTAGGTCACATAAAATAGTGATGATATGTTTTGTGTTATCGCAGAAAATATGTAAGAATAAGAATTAATAGGATCAAACAACAAAATAACCTAACGTGAAACCTAACTAATTTATCATCATTAAGAGTAGACCAAGGTCATCAATTGTAATCGATTACCGAAAAAGGATTTCTGAGAAAAGAATAAAACAAACTTTTAGATTCCAAATATGTAATCTTATAATGTTGCTTTCCTACTTTGGGTTTGTGATGGAGTAAAATGAAAGTTTAGTAGTAGTCTCCTTTTTCTACTGTATTTTAATTTAATTTGAAATTTTGTTATCAAAATCTGCTTGAAACGAATAAAATATGAATAGAATCTGCATGATTAGATTAATCTTAAATAGAAAATTATTAGAGGTTGAGTTCAATGACTAAGAATAAAGAATTTACATCTTCAACTGTATATAATGTTCGAATTAACAATGCAAATTTGGTAATTGTAATTCCACACAATTTTTAAAATTTTCTCTGTTCTTATTTAACTGAGGTTCCTCGAGTTTTTAATTTACTACTTAAGTGTTTAATTAGTGATAAATTTGGTTCTGGTATCATTGAGAAAATTAGTTTCAACCATTCTAAGATAAAATATTTAATTCGCATACTTTCTTAAGTTTGTTTTATTTTTCGTAATTCCATAATTTTTTAATTTAATCTTATATATTTTTATATTTATTGATTTTTTATTAACTATTTGCATTTGTCACTGCGTCATCGCAGCTTGTTTTTAGATGATCACAATTCCGGTACTGAATTTGTACGAAAATGTAAAGTTTTTTTTAAACAAAATATTTTTAAAGTAAAATACGATGATTTTGTACATAAGACATTTCATAACAACATACTAATGAAAGTCTACTTTATTTCCAATAAAATGAATTAAATTTCTTATTAAAATGCATATAAACTTTCTTCAAAATTAAAAAAAATTATTTATAATTTGCCCCAAAAAAACAAACAAATATTTCAAGAAGCCCATAATTATCCGGAACTATTAAAATTAAGTTTTAATCCATTTAAAAAAAAAATCGAAAAATAATAAAAATAAATTAATATTTCGAATTTTGTTCCACTCGTCAAAACTGAAATGAAAAAATAACCATCAAAAATCTTGTAATTAAGCCTCGTAAAAATAAAAATCAATTGTTTTCATTTTCTCGGCAAATTAATTTAACAAATAAACAATTATGGTAACAATAAATAATTTCCAATCAATTTTTAAAATAATTTTAGTTCATAAAAATTTATATTTTTATACATTAAATAAATTTTAACAGAAATATTTTAAAATTTATCTTCTGAAGCGAAATCGTCAACTGAGTTCTAAAAACCCCCATACGCCATTTTCACTATTGAAGAAATGTTTTAGCACTTGCTTATTCTTTTATATTTCATCTTATTCGCTTTTATATAACTTTTCTAATTTTGAAGAATTTTTAGGATATTGATTATTTTATATGAAAGTTAGTGTTAAAAATTGTTTATTTCTGAAATGTACCATATAATCTTTGCCAATATTACGTGGATCTAAATATTACAAAAAAAAAAAAAACATATTAATTCTTATGTGATCCACGTTTGTAGAAATTTTTATTTTATATAGATATAGATCAAATAACAATTCCACAGATTTGAAATTTTCATTTAATTTCTACAAAGAAATTTTAACCACAAATTTGACAGTGCATGGAAAAATCAAACATTTGGGAATTGATTTCCGCATTCAATATTATCGTTAACTTTTGAATTACAGTGTAGGTCCTTAAAAATTTATAATTAAAATCTGATAAAATGATTATATAATTTAAAATCATTGTTACTGAGTTGATATCGTATGGATCTTTTCAGAACTCACCCGACGAAATAAATCATTTATTCGCTCTACCAAAATATTAAATTGTTTTGTTATTATGACAAATTTGTTTGCTGCTGATTGTTACAATTTTAATGAGAAAGTTTATAAATGAAAAATTATGAATATGTAAAATTGTGGGAAAACTTGAATTTCATTGTTTATTTTGTCCGATTGAAAATTAATTTTAAATTACCAACAAAAAGCCTACAATTTATAAAGATTAAGTTTTTGTTACAAATCTTTCTACTAAAATTTAAAAATTAATTGAATCTTTTTCGACTGATAATTCTATGTAATTATGATAAATCATCAGGAAATTTTATTATTTCTTAATTATTATATATGAACACAGATCATTTAGTTAAGTCATCTAAAAAATTATGTAGTAGAATCTTTAAGAAAAAAATAAAAATTGGGAAATAAAGCAGAAAATTAAGTTTAAAAAAAATTTAAACAATGGTCCAGTCAATTGGTTTTTTTTTCCATGTTGTACTATTAAATAATTATGTATTTTTGCAATTTAGTTGAAATATTCTCATGGGATTTTTTTTTTTTAAATATATGTTATAATTATTTATTGGTATAGAAATCTTAAATTTTAAAGTACTTATCTTGTAATGGAAATTAAATAATAGGGGTCTGTGGGAATTTCAGTCCAATACAAGATTTTGGATAATTTGTAAATAAATGAGAAAATAAATATGTGCAGAATTTTGAAACAGTTATTTTTATATAGTATTTTACTAAAGCTATTTTTTTATGTTAAATCATAAAACCATCATTTATATCTTCTAGTTTTTTATGTTATCAATAACTTACTTAATATATTTCGAAGCTAAAACTTCAATGCAATAAAATTAATAATAACATTTTTTATTTTTGGAATTGGACAAAATAAAACAGCTAAAAATATCTTGGATTTTTTTGGGAACTTATAATTGATATCATTTTCCAGAATATATTCTTCAAATCTGCAACGCTAAAGTAGGTGCAAAGAAATCCTTCTTCCGTCACTAATTATTTGTTAATATTCTATGCAGCTGCAATATGGAGATTATTGATACCTTATTTGAGGGCCTCAGAACCAGAGTGGCCTAACCAACAAAAATGTCTTCTTTATTATGGATGATAAAAATAGTATTCGCAAATTTATAGTACTGTAAAACTATGTAGAATAACTTTTTGTTCGTAGTCAAAACACTAACCATATTTACACCATTTGCAAATATCGTATTTTTCAAAATGCGTTTTTTTCGCATTTTTTTTTTTGTGGGTTCATTTATAGTTGCTTTAAAATCATAGTTTGCAATTACATAAAAAATCAGTTTTAAATCTTCCAAATTGTATTTTATAATCATCTCTTTTTATCAATTAATATCTTTTTACTATATATTTATTTAAATTTATCAGATTCTGTATCGTTATTCTATTAAATTTTGAAAACAATATTCCACTATTAAGTTTCTGGGAAAATTCCACGCATGTGATTCATAGTTTAAACAACAATCATCGTATCGTCGGTTACCATACAAAAGTTTCTTATTAGTAATTTTTATAAAAGGATATTGCGTTATTTGTAATTAATTTAAATTGTCTCATTTGTATTTAAACATTTTCTTTATGGAATTGGAAAAAGAAGAATGAAAATTTAGACTCTGTGTCTTTATTAGATAGAAAATGCATTCATGCAAGATTCCATAAATTGTAGTGATTATTATGTTAAATGGTCACACGTCCTTGATCAATGCCAAAAATAATAAAAAAAAAACATCCTGCTCTGTTCGGTACAAAATGTTTTGATAAAGATCATGAAATATGGGAATCGTTTAAAGAAAACAGTGTTTTCGGTCTTGGAAATAAAATAATAATGGAATTTTACAAGATACAAATAAAAGAAAAATATTGGTGAGAAAATTCAAAATTTAATTTCGTATAATAATAATTTGTCATTCTGTATACGACTGAAAAAGTCTTAAACTTGTAATTGTTTTTAAACTTGTAATTAAAAGGAAATTGCAAAACTATTTGGTTCTAATATTACGCAAAAATGTTATGGTATATCAGAAAATGCATTTTGTAATTTGATTTATATCAGCGCAGAGTGGCGATTAAAACTTAAGCAATAATAAAAGTTCACAAAATTTTATGCACTTTACTTAAATGCTCTAATTATGTTCATTCGTACATTATTATCAGTCAGGGTTACTAAAGTCCATTAATAATCATTTTGAAATGTTAATCTTAAAAAAACCTTTATAAATTCGATATTTAATTGATCTGTAATAGTAATTACTGATACCTAATAAATCAATCAATCTGTAAATTGCCATTAATATTCAAATTCAATTAAAGAAATGATTATAAAATCCGTTAATGCTTATTTCAAAACAAAAAACAAAAAAAAAATGATTTCGACACGAACCAAAATAGAACTAATTATAGTCAATTTGAACCAATTTTAATGGTAAAATGCATCAATTCCAAAAGCACTTAAATTTAAAATATAAAAAAGTTTTTGTTACATGAAATAAATTTGAAATTACGGTTTTATAGTTTAACATCCGGTGAAAAATGAATTAAATTTTAAGATGAAAATAGTTTTATTAAGTAATATTGATGACATACAGTAATATATAATTAATACGGTAACATTTAAAAATATATAGTACGAAATTTTTAAAATTTCTTCCCTTGATTTTTCATAGTTTTATATTCATGTTATGAATTAATTTCCAACCTGCGGATTGGGGAAAGTGAAATTTGTCAAAAAGAATATTTCCCTAAAAGAAATATGATCATAAAAACAATAATAAAAAATGGCCACATTTTTTCCAATTATCAAATACACGAGCTTTTCCCCTATTATAATTTTAGATTAGTATTATCTGATTTCAATAATTAATTCATATTTCAATCTTTTCCAGGATTTCTAGTGAACTTTAAAAGATTTAATAGCCAGCAACTGAACACCAACATTCAATATGTAAGTATATAATTTTTAATTAATTTTTCTGTTTAGATTAAGATTCACTATTTTAATTTGCAATAATTAAGAAAATTATAGTTCATTATAAAAATTAAATTTTCATTTTTTTCTTCTCATAAATATTCGAACAATTTTTAAACACTGTGCTACCATTTCTTATGCACTAGGCCCAACAAATTTAACCTATAATATTACAAAAATTGGTGGAGACAAAAAATGGACATAAAAGTCTTCAAATTTGATTGAAATATTTGATTACTACTTTAATTTAAATGGAATATTGTACAATATACAAAACTGATATTATTATGTATATTCTTTGAAAAATTGGTCCCATAACTCTTATTTATAATTAATTATTATTTGTTCCACATTTTGACATTGTTATTTTATTGCAAACCATCTTGTAATAACAATTTCCATATTATAGCAAATATCTGTTTTAGCTCGTATCGTAAAATTTTCGAATATCAATAACAAGACAGTTTATTCTTCTTCATATTAATATCAATAGCATCAAACTTCAAAATGCACTTCACTTATCATAATTTCAATTAATTTTCTTAAACTATTTTCATCCAAGAAAAACGTTTCTTTGTACATCAAAATTGCAAAAATTGCCGCTAAAGAAATATTATTTCAAGAAAATAATAGCCTTATATACATTCTGTTAAATTCTGCATTATTTGCACTATGAATTTGATATACATGAAAGAAATATTACTTAATGATATTAAAAACGCATCAGATTATAAAGAAAAATAATGATTTTTGATGTAAGTGAAATAATTAATTGGCAATGATTGATCATTAAAAGGAAATTCATTAATTCAATTCATCCGTGGAGATTGTAAATTTATTATAATAATATTTTCTTTAATAAAATATTAAATTCGTTTCATCGTTATTGAAAAGTTAATATTATTTGTATTGGTATATTCCCTTTTAAGTTCATTTTCAATAATCTGGTAATAAATTAAATTATTAATGTAGCTATTAAATACCATAGGATTTAAAAGAATAAAATTTGACTAAATATTTAACTAATTTTTGAAGATATAGGTCACAAGTTTTTCAACTGAATTTTTAGTACATTTTTTCCTCGGAATGGCGAATATCAATAGCCGACGTAACTATTCTAATTGTTACTTCATAAAACTTCATCCGAATCAGTGGTTCAGTGGTAAACATTAGGTACAAAATGGGTCGTATTTCAAATGAAAATTATATTTTTGGTTTAAGAAGGAGTAAACGGAAGCGGCCAAACCTCGTACATATACTACACAGTCCGTTGTGTAGAAAATGTTTGCCATTTTCACTTCTTTTATAATGTTTACCAGATTAGCAGGTTTTCCTTTGCTTATTTATATTAAACTGAAATTTTTTAATCTTTTATTACACAGAGAGTGACATAAAAGAAGTTCAATTGTCTCGTCATCTTCAGCACAGCCTCTACAAGTGGTTTCCGTTGCCAGTCTTAGTCACGCGGCATGTTTACGTAATAGTAAATACTCCGTGGCTATTCCTGTGTACAGTCAGAGCATCGGTTTGTTAATATTCAGAATACGTCTCGATTTTTTAGCGTTGGGGTTACTCCAGAACAGCTTTGTGTGGAGACAACTGTTTTGCGCGACCCATTCTAACCTATTTTGTTCTACTAAAATAGGTTAGCTTAAGCAGTCTTTTAATCGCGAAAATTATTTTTTAACATTCCAAGCCATATTGTTCAGTTCATTCATTTATATTTCCATATTGTGTACCTATGGATATGGATACGGTTTTATACTATCTGCAATTTAGTCCATGCTAAGTGTAGGAAAAGCAATTTTTGTTTTTGCTGATATTTGATAAAATTTCACATTTTAAAAATCTCCTTGAAATACTCTATAAATATTCAAATCTTATTTTCAAAATTGATACTTTCTACAATGACAAAGAAATCCGTTTAGCAATCAAAATAATCTTCTCTATAATAATAATAAAAAAATATAATATAAAGAAAATTTCTGCAATTTTCAAAAGACAACGGCAAAATGAACAAAGAAAATTTGTGCGCGTGCTAAGGTGGCTTCTTAAAAACACCATTTGTCAGCTATTGAAACACAACATGCCAAGTAATCTATTTTCATTTTAAAGTTTATTATTTCTTTTTTCAAATAGTACCTTCATAATCACATATAATAAAATCTTTTACTTTACAATTTACTTTCTTAAATTGCACATTTAAAAAAAAAAAAAAACTTTCAAAATAATAAATGGAACATATTCAATGCAACATGTTGCTAGTTGCTATATACATTTTACATATAAACCTTTTTTTTCTTTATTATTATTATATAAATGTTATTAAATTTTTATTATTTTTAAATATTTATTTTTATAATATTGGACATTTTTTATTATATTAAATTCAATTTTGACAATATATTTTTTTAATGAGTTGTTATTATTTGGGTTTTTTTAAAGCTCGTGCTAAATTTTTATATATTATATTTTTGTATGATGAACCGCGAACTCTGTAGTGAAGATCAAAATTGTTAAATTTATATCAACTTAAAAATGTAATTCTTTAAAAAAAGATTAAAATATAAAATATTACTTTCTTTAAGAAAACACAAAGACCAAGCAAGTTGATGAGTGCTACATTTAAATTTAATAAAAATAATGCAAATTATTTATAATATTACAGAGTGTCCCAGCAAATCTATTGAATATTTAACGTGAAGTTTAAAGAGAAAAAATATTGATTGCATTAATTTATAAAATATTTACATTAAGAATTATATAAATTTATAATTAAATGATCTTTAATATAAAATTTCTATAGGAATTTTATCAATATAAGAATAAAGTGGAGAAATATGAAAAAGTATTTTGGAAAAATTTTAATCTTTAATGGACGGGATCTATAGTACGTACAGATTCTAATAAAAAGCAAAATTTAATTGCAAATATAATCATACAAAGCAAGAAGTCCTGTAAAAAATTACCTGGCATTATTATTCATTACATTTTCCTATCTCAGATTTAAGAGGTTTGGTCACCTACTAATTTTATTTGATTCCTGAATCATTTGTTTCTGTATAGTCAAGAAAAATTTAATTGCAAGAAGATAATGGCTTTTAATAGTAAGACATTTCTGACAGCGAATGGTGTCAATTTATTGTTAACATTTTCACCTGACTAAATCACAATTACATATTACAACTTATTTAAGTCATCACAGCATCACCAACCACCACCTATTCTACAAATCAAGATCTTCATACAATGCAATAATAATAATTCTTTTATATACTTATACGTTACGTAATTGTATGACCAGTTGATTCTGACTATTTAATGACGGATTTTAAATGTCACTTCAACGCAACATTCTTAACATTCTTAAAAATTAAAAGTTGGTAAACATCTACGCTACTCTTAACATTAAATTAGCATTAAAGTAGCATTCAAAATCCTGAATGATAAATATTTTTATATGGTGCATAAAGACCAATATAAATTTTACTTTTCTTAGACAACTTGTAATCGTTTTCAATATCAGATTCCGTTTTTTTTTTTTTTTATATAATATCTTAATTCTTTTCTTTTTTACCTGTCATTTTGTGCAATTTTTAAAATTGTGAAACCTA
The DNA here is from genome assembly GCA_963920725.1 of Rhamphomyia laevipes. NCBI lineage: Eukaryota > Metazoa > Arthropoda > Insecta > Diptera > Empididae > Rhamphomyia > Rhamphomyia laevipes. The sequence goes on along the minus strand of OY987258.1, from coordinate 23,159,622 downwards.
TTTTAAAAATTTTCTACATATAAATCAAATCAAACGGAAATATTTCAATAAAAGATAAGATTAATGTTACAACGTTTATTTTATTAGCGCAAACAGCAAATATTTTTCAATTCAATTGATATAAAATAATAATAAATATTTTTATTTGGTGAAATTTATATTATTTTTTTTATAACATTTTCATCTTAATTGAAATTTATGTTTGAATCTAAAAATTGTATAAATACATTTTTAATAATCCTTTTCCTATTTATAATTTTCATATATACAATTTATGGGTTGTAATTTAGTTGTAGTAAATTAATATTAAATTAAGGAATGGTCAAATTAAAATTATGTTATTACACTTTATAAAAAAGAAAAAATCAACTTAATTTATGTGTTATGGAAACAAAGAAATATAAAGTATATAGCTATAGCTATTTCAAATATTGAAAAAGATTATTATTTATTGGATTAACTAATTGTTGATTTAATTAAATTATTTAATTGAATTTTTATTAGAGAAAGTATTGGAACAATTTAATTTAAATTAATATTTGCAAATCATTTGGTTAGTTAAGAAAAAGAAAGACTTTTAAGTTTCTATTGCACGTAGGCACATTCTTGAGAACCCGTTGTACCCTCCAGTTGAGCGTAGCATATATATTTCAATTCATACCATGTCAATCCATACCATTTTTTTAATGAATGACCCAGTCTTTAAGATTTTCTATGAAGAACCAACCAATTTTTTAAAAAATTTATGTAATACTGCAGGATAATGACATAACAAATATTGCATTAATTCCTCGTCTTCCATACACCTAAATGATATAGTAAGAACTACACGCTTCTTAAGAATTTTATGAGCAAATTATTTAACAATATGTCAGTAGAATAATAATTATGATAGTCAAAAAACTATTTCAGCAAACGTTGTAGCTATTAATATTATTAATTGCAATATTATTTACATTTGGTACAAGAGTTTTGTAGATGCATAGTTCAATCTCTATTTTTACTATAAAATATTCGGTTCATTGAAAAGTGCAATGATAAATTTTGTAGAAAATTTGTTGTTCAATAATTTTGGGATGTTTTTTTAGATAGTATTATTATACGAAAATAGATAATGGATCAAAAAATGGTAAAAATGATTATGGACCATTTGATTATTACTAATTTCGGACTGAATTGTTTGAGACTTTATTTATTTTAGTCATTTTGTTTTATGGTGTGGATATCAATTATTATTTCATTCTGTCGATTTGTAATTTAGCTCCGATTATTATGAATTCCGCTAAAGATCAGCATCCGTAATAACATTTCTAATTGATAACATATTAAATTTTCTTGTATTTTAATATAAAAAATATTTAAATATTTCTGCATATCACGAAATGGTATTTTTTAAAACCCCTAATTATGATTATAGTCAGTGTAGAATTCAGTAGTACTTTCATAATTTTATTGATATAAAAGTAACCTACAAAAATAAAAGATAAAATATTTTCTAAATATTAATATAATCGATGGTACTTTGAAATTAACAATTAATCTGTCTAGCTACAGGTATAGCTTAAAAAATTTAAATAAAGTTAATGAATAAATAATGTAAAAAAAAGTTATAGGACGAAACTGTTGCACAATTGAATGAATAATAGTAATATTGTAGCAAACATTATTGTGCAAGCATGTTACTTATAAGATAATCTACTAACTCACCTGCTCGTTATTGTAAAAATATACAAAAATTTCTTAGTCTTATAGCGAATAATCAATTTTAAAGCTACAATTCTATATATAAATTAAAATTCTATTTTTCGATTTCGATTCATTTGAATATTCATTCAAATTATTATAATTATTTTTCGACAATATTTCTTAGTTATCGAAGCTCCAGATATTTTCCTTGTATTTTAACAAACTTCCAAAACTATTTAAGAAATTATTTTCGTTCACTATTTTATAATCTAATATGTCGATCAGGAGAAGTACCACACCATACAACAAAATAATAAAACTAATTTAAAATGGAATATCACAAATTTTTCCATAATATTTTTTTTTTTTATTTATTTGCTACAATTTTCCTAGTTCACAACAAACTTTTTCTAAGGTTTGGTATAAAATAACTTGATTTTTTTTTTTTTTAGGTTCATAGTAATCTTTTAGATAGTTTCAAAATAGATAAAATAAAATTACTCTCAATATAAATTTATTATTAACTGTATATATAGACTTGAACTGGGTTGGGCCTTATTATAATAATTATAAATATTATTAAAAAAAAAAAACTTGTGTTTTTCTTCTGCTATTACAGAAGTAACAAAACTAGATGAGATTCCTTTGAAGATGAACACTATTTTCTATATATTATTTCTTCTTCAAAAAATATTTTTCACAATTTTCTATAATAGTTGAATCACGAAGGTGGAAGTTGGAAAGTAATCGAAAAGATAAAAAATTATGAAGAAGCTAAAGTTTTTTTTAAAAAAAAAAATAAAATAAAAATTTTATCAATTCATTTAATTAAAAACTTTTAACCAGTTTTGCTACATATGAGTGTTGTTAGACAAATCGTGATTCCACCATCCCAACAGATTGAACTTTAGTTTTTAATATAAATTTTTATTGACGATTATATTTTAGTTTCCAATTACAATTCCATAAGTGTAAAAATTGTCCTAAAAATATATAATATTAATGAAATATAATATAAATTTTTCTTATCCGCCATTTATTATTTGTTTTTCTATTATTTCTATCCTACAAAATATTAAATAGACCACAAACAAAATTAATATGGAAAGATAATTACACATTTTGAGGATGAGTTGTCATCGAACTAACTTAAAAAAATACCATTTGCGAAATCTAATCACATTGACTTATAACATTTCTTAAATCGGGTTCGCTGCTTAACATTTTTGATTTAATTCTATTGTAAACTTATTATGGGACATCATCTCATCTGTGAATTCCACAGTAAATATTTTTATTTCTTCAAATATATATCATATAAAAATCAATCAAAATAATTAATAGTTTTTAATTCCTAAACGCAATGAATTTCATTATAATTTTTATGATTATTATCTATATAAAAATAATTTAAATATTTTATTTTATATTATTAACTTTAAGATGAATCTTTTGAATTTATGATGAATCTTTTGAATTTTGTACTCCAGATTTCTATATATACTTCTATTATGATTTTTTTGGAATTAAGTAAATATATACTTTGTAATATGTAAATAAATTATAAATTTATTTCAATTGCGTCAATATTGTTATTTGAATTTGAAATATTTCATGCTATGTAATATTAAAAAAAGATATTTTTATTTATGCGAATTTTATTATGATATTTAAACATTGAATTACATACGTATTTTTTTATATTGCATTTTGTATTATATCATTAAGTTGATTGTTAGGATTATTTAAATTATAACATTGATATGATATTAAAATTTTGAATTACGTTACATTACATTTATTTATAATTTATTATAAAAATAAATTTGTATTAATAACACGTGCCAATTACTATTAAATTTTAATAATTTTTATTGATATTTTATTGTGGAAAACATTATATATTTTAGTTATGGTATATACTTAATCAATAACAGTTTACATAAAGTCTTAATAGATCAAGTACAAAATATTGTTTTTATAGAGCCAATTAATTCTTAAATGATAACTTAATTATATTATTTTTATAATTAATTACCATTTTATTCATATTTGTAATGATACAAATTATATTGAAGCGACAAGATGAAAAAAATAACAAAAACTTGTATTATTTATTAAATCGAGTTCGTCGCTTGGCATTTTTGTTTTCGCTTAGCATTTTATAAAATATTTATTAATATGTAAATATGAAAATCAAATATTAGTTATTGTATATAATTTTTAAATAAATCTTAAATATAATATTTGATATTCGGTATACTCCAGCGTTTTAATTTTTCAGTTAATTAATTGCAATAATTCGACTTTGTTAAAAGTTGCATAAAATAAATAATCAATAAATTTTTGATAATTCGAAAATATAATTCAATATTATATTTAATATAATAAATTCTTATTCAATATAATAAATTCTTTTCAAAATAATGTACAGCAATTTAATTCATTTTGTTGTCATTCAGTTGGAGAAAATAAGTTCAACCAAAATTAAATTGCAATCTGCAGAATAAAAGTTCTACTAACAAATTTACATACTCAACTTTTTTTTTGTGTAAACATAAATATTTTTTTAATAAATTATTTTCTTGTAAATAACAAAATAAAATAATATTATTTTTGTGAAAAATAAAAAATAAATATCTTCAAGTAATACGAATTTCTTTCATTTAGATTATTTTTTTGAAAGTTCAATAAGTAAACAACACTTTGAAAATGATGCAGAACAATCGATGGTGCGAATAGTTTTCAAAAAAAAAAAACTAAATAAATTTATGACATAAATTAAATATCTGAATACACTGTATACAATTTTTTTTGTTACTTTTAAACTGAATGGATAATATAAAAAAAATATTTAACTGTGTATCGGTATGTAAACTATATTTTATACAAGACAAAACTGTAGATATTCAATTTTATAAATAACTATTCCAAATTGATATTTATCATGCTGATGCATATATAATGTTCTTATCTACTCAGCATGTAACTTTGCTATTATGATTACATTACTACAAAACTTACTGAATAGAAAATAAAATAAAAATGCCTTATACATTATTCAATCTTAAATACGGAGCTCAACATATACAAATTATAGTTAAGGTTATCATGGAATAAGAGCAGTCATAAGATCATTGCATACAAAAAAAAAAAAAAACTTATATGATTGTACATAGGTCGCTAGCTACTTAGAAACTTTTTTTTTAAAGAGTCGTCAGCACAATCAACACTAACAACAACAAATGATCCAAACAAATAACCCCAAAACAATCACTAATAATATACAAAAACTGATGGTTACCGTGTGCCAAAAAGTCATCCAACTAATGAAAATGGTAACACATAACAAAAAAAAAATAACGAAGTTAACCATTCTGCAGGGCACACTTTATATACCTTGTTAATGTTATTTTTACTTTAGGCTATCTTCAACCTCCATTGTATAAATATTTATGCGGAAGACTATTGTCGTCGTCGTCGTCGTCCGTTAATGATAGTGATGATTTTAGAAATGCTAATGATGTTAGAGAGTAGGAGGATTACTGCTATAAATGTTGTTATTATTATTGTGGTCGACCGCCGACGGTAAATGCTTTTCTTTACTTACTCTTATTTGTGCTTATGCACTTTCAAATCATCACATATATACATAGTTAACTTCAGATAATAAACATTCCTTTTATGGATGAGCGCATTCAAAATTAATGCATATTTCTTTACGAAGGTGTACTTTTGGAAATGAAAGAAAATTACCGAAGTTTTATAGTTTATTTTGTAAATATTAAAAGGAAATGTGTTGTGATGGTTGTTTTTAGGGATCCAATTAGAAAGTGGTCACGACGACTATCAGAAAGTAGTATAGCTTTATAAATTTGTTGGTATTATAGAAAATCGATTTTTTTAGGATATTTTATTGTTCTTAATCTGGAATGTTTACATATAACCTTAAATTTAATAAGTATTTTAAACAAAATTTGGTAGTTTATAATAATATTTAGATTTTTAAACTGATATTTGTAATATCATTCGAATACTGGGGTAGGTATAGAAAAATTAATACCATAAACACTCTTGAAGTAAGTAACAAATAACAAAAAAGTGAAAAAAGGTACACTTCCAATGTTATATAACCTATTTTATCTCCCCATGTTCTATTAAATGTGAGGATTCAAGATAGAACATCATTTTTTTCAATATAACATAAATATAACAATCAATTTTACATTTGTATCATCGAAAATCATCAACAAAATTCAAACCAATTATGCCATTTATCATTTTAAAACTGAGCTATTTTGCTGAGTTTTATTTAAAAAAAATATTGTTAAACTTTTTTAAAAGATTAAATTTATTTGAATTGGTTTGAAGGCATAAGAGCTCATTAGCTTTTGAATGAAGTTGAAATCGAATTCAAATAAATATATTAGATCATATATTATATACTTGTCGATTTTTTACAATAAACGTAAACTTTAATCAATCATCATGCTTTACATATATAAAAAATTATACATAACTTACTAAATTATATACTTCTTTTCAGTAGCTCCCGATTTACAATTTTTAATCCGATTATAATAATAGTTCATCACCAACAACATTTTTCCAATGTTTAAAATATTGTGATATTGTATACTATTCATAAAATTGTAAGGCACTGAATATGACTTTTATTACAAGATGGGTTCGCAGTTCGCATATTATAATATTAACTATGGCGGTAGTTTTAAATAAATCTTAAATAAATTTTTTAAATTTTCTTATTTTTTTTTTTTTTTTGTGAAATTACGATAATTTTAATGGTTTCTGTGGCAATTACTCAAATTGCATCTTAAAAAATTCAATATTTTTAAGTAATGAATTTATAGTTACGACGACGTGTGTCATAGAAGTCAGAAGCATAATAAAATGTTTGCCATAGAAATTTTTTAGTGTGAATGATCATTTTTGATTGATTGCTGCTATTATACTGGTTTAAATTTTTATAGTTGAATAATATTTTTTTTCATTTCGTTAATAGTATATATTAGTACTGACAGATACTTGACATAATGTACAATTAGCAGTTAAATTTTTATTTGCAATAATCCAATACACAATTTAATTTTACACTGAATTTAAAGGTGAAGAATTTCTTCGGACAATAGAATTATACTTAAATATATTTTTTTTTTTTTGCTATTTTCCATAAAAAATTATGAAATATTTGTATTTCTTAAAGATACAATTTTCATATAATAAGAGAATTTTAATGGAAAATCTAATATTACCAATAAATAATTCCATATTATGACGACGATTACAAAATGTTTTTTTTTTTTTTTCTTATTAACTTATAAAATTTATCTCTGAATAACCTATTAAGTCTAAAATTATCTACTCTAACCGGTTCAGAAGCTCAAATAAATATATAACTATAGCTACATATATAAAAATAGAAAAAAATTAAGTAAACTTGTTACACAACTTGTTATCTTTTGATCTACATTTTGCTGATTAAATTCCACTATAAAAATTAATTATTTTTTTAACCAATATGTTTAGTACCATCCAAAAATAAAATCCCAATTAATGATCTATTTCAAAGCTAAATCAGAGAAGAGTCAAATAGCCAAGTTTCATCATTTTATTTAATACTATTATGGTAAATTTATAATCTTAAATTGGTCTGCGATAATGATTACCTTAATTTGCACCAATTGAAATGTCTTGTCATCCAATTTTACAAGAAAAAAATAATTTCAGATTTTACGATGTTACATGATATTGTCAAAACCAAAAATAGCAACTCCAAATTACAAAATATTTAGAGTAGCTGAAAAAGAATATTAAAAGTAATACACTATTATACAATATTAATTAAAATATTTTAAAAATATCTTGCAATAATCTATTAGCAAAAAAATTTACAAATATTTTAATTCCAAAATTAATAAACTTATAAGGTCAATTATTTTGCGGAAATTTTCGTAGACAATTTTACAATAAAGTAATTTTAAAGTATAACAGTATTTTTAAATTTGTGAACTACATTATTTCAAAATACATTTTGATTATAAATTTTCGTTAGTTGACCTGTACATAATTTTGCGCCCCAGCTACTCTAGAATAAGATATTTGACCAAGACTTCACTCTCTTTTATAGAAATTTTGATATGCATTTATAGTACCTACTATCAGGTCAGGTTTCAAGTACTAATTTCCAGAAGTTTATATAAAAATTAACTTTATAATTTGACGAGGTTCCATTTTTACACTTTTCTATTTTAATGCAGGATGTTCATCAAGAAGATTTACTATTTTATTTGGTCACCATTTTGGTAAATATGAAATATTTTATGAACACAGAATTAGGCTTGGTTAACTTGTGGTTCCAACACGACAGTGCACTTTTACTCACAGTCAATTTGGTGATTGACTTCCACGTTCACTGGATTTAACAGTTCTTATTTTTCTTGAGATTTCTAAGAGTAAAGTTTATGCCAACACGCTAGAAATACTAGAGTAATATAAACAAAACATTCATGATGAAATTAAAGAAATACAGATTGAAATGAAAAGTTAAAAAAAGTGACGAAAATTTGTGAAAAGTTACCGAATTTGTGATGCTAACAGAGGCGAATATTTAGCTGACATTATCTTCCATACTTAATTCCCAACATCCAATAAATAGAGTTATACAAAATTAAAGTAGTCACGTAAAATGGGTTGCGCTGAACAGTTGTCTTCACACCAAACTGTTTTGGAGTAACCCCAATGCTAAACAATCAAGAAGTATTCTGAACATGACCAAACCCACGCTCAGACTGTACACAGGAACGGTCACGGGGCATTTATTATTACGTAAACATGCCGGGCGACTCAGAATGACAACTGAAACAGCTTGTAGAGGCTGTTTTGAGGATGACGAGACAGTTGAGCATCTTTTATGTCACTGTCCTTATCTGTGTAATAAAAGGTTAAAATTTTTCGGTTCCTATTTTATAGGGGATTTAATAGAATTAAGCAGTGTAAAAGCTGCGAAGTTGACAAACTTTATAAAGGAAGTGGGATGACACGTTTCGTGGTGAAAATGGTCAACATTTCGTAAGGGGGTACAACGGGCCGTACGGTATAGGTACGTGGTTTGATCGCTTCCATTCCGCCCTTCTCTAACCAACCAACCAACCAAATTAAAGTAGTAAATTTTTGCCGGCGAACACCCTGTAATATAGTATTAATTATAATTCAAATAAAAAAATCCTTTTGTAACAAAGTGTTTTCCATGTAGACATTATATGATAATGGATTAGATAAGTGAAAACTTTTGAATTTATTCATTTAAATTCGTATTGTCAAAGATTGAACCATTAAATTAATTTGATATTTTTAAATTGATAACATAAAAATAAAAAAAAATAAAAAATTAAAATAATTTTCTTTATTAACTACTTAATTACAATATTTTTAATTATATATTTAATTATAAGTCAAAAAGTTATACTCTATAGCAGACGTTAAAGCAAAATTATAGTTAACAAGCGTTTAAATAATTATATTTTCATAACGATATTAAAATCCAATTAAAAATTATTTAATTTTGTCCTAATTTAAAATATTTATCTTACAGGATTGGTTGCCAAAAATTGCTTAATCATAACTTTTACACTTCCCTATCGCAACAGTATTTTGGACTGAGTGAATTCTTCTTGATGTATTTGCTTTTAAGTACATCTCTGTGTTAGGCTATTAGAATTTACATATAAAATTATTATTATAGAATCAATAATTGGCCGAGAGGCGTAAATTTTTATAATTATTTTTTCTAGGTGTGCCGCAAAATTTACTTTTATACTTTCAATTTTACTACTCTAACCATATAGTCCTCTATACTTCACCTCACAGAAAGACGATCAATTTAATATTGCAATAGAATTTAAACTATTTAATTAAGATAATCTATTTTAGTATAACATTTATTTTAACAGATATTTCACTTTGAAAACATGTTTTAGTATGTCAAACTGAAATACTTTCGTCGATGTATCCAATTAAATGCATAATCGTCATTAGCTTCAATTATTTCCCTATTGTGGCAATTGGCAAAAAAAAAAAATATATTAGTTCATCATTATAGAGATCATTTTGTTGTTGTGGTATTGCGTATCAGTTTAAAAATGTACGCTATTTATAATGTCTATGAATTTCAAACTATAAATAATTAATTTATTTATTTTCTGTAATATAAAAATAATAAGTAATAATTTTATATTTAATTGGAATTCGCTTAGAAAATAAAATTTTACACTTTTGACATGTTGTGTACTTTTGAATAAATATTAAATTATTTATATGATTAGCGCAATTAAATTGAAATTTTATAATTTAGTTCAAAGTATATTGTTTTTCATTGTGAATCATCATTTTAAAAGTAATTGTAATTCATATTTAATTGAGTTTTTGAATGAAGATTAGAAATTTTTCTTTTTATGAGATTTATTTATTAAATATGGTTAAGACGATGTCCTCCGCTAATAGTTTTGTTTTTAAATAAATTATTATTGCAATTTTAAATAGTATAATAGTAGAATTCAAGTAGTTAGAATTCAGATTGCTGTTCTAGAGGTTAAAATCAACAAATTGCAATTGTTTACTGTGCTAATTGACCAAAATTAGTTCGAAATTAGTTGCCCGAATACAGAATTAACCCAAACCCCAAGTTCAATACACAAATAATCATATTTAAAATTACCTTAATTAAACTTACCAGAATCACAATATTCCAAAAATAAATAACCAACCTCACTACTCTCATCGAAACCCAAATTGAACAAAGAAAATTCATTGAAAGCATTTAAGTTCTACGATATTAGTCCGGGTTTTATCAAAATATTTATGTAACCAAATTAATAGTTAATTATAAATAGATAAGATTATCATCAATTCTTAACACATAAAATGCTGCCGGGTCGAAATTATATCGAAACAAAAATTTCGTTACACTTAAAAAACATAAGCTATCCCAATTAATAATGTAAGTAAATCACACTATAACTTACTTATAATAAAATCTTGATTGGAGACCTACAATAAAATCTTCCTTGCAGTTCAAGCATAGTGTGATTAAATTATCATTGGATATTCCATCTTATTTTTATATAATTTTAATAATTTGCTTATGTTGCGATAATATGAACTAGTGATCTAGCTAATACGATTTATCACAAATTGCAAAATTAAAATACATCTAATGAAACTGTTCTATGACTTAAAGTTGAATAATATATTATATTATATTTTCTCAATACCATTCCAATTATTATTTTATTGTACAATATTATTTTTCTGGGTCATTCATAAATTTTAGTACAATAATTTTTAACCATCGTCCTGTAATATTAAAATGATTCAAAAAACCGATAGTAATTAATTACTTTAAATCCATGCTGTTCAAAACAACAAGTTAAATCATAATAGTATATAATAAATTACTAAAATTCCTAAGAATTTCATAGTTTTTCTATTCGGACGATGGTATTTTTACTAATTTATAATATTTTTTTTTTTACCAAAGACCATTGATCTATAATCTTCTATATCATACAATTCATTCATTAAATCTTGCAAATATTCGAAAATTATAAATAATAATGCTTCATTATTCTATCTTAAAGCTTCTAGTTCAATGTTGACGAGATCTATGTTTTTCTAATATTTAAAAAAAAAAAAAAAAAAAATTATACTAAATTGAACAACATATTTTTGCCCAGCAGCAGTAATATTGCGCTTCTGGATTTACCAATATTGTACCACTAAATCTTTTCTTAGTTGAAAGAGATAATTATATAGTTCATCGATACCAAAATAACAAAATGAATTGAAATTAATTGGATTTTGTATAGTTTTTCATCAATGATTTTTCGTTACGATTTTGTAATATAATAATTTCTTTGTTATGGTGTGTTGTTACAAAATCACCTTTAGCTACTTACCTTTAGCTATAAATTATATCCTGCCCCATTGAAATATATAATTTTTTTGTTGTTTCTTGGATATTTGCAAAGTAATTTCGAATTTATCAAGAAAATATTTTTGTAATCAATAATGTACAGTCGAATAATAATTTTTCAAATATTCTCTTTTGTACTTTACTTTAAAGGTTAAATTAGATGCAATTTTTTTGAAATTAGTTCATATACTATATAAAAATCGATTATAATCAACTAGAGTAATGGTCTATAATTTTGTTATAGCTGGGCAGGTAATTTTTACACAATCTCACACAAAATTAATTCGAAATTTTTATTGTTTTCTATAAACAAAAAATGATGCTAAATAGGGGAGTAGATAATTCGTAGTTAGGTTTAACAGTGATTTATGTCCAATATAGATTTGTAATTTATAGTGGCTACCGATGTTTTGTAAACTTGCAAGAATTAGATCACAATTTCAACCTGTTTACATCCTCTACATCTACAACATAAAGCAAATATAATTCGGAACTAAATTGCTCATATATCAGTTTCCCATGAACTTCACTGATGCTATTAACTCAACATTTTAGAAGCTCCAATATATGACAAAAAGAAGCTGTGTGTGAAATGTCATTCAATCCGGGTTACAATTATTGGATGGTGAAAAGTCATTTAAATCGTGTAACAATTACTTCATATATTCTAAAAGAGCATAAAACGCTCCCTAATTTTAAATTGTACAAATCATTTCCATTACAACACTCCTAGTTATTCTAAATACTCGTAATATAATTGTATTTTGATAAATATTATACAAATGACCTTGCAACACTTTTGAATTTTTGATAAATTTAGATTCGCAATTCATTTTAAAACTAATTTAACTTTATTTGAATTTATTTTATTATTATACATAAATATTTTTTACAATTTAATTAATATAAATAATAATTTTTATTTAATTTTTATTTTTTTCAGAAAAATAGAATTTGGAAACTCATCTTTTTTTTATATCGCACTCTTCAAAATTGAAACCATCGAGAAAAAAACTATTTTTAATATTTTTATTTAAATGTTTTTAAATAATAATGCGAGAAAAGGATCATTCGCCAAGAAAAATGCTTCCTAGTCCAAAACAAGGGTCTGTTTACCCAATGTTAGGTCATAATTCAACAATATCATCGTATGGTACACAATTACCATTTGATTTATCATTTGGAACAACTGGTTCAGCATTACGTTCAGGATTAACATCAACAATAGCAAATTTACCTAATCAACATAATCATCAATATCATCATAATCATAATTTACATTCAAATCATCATCAGCATGGATCAATTGATCAACCACTTGATCTCCGAGTTGATCATAAGAAGCTTATTACAAATATAAAAGATGAAAAATTTGAAGATGAAAATTGTAATGTTTTAATGATTGATGCAAATAATCGATCAAAATCATGCAGTCCTTTTAGTAAAAATTATTATAATAATAATACTAATAATAATAATAATAATATTAATTATAAGGATAATAATAATAGCATTAATCATATCAATAATAATTTAATTCCTTATAATGATGCTGAAAAATATCGCAACAATAATATTAATAATAAATCGAATCACTATAAAGATGAACTACGTATACAAACAAGTTTACATCGTGCTGCACAAGCTGCTGCTGCAGCAGCTGCTACAGCTGGTATATTTCCAACATCAAATTTTAATCCACAAATGTTAGTAGCTATGGAAGCAATGGCTAAAGCAGCTCGTTTACCATTACAATATCGAAATCCATTTGTATCACCTCGAATACAATTACAACAATCACAACCACCACAACAACAACAACAGCAGCAGCAGCAGTCACATTTGCCACCACAACAAAATGGAAATGTTCCTTTTGAATTATTACCACCAAATAAACGAGAACTCTTAAAATCCTTGCCAGCACAATTTACAAATTCATCTACTAATTTAGGCAAACATCATTTGTCGTCAAGTCATCTACATCATCATTCAAATAATCATAATCATCAGCAGAAAATCCATAATAACAACAACAATAATAATAATAATAATGAGGCTATAAAAAATGCTAATACACCAATTAGTAATAATAATTCAAATTCAACAAATAATAATAATAAAAATAAAGATCGTTATGCGTGTAAATTTTGTGGAAAAGTTTTTCCACGTTCAGCAAATCTAACACGACATTTACGGACTCATACCGGTGAACAACCATACAAATGTAAATATTGTGAACGTTCCTTTAGTATATCAAGTAACTTACAACGCCACGTCCGAAATATTCATAACAAAGAGCGACCATTTAAATGTGCACTTTGTGAAAGATGTTTCGGACAACAAACAAATTTAGATCGTCATTTGAAGAAACATGAAGCTGATGCAGCATCACTGGGATTAGGATTAGATGAAAGACTAAGAGGTCTGAGAAGGAATAGTCGTTTAAATAATAATAATAATAATAATGGAAATAGTAATACTGGTAATGGTACAACTGGTAATCATGGTAATAATAATAATCATTATGGAAATGGTAATTTAAATAGTATACCATCATCAGAATCATATTTCGAAGAAATACGTTCATTTATGGGTAAAGTAACTCAATTGCCAATACCATTACGAAGTCAATTGAAAAATAATGATCCTGAACCGCAACAAATTAAATCACCTCATGAAATGAGTAGTAATTCATCAATAGAAGCATCAGATGATGAACCATCATCACCGAAAAGTTTACAAATTTGTAGTCCAGATGGTGGTGGCGGTGATGCTGATATTGGTGGTGGAAATGAAGAAGATCAAGAATTAATGATGGCAGATGATGACTGTGAAAATATATCAGTACCAGATAGAAATAATCGTAATTCATCAGAGAATAGTAACAGAAGTATACACAGTAGTCGTAGCAGTAGTAGTGATGAACATATTCAAGCTACTTGACCAAAATATATAATATTATACCATCATTCCTGTTACTACTGAAAAAAGTTCAAGTTTGTATTATTAATTTTAATTTCTTTTTTGTTTCATATTTTTTGTGTAATGAATTTTGTAAATTTATAATAATTATATATTTTTTGTACAGAAAAGTTTACTAAATGTATTGAAGAATTTTTAACCTTATACCTAATATGTTTATAGATTTTGTTGTTTATTGAATTTATTGATAAAAGGTTTTTTTTTATTAATTAATAAGCAAAATTGTAAATTTTTAAAATAATATTACTATAATTATTAATTAATAAGATAAAATTTTCTGTAATTTATTAATTTTAAGTAGATAATTTTTCAATGGCAATTTATTTACTGTCAAAGCTATAACTTTTTTTTTTAAATAAACTACTTTTAAATTAATATGATAGTCGTAAAAAAAAATAATTCCTTATTCGTGTCAGAATTGATAAATTGTCAAATATTTGATTTTTCACAAGTTTCCTAATAAATTATCATGAAAATAATTTTAATTCCCAAATTATCATAAAAATGGCCTACTTTTAAATTTTTTATTTATATAATTTTTCATAACAAGCAAGCACGGGTGCCAAATATGACTTGTAAAAGATTTTCTGCTGAATGCTAATAAATTATTGTACAGAACTATAGGTTGCGTTGAAGTGTTCAGCTGTTGTGTAGTTGTCGTGTTCATATGGTTATTAAATTAGAATTGCAACGAAAACAGCGCAATCTGTCGTATTAAAATTCAGAATACTAATGCAGCTTATGCAGTTATCGCAGTCGGAAAAAAATACTGCAAAATTTGATTGACAATTTCCTTTTTTGTTTATATTCGGTTATATTTAATCTAAATTGACTGTTAATGATGCTGAAGAGTTAGAGTAGAAGTAATTAAAGAATTTTTAAAGTTAAATAATTTAAAATATACTTTATAAGATTTGTTTGGTTCAGATGGGTCGTAGGAACGTCTTCCATTATTATATAGACAATTTGCAGCTTGCGCAGCGGTAAATATCTTAACAGCATCATATTTGAAGTTTTCTTTTTACCCTAGCATTCTGTACAACATAATGAACTGGCACTATGGAAAAATAAAAATAAAAAATTATATTTCTTATGTCGCCGGCGTGGCTTTAAATAAAGGGTTGCATATTAAATTTTAGGGAACAACTGACGAAACTTTACTTTAAAACTTAGACTTTAAAATAATTTTTCTATTTTTTTTTTTATATATATTTAATACCAAAATATTTAGTTGCATTTTAACTGACAATTGAAATTTAATTTAAAAAAATTTAAAAATTTAATAAAATGTAAAATATAATTATGAATTGCTTAGCAATATTGAAAAGATCGTGAAACAAAAGTTAACATTTAATGATCTGTAAAATCTATCAAAATTTTTAAATGTTTTTGTTGTATACTAGCAAAACATTTTTTATGAAGCTATTTTATTTAATGTTAACTTTGAACTTTTTCGATTTTTAATATATATTCTCATAAGCTAGTTACCATTAATAGTATAACTTAAAATAAAAATTTAAATTTCATAAATCCTTTTCATGAATGCCTTGAAATTTACTTACTTATATCCTTCTATAAAATATTATAAAAAAAAAATGTATTTTTTAAACCTAAAGGTGCTATTTATGTAAAAAAAAAAACATTTCTTTTTTTCATGTTAGATTTTTTTGTATATAAAAATAGAAAAAATTTGTTTTAGATACATTGAATTTTTTTTAATTGATAAATGAAAATTAAAAATTATTTTGTTGAAGTTTTGTTATTGGAATTTTATTATAGTATATATATAAAAATATAAAAATTAATATATGAAATAATTAATATATATTTAAAAGTATTTTTTTTTTTATAAAAATAAATTTTATTAAAATTTTAATAATTTTGTCTATTTGGTTTTTTTATTTTAATAGAAAATTATTTAATATTCGTATTCCACCAAGATTACTTTTGAAAAAGATATCTCTTATAGCTACTGAATATAAATATGTACATAATTACCATGCTGAATTGCTGAACAACTCTGTGGCAACATGTTAGAGAAGGTTATGTCGAAAATTGAAAATGTTCAGGAAGTAATAAACAAAATTCATATTTACTTTTGAATGTACATAAGCAAAGTTATGAAGAACCTAAAAAACATAGTTATAATTAGTATAAAAGTAATTAAGGTTCTTCAAAACTAAATTATAAGTGATAAAGAATTGAACAAAAAATAATAATATTAATATTTCGGCGAATTAAAATAGAGTAAAGTTGCTTATATAGATGTAAGTCAGAAAAATTTAAATTCAATATTTGGTAACATGAAGAACATCTTATGGTGAGTTAAGTTTTTTTTTTGAAAAATATTATTATTCATATTCTTTACACTATTAAATTAGTTATACATATTTTTCGCTTAGGTCGATTTAAGCTACATTTTGCTATATAATTATTCAAATTATAAGCCTACTAATAATTTTATTTCTCATTTTTTATAATTCTAATACAAATTTCGAAATAAAATATTTACATTGTATATATTTCGTGAAATGTTTCAAAGGACCGAAAACCCTACTCTTTAAGCATGGCCTTACTAATAGGATTGAAAATATTGTATCGTTTTTAACCTTAAATGTTTATAATACATTACGCTCTTTCCATTTTGGTCGTGGCATATTTGAATAAAAACTACCATCATCTCTATTAGATAATAATAAGTAAGTATCTGCTGAAAAAGTACCTATTTTAACAACACAGAACCTACTTTGAAGAATACACTAATAACTGATTATGCTTAATTTTGATGTACAAACTATTAATTTTACAAGTTGCTGACTAACGAAATTATATTATCTTTAGTTGAACGTATTTCATTTAAAAGTATTAATGGATCCGGTACGTACACATCTACAATGTAAGAAAAGAGAGACATAATGATGAATACCGAAAATTATACAGACAAATTTATAAATATTTAAAAAAAAAACATTTGTTAACTGATTTGTATGCAGATTTATAAATGTGACTTCATTTTTTGTTGCTGACTATACTTTAACTGGTCGAATTCGTAAAAGTTACTGGCACCGTACTATATGATAATGCATCACACTAGATGATACTAGTTCATAATAGCAAATTCATTTTAAAAAAAAATATTGTGTTATTTAATTTTGCGCTTAGTTATCCTTATCCAGTCACCCTAGGCCACCAGTAATAATCTAATATATATTTAAAAGATAATATCTTATCTTTTTCTTAAATACCGGAAACTTATAACTATTCGTTTTTTAGTGCAACATATAAATTATTGTAGAGCTATGCCGAATATAATGATTTTCTGCATAATGTTGGATATTTATTTAGTCGACCACTGTAGTCTACTAGATTTAATCGCCTACGTAACTAAACTAGTAGCTTGAAAATTAATATTACACATTAAGAGATATAACTCCTCTTTTACGAAGCTTCAAATATTTGCATATAAACCATAAGATCAAAATAATAATTAAGTTATACTCAGTATCACAAATTGATAAATTCATTTAAGTAGTTTTTATTGTAAACTTTACTTACCGTATTGATATGAACTTCCCAATTCAGTTTATTGTCAACAACCAACTTTATACTTTTTCTAATATAATATTTTATAATATCTAAAAAGCTGAATATGAACTAGATTTAAAAGCCATGGCTTACGGTTGAGTAGACAACTTTTTCATTTAGTGAATTAGATATAAAATTTAACATATTCCGCAAATAAATCTTTTAGATACTGGTAAGTTATTAACAAACATAGAAAACAAAAATAACTTCATCCCATAAAATACTTTCTTAATTATACATAGGCCAATTTAGAATAATTATTTTGATATCAGGTACGATGTGAATTAATTTCAAGATGGATGAGTATATCACAATGCAGTAATTCCCTATTATAATTAAAGATTAGCCACCAATAAACTAATATATAATTAAGATTAGTTATCAATAAAATATTTAGATTGCGTGTTGAATTTTTCCCGAAAACAATTATGCTTTTCGTCAAGTTAAAAATTTATGATTTTATCTTTTGAAAAAATCAAATTTACCTAAAAATTAAAATAATTTAAAATAATTAAAAATATATTTATTTCAATCAGAAAATTATCAATATTTTATTTACACACAATTCCAATATTTAATTAACCAAACGTCTGACATTTACAATATGAATTTGGACCGAAATCCTGTGACATTGGTAATCTTTTGACACAGATGCTCTTTCAAATATTCTTTAACCGTCGGTAAATGCTTTCGTATCATAGTTCATAGTGCACGTATTGCTCTGATTTCTGAAATAAATAAAAGTACAAATATAATTTTACAATTGAAAATGATTTTCTTTTATATAAGAAGAAAGTGTGTAAAATTAAAGAGTTACAAAACTGTTGAACATGACATGATTTTAATGTTTACATGCTGGGAGGTTTTTTCTTAACTTTGTTGACAGATAACATTAATTTTTGTAATTTTTATCTTAACAGAGAGATGAATTTTTATTGTTAAAAAAGTATTTAAAATTTATATAAAGTTTTTTTTTTAAATTTGTATTTTTTTAAATGTCGTGTTTGTTAAATTTTACAAAGAAGAAATATTTTAATATCTACGACGCTATAAGATTAACAAGTGAGAGAGCCAATAATATACGAAAAACATATTAATCAAATTATTACAAACAACTATTAAAAAAAGATATCGGATTACATTTTTTTTCGAAGTAATTAACAATTACGAATCTACAATTTGTTCTCACTATGAGGTAAGGAATCACCCATTAAAGTATTGGCAATTGAATATGAAACACCCTTTATAGTAAATTTTGAAACCTGCTGGTATCATGGGCTGGTATTCTAATATTGATCAGAATAATTTGACCAGTTCATTTGGCAATATTAAAATATGATAACGATAAGACTCAACGATATGGTTTTCGCTATCGTTGGTAGGTAAACAGATGAAATAGAATAATTTTTATAAGTTTTTAAATAAATTGTATTATTATAATATAACAAAATGAATTTTAACTGTCAACATGTGTTAATATCTTACTTTAATATCTATTTCCAATAATAATAATATGGTAGCTGGCAGATGATTCTATTTGGGCTAGTGGAAGCGAAGTCTTCTATATTCTTCAGCTTTATAATTATTAGGTGGTATTATAATTGACGAATTATCTGATATATTTATAAATGGAAACGTTGAGATTGAACGTATGTCAAATGTTGCCCTCTACACCCCAGTTACACAAAAAGATTCTTCTTTATATTATATTTGTGGTGAGTCCATATCTAAAATATAAATTTAAAATCCTTTATTAGAAACAAAAAAACAAATTTTCTTTAAATAATTTAATGAAAATCATAAATATTTAATGGTACAAAGAGTCGGAGTCCTAGATTACCAATATATTATCAAATCCTTTTCAAAATGGAAATAAAGATTTACAATAAATGGATTTGTATTTAAGGATTCCGAATTTTGTATGATGTGAATTTCTAAATGATCCATGATGTGGACTTCTAGATTCATATCATACAGTATTCAGTATTCATATAAAAAGATTATCATTTATTCTCTAATTTCAGATGATTATAATGAAAATACTTATTTCCTTTACGATTAGAATTTTGGTAGGGTAGAAGTGTCGCTGAATTGTAACCAAATTCTAAATTGATAACATTTCTGTAACTTTTTCTGTAAACTATACATATATAAGTCAAAAGATCGAATACTTAAAAAATATTATTAATATTTAACCTTTAATAAAATAACGATAATATTTTTATTTAAAACTATAATTTATTATTAATTGTTTAATTAGATTCCGAATAAATTGATTTAATTATACCTCCATTAAATCGATTAATTGTTAATTTTTACTCCCTAATATTAATTAAATTTGATGATATTGAATTTATTTGAATATTAACACTGCCCTATATAATTTTTATACTAGTTAACCCTGTATAAAATGTATTAAAAAAAATAATTAGTATAAAAAATATAAGGAAAAGTTAAAATGATCAATAATCAATTTAGAAAAAGTGTTGCAAGGTCATTTGTATAGTTCATATTTCAAATCACTTAATTACATAGTTAATATTGAAATAAAGTAAAAAAGAAAAAAAAAACTAAAAAATTGGTGTAGCAAGTTCTTTTACAGACCAACAAAATTACAGACCACAATAATCCAATTAATTATGTTCGATATTTTCATGAACCAATTTTATAAAATTGCATCCTATTTCAATGTTGAAAATTACAAGAGGCCGAACTTTACTGATCGCCAATTTCAAATATTTCAGGTTGAATATCGACACGATTTTTTTTTTTAGGTTGATTTTGCAATAACACCCAATTTTAGAGGATATTACAGAATCATAATTGAAAAGCTTCCTATTAACTTTGAATAAAATCTCGAAATATATAATTATTGATTTTTAAATTTAATGAAAAAGAAATATGAAATATTGAATCAATGAATGAATTGCCAAGAAGTAGCATTGCTCGTGATCGAATTTAAAACTACTTGCTACGAAACAATGAAATTGTACTGTGCAATATTGCATTTTTCATTTATATAGATTATTTTGGCGATTAAATATTTTAGGTATGTATAAACAATTTGTGTAAAATAATTTCATTTTATGATAACTTTTTCTGAGGAAATATAACGAAATTCGTTACAAGAAGAAGTACAACTAATTTTCAGATGTATTCAACAAATTTATTTTCAGATATTTATGAGCCTGCATGAAATATAAATCATTTCGATATAATATCTTAAATTATAAAATGAGTATGTATTATAGATAAAATATAGAATGGCGATGGCGTAGTGTGCTATTCTGTGATGCTTTAGGTTCTGAGGCAGCGATGTTGTACTTACGTTACTCAGCAGCTTTAAATAAGTATTATGTAATTATGAATTTAAGACTTGGAAAAATGCTAATGGTTCACAACAAATATCTCACTATTAAGAGCTATTAGCTAGTTACAAGTAAGAGTTTTTTCACTATAAAGATACCTTGGGTACGGAAATTGTAATAAAAAATGTCATGGATCCTCTATTACTGAGGCACTATGCTCCTAAAGGAAAAATTAAAGGGACAAAATTTATGATTAAAATTTAAACGATCCTTTTTTCTACAAAAAAAAAAATCCAAGATTAATTTATACGTATGTCTAATATTTAAATTATAACTCTTGACAGATAAATTAATTATATAAAAAATTTGAACGATCATCATCAACAATAAATATATTATTGCAAGTTTAAACTTAGTATCGAGTTTAAATACAATTAAGTTTTACCAAAATCACGAAACCTCTTAAAACTTGCCGGTGAAAATAATATTAAAAAAATTATTTTGGAAAGAAAGTAAACATAGTGCACATAGATAATTTTGACATTATTTGTATAATTGTCATAAGAAATAACAATTATTATAAATAATTCTTCTTTAATATGATTTAAATTAAAAAAAAAATTGTAAAAGAATGTTCCGAAAACATTATTTCACGTCAAAAATTTGACTGTTGATTCGCTATCTGTTGAAATTGAAAATAAACAGAAACTATGTATATTCCACTATGAACTCGATACCAACATATAACTAGAGTAAAATTGGAAACGAAATTTTTCAATTCTAATTTCATTTGTATTAAAATTTCACACAGTCCAATCGATACTCAGCTTTACAAGTTTTACAATAATCCCAGGAGTAATTTTATGTTTTAGGAAATATTCTCTATTCGCAAGATCTTTCCTAATTGTTAGGAAATATAAATTAAAAATTATGGAATAGTTCTGAGGTGCACTCTCTTAATAAGAGTTTTCCAATCCGAGCTAAATAACATTTTTTATTAAAATATACTAATTAAAGTGAACTGTTGCTAAAAAATCACTTTTACATCATATACAGCGATATACCAAGTATATCTACTATACAGACTAACAGAATAGGAAACTGTTGGAAACTTTTTTTGGAAAGCTTCAGTATTCAAGCAATTACGTTAAGTTTGCATTAAAAAACTATAGTATAAAAATCAATAATGGGTGAAAATTTATCCAATGATCGTATTTTTTTTATATATTTTCAAATATTTCAATAATTCAAACATTTCCGATTTATATTTGATGTGTATTCTAGTAAAGTAAATATACTTTGTTATTCGATTTGAAATAAAAATTGGACCATATGTTAGTTTATGCCCACAAAACTTGAGATCTATAAGTTTTTTATCAAATATTTCTGAATTGTATGAAATTTTACATTCTAAAATTTCTTATACATTTGTAAAATTCTTTTTTTTTTACAAATTGCAGTTTTAACATTTAGCAAACTCCGATTTCCTCTGAGTCATTGGATTAGGATTATATAAGGTGTGATAAAATAAAGTTATATTGGTACTATTAGTTTAAATGATAATAAGTTTATTAATAATTTACAACAAATTATTTAGCTTTCTTTAAAATATGGATTTTAAAATGAGTTTATGGCTCAATATTTTCGGAATTCGTAATAAGCAATTTAATTTTATTTAGAATTTTAGTAACTATTTTATTTGTTCTATATAAATTTAAATTTTTAATGGAATCCATTTAAAATAATATAGATAAATTTAATTTGCAATATCAAAAACACAAAAATCAATATTTTAATAAAATTACTAAAAATGATAATTGTGATTAATTACTCGAAATTCAATGTGAATATTTTCCTTAAATATCACAAAATACTTCAAAATTGTATAATAATAAATCTTGATGAAATTTTTGCAGTTAGATTTCAAGAGTCAATTTAAGATCATAAAATTATCTAAAATATTGTTTCTAATATATGAGTTAATAAAATAAAATAAATGATTATTTCATCGATGCGGTAGATCTAAATCAGTGCTAAACTCGATTACATAACTCTGTACTTTCTGGTTACAAAAATATTACTGCCACAGAATCTGCTTTATTGGACATACCAAATAATGTAATAAATTATTGTCAAAGATTTTCTTTTTGTTGAAATCTATTATTTTTTTTTAATATTCAGTACAATCAACGATTAAATATATTTGCAATTTCATAAGAAAAAAAACCAATGTTGAACTAGTTTTTATGTAGGTGCATCGATGTTAGCAATATTGATTAATGTAATTAATATTTGGTAACATTAATATTTTACTTATTTCGGGTTCTTCTACCGCAGAGGAATGTCAGCAAAAATATAAATCTTTGATAGTAGCTGTGTGCATTTTATATAGTTAATTTGTCATGGAATAACCCACAAATATTTATTTTACAAAGCTTCGTTATTATATTTACAATTGGAGCATATTTAATTATGAAAATTGCAGAATAAAGACAAGTTATTTGAATGTTGTTGTATATGTATTATGCTCTAACCATTCCCATATTTTATTTTATCTAAAAATTAGCATGCAAGGTAAAAATTGCCATACAGAAAATAAATAATTTTGTTTTAGTTAAATATGTTGTAGCTTAGGCTGTGTTCGGTCAATACTGAAATTTGATTTAGCGATATTAGAATAAACTATATAAAACTTAAATTGCTATTTTTTTGCTGTTCATATAATATTATAAAAATTGATTTTTTGAGTTTATTTAATTCATAATTTTATTTTACTCATTATAAAACTAAAACTGTCATTTGATAAATAATTGACTTCACTAGTTCATTACAAATAATATATAATAATATAAAGTAAATTGGACGATATAATGATGTTTCATTTAAAAAGAATTTTGAAATAGTTCTTCATAATTATTCATATTTTTTATTTGAGAAATTTCTTGTACGAAGCCTTTAACTTCTAAATCAGTAGTAGTTTAAATTTTGCCTACGAAAATTTTTAAAATATAGCTATACACTTTTATTAAATTCTGTAAATGAATACGTAAAACTTATAACCGTATAACATATTAAAGTCAGTTGAGCTGTTTTGACTTTTCGGATCGGTTTATCAGGGGCATATATTTCTATGCGATAACATAAAAATCAATAAAAAGGATTGCAGTATTCCTCCCAGGTGGTTGTAAAAGAAAGGCATTTTTTTAATAATCCAATAGGAAAGGTTAAAGTTGTTAAAACAGAAATAGTTATATTCTTAATGCTGACTAAATCATAAAATATAGAAGTTAATATTGGAATTATTTTCGAAATTAATTTATAAACTCATAAAATATCTATACTAATATAATAACTAATAATACAGTTATTTTTACAAACATCAGTCCTTAAAACATTCTCAACAATTAATTGATATAGTAATTAATTATAAAATACTAATAATTTCCAATAGTAATTTAATAATACCGACAGACGACAGTGGTGTATTGCGACTGGTATTTATTTTTCCTTGACGGCTCGATAGCCCGTATATTTTAATCAAAACGGCTGAAACTTCATCGTTCAACTAGCAATACTTAAACGAAAATTATGATTATACAATTTTGGAAAACTTTACTAATAATCTCGGACAAGTGTAAGCTAAAGTAAAACTAGTACGCAATGTTGGACTGAAAACAAATATCAAGTAAAACAAGACTTCATCAAATACGTAGATAGATTATGTTACCTAGGAAGTATAATTACAATGAATGGCGTTGCAAAGGCAGACGTTCATAGTAGACTAAACAAAACAAGAGCTGCATTCCGAGAACTAGACCCATCTGTAGAGACTCTTAAATATGCAGAACGACGAAACTTCTTATATTCAACTCATGTCTGTCCTGACATTATGGAAGTGAAACCTCGGTAATTTCAAACAGCATCAAACAGAAACTACAAGTAATCAATGTCAAAGAATAAAACGTTGTTTTTTTTTTTGTATATTGTCATAAATAACGAAAATCGATATGAACAGGACATGCCGATAACATTACAAGAATGGGTGAAGCGTGGATTTCCCAAAGAACAAGAAGTCAAGGTTACCACTCCAAAAATACCTAGAGGCGATCAATACCCATAGAACTCGAAAGATGCAATCTCACAAGAGAAAACATTAAAACAACAATTAATCAATCAAGTTACATGGAGACGGCAAGTGAAAAAGGGAAAAAAAAGAAAATTAAGAATTAATAAATTTTTTTTTCAGTGTAATATTATATTATACTTAAAAAAATATTTTAATTCAAATTAAAATCATGCTCGCATTACATAATATACCTACATTTTTATCTATACACCACTGCTATACCGCCTTAACAATTCAGTCACAACTCCAGAGAATTGCAATGGAATTTTTTTTATGTTGATTACCTTGTTCTATGCTTCTATTGTGTCTCTGAATTTTCAATATAATTTTTTTTTCCAATGTACAATAATTATTCTCTATACTAATCCCAATTAATTTCATAATTCAATTTAATATTTCGAACTGTGTTATTTGATGTTGTCTTTAAACTAATTTTATGCTTTACAAAATTATTTCAAGATTAAATGTTATGAAAATTATTAAAAGTAATTAAATTAAAAATAATAATAATTTATGTTAACAAGTTATTGTTGCACCATTTAAGGTAAACCCATATTGATAATTGAGTTGTTCGAATAAAGATCGAAATTATTTTTATTTAGTAAATTTTAAATCAATATTAATTGAATAGTGCAAGGACATTTTTATAATCTCGATTTTTTTCAAAATTATTTAGTTTAAGAGAATAGCATAAAATTTTTATATGTAATCTTCATAATTTCAATTTGAAGATTTTCTTATTTTGGAGGCTAAGAAAATCTACAATAAGCAAGTAGAAATTGATTTTTGTCGATATTAGAAAAACTTAAATTGGGTGTTCGCTGTTAAGGTTTACTATTTTATTTTTGTATAAGTTGATGGAAAGTTATAAACAAATGGTTTAATGCTGATAAATGTTTAATAATGGAAGTTAATGTCAGTGACCGTGGTGTGAATTGTGCTCAATTGTCCTGAATTTTTTGAAACACACATCTGAGTAATTCCATAGTGACATTTACTGTATGTGAAATTACCGTATCGCCATGTTCATTTAAAAAAAAAAAGTAATGGCCAATGTTTCCTCCAGACCACAGCATACCATACTATCACTTTTGATGTGGTGACAAACCCCCAGGTTTGTACTTATCTGCTATGCTATAGAACCTCTTTGTTCAAAATCATTCACTTAACTCTTAACGATACATATTCGATTTTGGTGGCACATTAGTTCTACGGAAAATTCCACATAATTTCCTTGTCGTCAAATTAATTGATTGGATTTTGATAAAAAAAAACTTACAATTAAAACATATATTTGGCCACGTACTTCCCGATTGTCAAATATGACTTGTCAAAATTCACGTTTAATAAAACGTTAACCAAACAAAGTATGAATCTTTCCCGGCAAACATCGTGCACAAATATGAATAAACAGGTCACATACGTATTATATATTTAGGAGGTACGAAACGGAAATGATGACAGTGTTTTAGATAATTGTCTTAAGTATTTATTAGAGTTTTGCAGAATTAAAATTGTTAGAAAGCTAACTCAGAATCTTCTACCCTGTATAAACCGAATGATAAAAAATAGACAGTCCTAAGTCCAATTTAGTTTAAGAGTAAAATGTAATTATTTTACACTATGATTTTGTGCCAACAACTACAATTTAAATTTAATAAAAAGTATTTATTATCAAAAAAGATTCCAAAGAAAATATTTTATAGATTGAATAAAAACACACACTAAAATTTAGTGGTAATAATTTTATTTATTTTTGAAATTTAATATCTTTTGAAAAACTTTTAACTCGACACCATCTCAAACATCCCATTAAGATTGAAATATATATATATACTATATAAATAAAGTTTTGAAAGATTTATGCTTTTTAGCATGTCATTTTTGTGAGTAAGAAAAAACAAACATTCCGCCTTTTTTTTGACCATAGCATTTCGTATGCAAAAATAATTTTAAAAACCAGTCATCGTGTGGTTGAAATTGTGGCGCTGTAAATTATGCAAAGATTGGAGATTATGCAATTAAAAGGCTTTTATTACTTTTGTCTGTTGAATAAAGATTACGTATATATATGGTACTAATACAGACCTAACATAAATAAGTATTAAACTGGACCAACCATTGAATTGGCCGCCATTTTAGTAATAGTATTTATATAGAAAATTTTGAAATCGATATTTTCAAACTATGATACTATACTATATTTTAAATTTTGTTATATATGACAAGTGATTTATGTATGGAGAGTTCTCAATTTAGAGCAATTTTATAGTGCCATTTAAATTAATCAAAATAAAAATAAAATATTCGCGGTTTTTAGAAGGTAAATTCAAAATTTATTGCTGAAGACTTAAAGTTTTATGTTTATATTTTTAAAACAAATCTAGAAAAAAAAATGATTTTTAGGTTTGAAATACAATTTATTTTATAAAATGTATAATAATTTCAATTTTAACGTTCTTTCTACATTACATTCAGTAAAAATATTCACAAATTAAGTGTCTTTAATGTAAAACTAATAATTCTCAAATACCACATAGAGTTCCGCAAAAGTATACAATAAAATTAACCACAACTTCACAAAATGCATCAATCAATCAAAATTTACTGCTCACTAACTTGTCACTTTTATAATATTATAACTTTATTTTGTTGTCGAAATGGTTATTTGAAAATATCTCGTAAATATAAGTGGCACGCGTCTTCAATACATAATATTTTGATTATTTGAATTGCATATAAAAATTAAATTATAGTATCATTAATGTTAAAATTTATATTTTACTATAATCGTCGACATAGTTTGCCATAAAAATATGCCGCAAAAATTATTAACTTCATAAAAATGAAAATCCAGTCATAAAAGTTGAAGATGAAATTAAATGGAATATAAATTTAAAAATTAATTATTTTATAAGTAGGATATAGTAATCATAGTAAATTTTAGTTTTATTATATACAAATATCTTTTGATTAGAGTTAAATGCCGCAAAAGAGTTTGACAAAGTCGCTATATCATTTATTTGAATACTGCTTGCTTGAATTCATTAAAAATAGTATATTCAATTATTAAAGACTTTCAGCGTAATTTGTATAATTTTTCTATTTAATTTTTAATAAACGCTAATTAAATTTTTTATTGCACGTTAAAGAAATGTTCGGGAATGAGAATCGGCGGTCTCACAATGAAACTTTTAAAGAAAATATTGATTTGCATTATGCACTCTTATTTTAGATTATCCGAAAGATGGTGAGATGAGAATCATCTGGTGGATGTATTTGAGGGAATTACTTTACAATTGATAAGTTACTCTATCAAATTAAATGGAACCATGAATTCTGAATTTCTCGTTGGCTGTTAGATAGAACTTTCTCTAAATAGAAACCCCGCGTTTGAAAACGTTATTCATAACGTAATGCTAAAATAAAATAACGAAATGAAATTATTTATGAAAATTATGTTACATAACGTTTTATAAATTAAATTTTACTAGGTAATGTCAAACTTAAAATTATCATTATCAATATTACTTTTTCACAACAATTTTCGGGAGTGTTTAATGATTTTATAACGAAATGTGTAACTAATAGAAAGAGATTATTAAATCTAATAAATCTGCCTTAAATAATATGTACAAATATAAAGCCTAAAATTTGCAATCATATAAACATTCAACTGCACAGATCTTTAATTTAATATACACTGATAAAAATCGGTATGTAATAATTTAACAAAAATGGTACGTTGATTTTTTTCAATTAAGATTTTGTTAAAACTACTATTATTTTAGTTAAATTTGTCAATTTGAAAACCCGGTCTGCTAATATTTTTTGACAATCCAACAACGTAGACTGTTGATTTTGCATGCTAAAAATTTGTTCCGGAAATGCGATCGTAGAATATAGCATAATTAACCATCTTGAGCATTGTTCTGGATTGTTAAATAATTAAATTAAAAACTACCCACCTGGTCGTCAATTTGACAATCTCTAAATAGAAAGGCAAAAATATATAATCATAATTAACTATTTGGGTAGTAAAAATAAATGGCAAGTATATTATTTACTAGTAACCTACAAAATACAGTAAATTTTATGTTATGAATGTTATTTTACTTCAATTATCTAACGTTTGAACTGATCTGAAAGTTAGGTGATTTTTAATCAGATTCAACTATTTTTTCAAGATTTTGAATATTGAGGGTTTGCTTGAAGTAAATTTTTGCAAAATTTGTATTTAAGAAAAAAATTATTACCAACGCGTTTCAAGGTTATAATTCAAAATAATGTTTTATAGGTCAACTATTTTTCCAAAATCAACAGCTGTTAAAAATTCATAACATAGTCCAATTTATTTTTAATTATCTCTTCACTATAGAGATTTTTGCTCGTTTGTTTTAGAAAAAAAAATATAATATAATTTTTAAAAAACTTATTTTTTTCTAAACGAGTTGAGCAATAAAGGTAAAATTTGGACAGTGGTGAGATAATTCAAAATAAATAAGTGGTTCCTTTAAACATTTTCAATTTGGGTCCCACCTCTAGCAGTTATGGCCCTCAGAGTAATATGACCTTGATTTGTTGATAAATGGTAGGGATGGGGTTAAAAGTTAAAATAGTGTTCTACAGATCTATCTATTTCTTCATAAGCTACAGCTGCTGTAAATTTGAAGACAATATTGTTGTCCAATCAGCAGCAATGGAAGATTGAAAATTATGGATTTTGATGTTTGGGAGGCCATATCTCGGAGGGGTGGGACCAAAATAAAAAATGTTTAATAGAAAAACTAATTTATTTCTACCGATCTCTGTACTGACCAAATTTTAGCTTCTTTGGTCAACTCGTTTAGAAAATAGAAAAAAATGTAATTTATTTTTCTTTAATCTTATTAGTGTCAAGAATTCCTATGAGTTGCAAAAGCTGTATATAAGAATTTTTTATAAATAATTTATTTTCTAAACGATTTGGGTCAAAAAGCTAAAATTTGGACATTGGTGAGATATGTAAAAATGAATCGGACTTTATTATTTGAATTTTTGAGATATGGTCTCCAAAACATAAACTACATATATAACATTTTCATATTTCTTTAAATCACTTTGTATCAAGATTTATATTTCTTATTTTGAAAATGAATCAATATTCCGGATTGTTTTATTTACAGTACAAACATTATTTAAGTGCACTGTATATTAAAATAAATAACGTTCTGAGCTGTTAAAATTACAATCTCGATTGTTGGTAAAGTTTGTTAATTCAGATTTTTACGGTCTGGACTGTTGAATTTAACAGTCAAAGTCTATAAATTTTAGAATCAACATGCATCAACTACAATCGGATAGCAAAAATAACAATCCTGATCGTTAATTTCATTTTTTTTTTATTTTAACTATTCTTTATGTATTTCATCATCATAATTGAAACTGTACAGACTAAATATTGAGTTTAAAGCCAATGGCTGTACAATAATTGATCAAATAAAAATTAATTATTATAGTGAACAAAATAACAATTAATAGTGAAAAAAAATATTGTTGTAATGCAATTAAATAGTAATGTGTGTAATTTCAAGAACCAACAACAATACGTAATTAATTTGATAAAATCTTGGAAAACGGACAACGCCATTGTTAACAAAATTATTGGTAAGTTTATCTATTTTTCTATTTAAAAACAATAATTATATCTATGTAGCTTTGTTATATTTAGTATCTACTTAAAAAGTAAAATATTAATTATAAATCGTTATAATTAAATAATATTATTAAATTAAACATATACCTTTAATAAATACAGGGTGGTTCAAGAATTTTTTACTGCAAAAATATTTAAACAAAATGAATATACTATGAGTGTTGTGGGTAAAATATTGGAAAAAAAATATATTTCACTGAAATTAATATTCTTTAAATTTTGGAGGGTGTACAGTACATGTACAACCAAAAATGCATGAAACAGAAAAATTCGGAGCACGAGCGCATTATTTGTTCATAGACCTATGCTCTGTACGCAAAAATGTATAAAAAAAACTGTGCACAGCATAACTCATAGTAATTGTTATCCGATTTGAATTAAAGTTGGTACAGAAATTTGTCCCGTGATCTGCTCGGCGGCTAAGGAAATTTGAGGTCAGAAAATGCAGTGGGATCCACTTAAAATATCCAAATAATATTTCTAGTTGTAGACCACAGTAATTTTTATCTCATTTAAATAAAATATGGTACGCAGGTTAATTTTATAATCTAGTTTGAGCATGTAAATTCTGCCATATGTAACTAAAATTTCTCAAATTTGTAAAACACTGATTTCTTAGGAATCTAAAACTTTGTGTGTATTAGTGATTGCATAATCTAATAGAAAATCTATTTAAAAGTAATAAAAATATTAAAAATAATCACCTAAATATTGTTATTTCAACTTAAATAAAATATTAAAAAAAATTTTTATATCAAATTTTATAATTATCAAAATTTAATTACATAGGTAGATTTCTTTTCTAATTGATATAAAAAATTAAAAAATATACTATATTTTTTAGAATTAAACTGCGATATAACAGATTTATTGAGAGCTGATGAAGATGACTTAAAAAAGTGGAAAAAATCACACAGCGTAAGAATAAATATTATGTAAGTTTATTTCGAAATGTTTATTTGTAATTTTTTTCAGGAAATCATCTCAAATATTAATAAAAGCTATTCGGATAAACTATCCATAAAATTCAAAAATATCCGATTGTAGATACAATAAGTTAGATCTAAAAAATGAAGTGCTTTAAATGTTTTGAAATTTTTGTTGATACTAACGAATATTTTCAACACTTAAAAAAAATACACGGACTTCAAACACATGATCAATATAAGTGTCTAGAATGTAATCAATCTTTTTCACCTTCCAATATATTTAGAAGGCATATGAAAAAATGTTTTTCAAAAGACACACATACTAAATTAATACTAACACGAAACATATTTTTCTTCCTATAGGTATTAAAGGATATTATTAAAGACAAATTTGATCAAATATATTTACGGTATAGTAAAAATAAATTGTTATTACCAAAAGATCGTGACGAATTAGTAAAACATTTAATAGATTATTTTAAATCAAACAATATATCTATGAATGTAAGAATTTTTAAAGATTTGACTCGACAAATTTCAGCTAATTTTCCTGGAGAGAGTGAAGTATGTAATTTTTATAATATAATGTTTTTAATATTCTGTACTTATTTTTTATTGATTTAACAGAACTTTTATTACTCAAAGCAACCTGGAAAAAGAGCAAGAGGTAAATTGATTAACCGATATGCAAATCTTTGTCGTAAAGACAAAAAAGATAATATGGATGCTGAATCTAGTGACACTAGTACTGATTCGAACGGAAATTCAAGAACTATTCCTTTTGAGCTAGCTGGTAATTATTAATTAATAGAAAGCTTACAATATTATAACTTGCAACTGTGTCCCTATATATTTTCTCGTTTATTTCAGACAAAGGTGGTGAAAGTGAAATGGAATGGTTAAAACATAATAAGGGCCCTTTTAACAAAATCGTTGATTTATGGAAGGAAACGTTATCTTTTAGAAAAAGATATTTTGACAACCACGTCAGCGATATTAATGTCCAAAAAAATTTATAAGATTGGCCCAGCTATGTTTTGCCAGATGGATATTTGCTGGTATATTTGATATATTGCTGATAATTCTAATTTAATTAATAATTAACATATCTATTTAGATCGATATAGATTTCGATTATAAATTTGGGATACCAGACACGGATTTTTATAACAACTGGAAGATGTTTGAAAATTCCATTTTCGAAATTTTTGAAAGCGAGTTGAAAAGCAAATCTAGTAAAGATTTATTTCAAAAACTTTTGGTGAAAATTAATACTATATCCGAAGGTAAGATAATAATTAATTATTTTTTCTCTATCGCTTTTGCTATATATATGTATGTAATTATATTATATTTTTTGATATTATTCAATTATATAATATTTACAATTTGATTACAAATTATTTAAATGGATCTGGTCAATATATTCATCCTATGTTTTTATATTTTACAGATTCCAAACATGCAGCTATTATAAATTTAATGCATAACTTACTTCCGCCAACTCAGATGTATAAGGATCAAAAATCAAGTAGCAAATTTAAAAAATATTCCATTATAGATTCTCAGTTAAGTGTCATCAGAATTCTTGACGAATCAACTGATTTAGATAATGCACTGGATTCATTATCTCCTATTCAACCATTCATTTTACTACTTGGTAAAAATATATTTGAAATTAAAAAAACTTTAATTTACTTTGATGGGAAAAAATATGACTGTGGAAATTTTTTAAAGTGTTTTAACACTTGTTTTAAAATATTTCATGTTTTTAATTTAGAATTTCCTAAATCAGGAAAAAATTTCTGGAATTTTTCACAAAAAGTTTTTTTTAAAATTTCTACAAAAAAGAATGAATTGCCTCCTGCAGCTCACAATATTATGTTAAAGCTTAAATCAAAAACTCAAAATATATAAATATGTATTTTTTTTTAAATTTAAATTAATGACTAAATAATATGTATTGTTATTTAAATATTTTCATTTTATTGAAAATAAATTGAAAATTTGGTCAAAGATAGTTAAAAATTAATTTTAATTTTGCTTTATTACTTTGTATGCATAAAAAAGCCATCATTACTTCATTTGAAATGAAACATTATAAAAATATATTTTTAAATCATTTGAAAATACATTTTAAGATTTTATAAAAAAAAAAATTAATTTCAAATCATATTATTTTTGTCAAAAAATATTAGTTTTCTCATTATTAATTGAATTAATATAAGTATAATATCTTCAATAATAATTTTTTGATAAAATTATAATAATTCATACATATTTTTAAGATACTTTCAATAATATTTTTGTTATATAACGAAATTTCCAAAATAAATACAATAAGAAAATTATATTTTTAAGAAAATGATAGTTAATTATAATTTTTTGAATTAAATTTTTTTTTACTAGACATTCTTTCCTAATGTTATTAAAGTATTTAAATTAAAAATAATATCAACAAAATTCCATATTCATGTAATTAATTCCATTAGTTTTGGAAAAAAATAATATTAAAAAGAATTGAATTACCTTATTATTTAATAAAATTGATTAAATATG